>JAWZYV010013786.1:0-600000 GCA_038373885.1 Cheiracanthium punctorium
AAAAAGGAAAATTAAAGAACGAAAAAACGAACATTTTAAAGACATTAACCTCCAGAAACAAAGTACCGCCCTAGCCCGTCTAGCTTTGAAAGAGCCCATTACCATTGATTTTAAAAATATTAAAAAAATAGCCAACTTTAAAAATAGTATATATGCCTACATTCGTGAGAGCTTAGAAATATTGACGACAGAGGGCAGCATCAACGATACGCTTCATACAATCGACCAATCATGGGACGACGTCATGCATCGAACTTTCAAGAAGAAGAACGACGAAGATATAAAAAGAAGCCGCCATTAGTGAGAGCTCCAGAAACGACTGAAGATGGTTATGTGTGTAACCAAAATATATATCGTGTACGGGGGAATAAGGTATTCCCAAATAAAAAGTTTTAACTAATGTAAGGATTTTTTGCTGATTATAGGGCTTTATTCTACTAAATATTAATTGATTGCAGATATTAAAATACAAACTATTTTACAATAAAATAAACATAAACAACAATAGCAACTTTAATTTAATGGGAAAAGAAAAAAAAAAGCACAAATTTTGTGGCTACACAATTACGATTGACCATTGTTTAAAATATTAGATGAAATTTAAATTAATCTAATATTAATTAAGATAGATATGATATATGAGAAAGATAGACTAAATGAAAAGACAAGTTTCACTGCTAGTTAAACTCAGTAAGAGTATTCAAAAAGTAAACCAAACAGTATGCTAGTTACATGCAGTGCACAATTCATATCAAAACTTAAGATTTCTCACCTAATATAATTAACTATGACGTTTAAACGTTGGCATAATAAAATATCGATATATATATATTTTCGTTAAAAACAGGATTTTACTTAATAAAAGGTTGGCAAGGTAACGGATTATAACTATTTGAACGATGCATATTAAAAATAGATAATAATAATAATTAAAAAATAAGATGATCAATGCAACAATTTGGTTAATACGCTTGCGTTTAAGCTAACATAGATTAGAACATGAAATCAAAGTAAACAATAGCTATTATAGAAGTTTTTAAATCAATTTTTTATTCTTTTAAAATATATTTTAAACAGCGAATAAAATTACAACAGCATAAATAACTTTTATAAACATAACAAAATCATTTCTTATTCTCAACATCTTTAATTAAAAATTAGGTAAATCTCACTGTTTTTATTATCATGCGTGACGGGGGTTCAAATAAGGATATGTAAACAAACAACAAAGGGAAAGGAAAGGGTGCATATAAGAAAACTTCCTGTTGGCGTGAAACCTTATGTACACCCCGCGATTCATTTTCTCTTCTGGCAGACGAGACAAATGAGACAATTCCGAATGAGCCAATCACGAGGCGTATAGGGTTGCCAGAAAGGGTGCAAATAAGCTTTGCCAAAAACAAGTCGGAGTCGCGGGTTAGGGAGTTGAGTTGTCAATTTTTAACCAGTTGTTATGTAGAAAAAAGAACTAAAAAATTCATTTTATTAGAATATTTCCATTGAATGACTTAAAAATAATGCTCTAATATAGTATTCAACACTGAATCAATATTTTATAATGTCTCTAAATTTTTCTTTTCCTGGTGATCTATAAGGCGCATACAAGGTACTTCAACTTTTACCAGAATTATTTGTTTACATCTGTCATACAGACATCTGTTGCGGTTTAAATATGTTGTAAAAATCATAAATGTGTGCTCATTTGGACACAATTATATCATTCTTGTTTTCAAAGCATTCGGAAATTGTCCAGTTTCACTAAGAAATGGAGGGGAATGAAATGAACGTTTTTGTGCATGCACTTCCGGAAGAAAGTGAAAGAGATGAAAATTCTGTTTCAGAAAGCATTACGAGACACAATAAAACTGGTTTTAGGCATTTTGTTGAAGAATCAACTCTTAGAAATATTTCTCTTGATGAACTAGAGGAATTAAGTGATGCTGGTTGCTCTACCGGAGCAGATGGAAACATCAGACGAACACCTAGTTCAGTTAGTAGTGAACAAGCTGTCAGGTTCGCAATAATTTTAGAGTGGAACAGTGTTTATTTTAACAAACCTGAAGGAATGTTACGACTTGCGCTTTTGGTAATTCACATTTATCTATTTCCTTTTAATGCACATTACGTTGTTCTTTAATAAGATGAAATAAAGTATGGCAGTAATAACGATAGTATTTTTACATATTTTCTTTCTTTATTTATTTCAAAATTTAATATAAGACCACATTTCAGAGCTGGACTATAACTGTGCACCCCTCCCTCCTGTATAGCTTTTATGTTCTTTAAAAAAAAAAAAAAAAAAAACTGAAATGTCTCAAAAGCATAAAAATTTGGAATAAAAAATACAACTAAATTTTTAGAGAATTTTGTTGGAGCCCAGTGTTAACAAAAGTTATACTAACGAAAAATAAATAAATACTTTGCAATAAAATTTTAATAATTAGCATTTTTATTAATATTTTGGTATACACGTTTTCATTTACTACATATTATTTTATGCCAGTTCCTTGAAAAATCTATGAACACTGATTTTTTGTATATTGCACTAGGTACTAATATAATTTTTCTTTCTCTCCCTGAAACAAACAGGTGTGCTCTGTCATAAGTTTAGGTTGTATCTCAAGCGCTGGAGATAAAGAAATCGATATCCTGGAAATGCCATTATCATCGTCTGTTCGAGCTCATATATTTGTCACAGTATTTGCTATTTTAGTCACTTCTGCATTTCTCATTGTTGGAATTACAACAGTTGTTGAAAGTTTTCCTATGTATTGGAATGTTATTGTGAGTATTTAGTGAAAGCAAAATGAAATTAAGACTTTTAATGTTTTAGCTGAAGATATTTTTTAAAGCTGCCCATCACATGTTTTCTAATTAAGGCTGTAGTTAAAAAAAAATCTTTTGTTAACCTTGAATACAAATAAAAATAAACTTATTGTAACAGGGGCTTAAAAAATTATTATTTTTTTTACGTTTCTTCACAAGCTTTATCATATATTGCAATAAATAATAAACCTGGGTAAGTTGTGTTGTTTTTGAGAAAATTTTTGATTACAGAAATTTCTGAAATGGGACTCATAAATCTTGGTCCAGTTTTGCCATGTATGTAAAGAGGCCAAAATCTATTTATTCTCTTTCTTTGTTTGACTTAAAGGATGAGATTCTTCAGATTGTCTGATTTGCAGGCTTTTTCAGTATTTCAAAAAATTCAGTTTTTTCAATTTTTTTCAAATTTTCTGAAGTTTTTTATTTTGTATTAAGGTTTGATTGTAAATAAGTAGGATAGATTCAATATCAGTAGAAATTACATTATTTATTGAACTTAAAATTAAAAAGTATTATTTCTTAAATGTTCTTTGCACTTTCTTTGAAACTTTTTCCTTGTTCATTGATCTCATCCCTGCTAAGTAATACTATATTACTGAAGAATTATGCTTCTGTTATAAAACTTCAGATAAAACTATAATTTTATCATGTGTATAAAGATATATATATATATATATATATATATATAACTAACAAGTAAAACACAAAACATACTACAAATAAGACATATCTCGCAGAAAAATAACAGCTATTATCAAGAATTAGAGACCAGATTTTGAATCCAAATATATATATATATATATATATATATAAAGAATATATATTTAAGACTTCTGTTATTCTCTATTAAGGCATATTTATATTTACTTATTGACATGTGTGATCTGATAGTTAAATTTGTGCTCACTAAAGCTTGGCTGACTTTTTTTTTAAATGATATAATTTTTTTTTTCTGTGTATATTTTTCATTTTTTGTTACTTATTAAAAATTTTATTTCCATTCTATAGTTATTATTATTTTTAATTTACTGAATAGGGCCATCCAAATAATAACTGCACATGGGCAACTTAATATATAATATACTGACCTTGCATTTGACAAAAAAAAAAAAAAAAAAAAAAAAAAATGTAGTTGGGAATTTTTTCTGGAAGTTTTGACATAGATGTATAATGCATATTTTACATTGTGTCGTACAGCTTCTCAAGAGAAAAATCTAAATGTATCCAAGCTTTAAGCATGAATGATTTCTTTTAGAATATCTTATATTAAATCAAGTTATTATTATTATCTACAGTCTTGAAAAATATCTTTGCATTCAGTGAGCGTGAAAGAAATCTTTTCGTCTTGTGTTATTTCAAATTTTTGTTTAAAGTGCAAGGTTTTTTTCCCCCAAATTTTAGTGAAGTTGCTTGAATGTTTTTAGTTGAACTGAATTCTTTAGGCATGTAAAAAAAATATATATATAAATTTTGCAATGTTTTAAAACTTTTAAGTGTGTGGTAATGTCTGAAATTTTCTTACTTCTTATGTAGTTGTGTTTTGGAAGTATGTAAAAAATGCCTTTAGTTTGTCAATTATTTCGTTATTATAAAAACGTAGATTAATAAGTACATTGAACATATAATTAACAGTTGAAATACCAGTTTAAAAACAAATTTCTTTCAAAACTAAATTTATATTTCTTTTATGGTTCACTTATGCTTCTCTCATTGTTGATGAAACAATATTCATTAATTTTCTTATGGACATTTTTAGGTATCTTTTCTGCATGAGGCATCATTCGCATTTGAAATAACAATTGATATCAGAGTACAGGAGTGATGTGTACTAAAGATAGGGCCTAACTATTTTCTTTGAACTAAGTTGTATTATGCCTTTCCATGCATGTAATTAAGAATTGCTTTTATTTATTTTTTACTTTAAAAATATACTTTGTCGCAGAATGGATCTAATTCTATGCCATTATTATTGTGATTCAATTTTCAATAGGTGAAACAATCATTTAGAATCAATTTTCAATCAGTGATTTTTCTGAATTTATTCATATATTTATTTAAAATATGTATTATTTTTTACTTTTGAATGAAAATTGCAAAAAGGGTGTCAATGATTTAAATCATTTTATTTAATCAGTGACTTTAAAAATGATTTAAATCAGCTGTTTTTTTTTTTTTTTAAATCTTTGATTTAAATCAAGGATGCACAACCTCTGATCCACGAGCCATTATTGACTCATGATTCCCGTTCCATTCACTCGGCAACTTTCTTGCACATTGAAAAACATAAATCAGTATCCATAAATTCAATTTTATGGATTCTGATTTGAAAAGTTTAATTAATTAATTATGAAAATTTAATTAATTGTGATTTTGAAACAAGAAAATTAATTAAGTATGAAAAATTAATTATTTTAGATTTGTTTTACCATAAATATGGCACCAGAAAATAATGATAAATTCATATATAAAGTAGATGAAAACATATCTTTGTCATAATATTAAATTTTTTAGGATGCTGCTCTTCATGGAAGTTTGTGTAGTCTTTACGTCTTTTCTTCTGCCATGCTTCTTCATGCAGAAAGTCATTTTCGTCACAGTGAGCCCCCTGTTACAGAATGGACTAAAGTGCAAATTTCACTCTCAGCGGTAAGATGTAGTACTTATGTAGTACTGTTATGTACTTTTTTCTTTTAAATTATTCATTACCACATTAAAAACTGTTTAAAGATATATATTAGCCACTGCCGTATTTTCATGGTTCAAGGACCGTACTTTTTAATAATTTTTAATGTAGTTGAATGTTTTAGTGTAGGTTACGTGAATAGAAATTTTACAAAAATGGTTTTTTGACATGTCATCATTTCTTGTACATATTTACTATTGATGAACTTTTATTTAAGTATATCAAAAATAATTATTTAAGTATATCAATAAATATAATTATTTTGAAAAAAATAATTATTTAAGTATATCAATAAATATAATTATTTTGAAAAAAATAATTATTTGTGTTTATATACTGGATGTTCCAAAAACACTGACCTATGTTTTTATTCTTCAAATATTGCTCTAGACATGTACATTAAGTTATGAAATTATGTTAAAAAGCATACAGAGTTTTATGGTATTGATTAAAATTTCCATGAGATTAAATCTAAATCAATACAAAATTTAAATTTTCAAATGCCCGCATACAAAAACCATCCCAATTAACCTTTAAGGCACAGTGTGCCTGCTCTGGGAACACCAAACTGACTGTTTCCAGTCATGAAGAATAGATTTGATTTCTATAAAAATAGTTGTGTGTGACACAGCTCCACGAGAATCCTTTACTTTTTAGCACGTCATTTCCCATAAAAAATTGTCACGATTATTTTTAACAGCACTGACATCTGTTGAAAAATTTAAGAATGCGAGAACAGCTGGATAGATTGCCCAATGCTGAAAAAAGGGCAGGCGTTACCATCACTCGACGTAACTACCAGCAAGATGGCGGGCGATCGAAACGTTCATCGCGTGCCACAGATCTAGAGACACTTTTTTTTTACGCAGCTGGCTGTGCCTGGCACAACTAGCTGTCACAAAATTAAATCGAGGTTTACTGGTAAGAATATTAAGGGGGTCGGGGATAATAAATTGTAGGAGTTTATATTTAAAAGCTTAGAGCAAAATAGAAACTACTAATTATTTAGAAATTTAATTAAAATTTGTAGCTATTTTGTGTAAAAGAAATATTTGTAGATTTATTTAGCATTTAGAGAAATATCTTTTATCAGTCTTTTGTTTGAAATAATTTATATGAAATTAAATCTCAAAAATAATGTATCAACATTAATTTTTAGAAAAATATTGAAATTTTTGTAGTTATTTTGTATGAAAGAAATATATTTTGGGGATGTTTCCATAATTTGGAGAAAACTATTTTATAGGCTTTTACAGTTTGCTGTTTCCTTGAATTATATTATCACTGAAATTACGATGTTTTACATTAATGTTATTATTTTACAGGTGTTTGGCTTTCTTTGTACTCTTATAAGTGTTTTCCTAACAATTATTCGGGCATGTGCAACTAAACCTTCTTCAGTTCCTGAAGACATTGTGCTTACATCTTTAAGATCTAGCTAACTAAAGGCATTCTGTGAACTGACTTGAGTATTTTTTTGTACATTTTTGTATGCTTACACAAAGATTGTTTCGTTGCTGTTTTGCAAAGAATATTTAATTTGTAAATGTTTGTTGATGACATTTAAGTTTCAAATGGCTTTGAGCCTGTTTAGATGTTTTAAATGTTATGCATAGCTGAACAAATATGTACCAGTATTAAAGTTATGTAATTTTTAATGATGTTTTTCAGAATAGTAAAATAATACTGTATAAATATTTTGGAAAATTGCAATTGATATCATATGCAGAGCTGCTAGGTCTCATGATTTTGGTGGTAGTATTACAATTTTTTTTAAAGCTTTAATTCTCATAATTTTCAATAAATATCACCAGGTCATGATGCCAGTACTATTCTCAAAGGAGGGATTTTTTTCTAACTATAGAATTGTGTATTTTATTTAAAAATAGCAAAACTTACTGTTTACAGTAGTCAATACATCATGTAAATATTTAAAATTACATGTTTAAAAATATTTTACTAAGGTAAATTTAAGTTTTATTTTGAATTGCTTGTATATTTTAAAAAATTAACATCATAACTATTTGTGGATGTGATGCAATTTGAATAATAAATTAGCTGTCAATGTTTTTTAATGAAAACTTTATTATTTTAAATCGAGGAAATAATTTGTTTTATGAAAAATTAAATTTTCAGGATTTATTTCCAATGAATGATAGGCTATTAACAATGAATTATAATCGTATTGATTAAACAGCTGGAAATTTCTAATGCATAATTTACACATGTTAAAAGATAAGTTATAAATTTATTTTCTAATAAAATTAATATTTATTTTATTTTTTAAATAAAATTTAACAGACTATTAAATAGAATCTCTTAAGTGAACATTTTTTGATGTTTTATATGATCTTCAGAATTTAGCTCATTTTAGCTTCAGTACCTTTGTTATATATATATATATATATAATAATTGAATTTCAGTAAAATGCTAAGATATTTTCTGCGACCAAGGTTCAACTCAGGAATTTTTTCCAGGCTCCCATTTTCATGAAAACTGTTTATTTTTGTGAATTTTCATACCAGTTTTTGTAATAGTCGCATATTTGTTAAAGCTATTCAAAATGTAGGGCAAAATGTCAATAAAAGGGCCTTTGTATTCGATTTTATTTTTGTGAAGGGGCTATTTTATCAGTCATAATTTTGTAAAGGATCCTTGTTATTTTATTGTAATTTTGTGAAATGGATGCAAAATGGACCTAAATGTTGCCAGCATCAGTCCCCTGTGATATTTTATAAGTACACATACTCTTATCTAATCAGCAGTACTATGGTGTAGTACCATCTCTCTGGTTACTGAAGTACAAGTTCGCTTCAAGTTATCAATATTTATTAAATTTGCTTGATTTAATAACTACAAAGAAATAGATATTAAATCTGTGGTTATTATGTATATGTACTTATATTTAAATAAGAATCCCCCTCAAAAAATGTAAAGAATTTTGTTGTAAGTTAGATTATGAAGTATTCAAATTATGCTAATGAGATTCTTGTAAAAATCGAGAAACTTAGCATCTCTGTATATGTGTAATATTTATTTCATATGCTTATTAACATATGAAAATGTATGCATGTAAATTGAAAATTGAAAACTGTTTATTTCAACTTGTTTTAAATATATTTAAAAAAAATGAATACCTAAAAATTAATACAACATTATTGTAACTTGTTACTATTTTGAAAATATTGTTATACAAATTTTTTTCTTTGAGGCATATTCATATTTGAATTCCAAAGAGTTTAACATGTACTTTATTCAGTTATATTAAAATCTTTTAAAAGTATCAATTGATATCAGTGTTTTAAAGTTGTTATTCTTATATTACTCCTTGGATGCAGATTTATTTGAAGAAATTCTTGTTTTTGGAATGGTATCACAGTCAGATCTAGCCACAAAGTGAATAAATTGGCAACCTTCTCTGGAAGAAACATTCTCCTACCTCTATTACAAATCACTCTTGCCATAAAGAAGAATGTGCATGTTTTAATGTTGTCCTAGTTTGAATGTCCAAACATACTTGTCATCTGTTACTTAGGCAAAGCAAGTGCATGATTCAATGCAGTTCTCAAATGTACCCAAAGGCAGTTAAATAGCAGAACAGATTTTCATGAAACTTAATTATAACCACCCATTAAACTATTTTCCAAACTAAATGATCTACATTAAAATCACACATCTTTTTGCATTGGGTGGTTAAAAATTGGAATAAGGTTACACACATACATGTTTGAGGGCTAGAATACTAACAAGGAGAGGGCGCGACCTTGGACTCACCGATTTGAATGAAATTTGGTGCAAATACAGCTCACAAGACATACAATCACTGGTGCAAATTTTAGGACGCAACTCTCGGGCATTCTCAGGAAATCACGCTCCGAAAATTCAAAAATCAGTGTATGCAGCTTAAATACTTTATTGATGCAATACGAATGGACCGACCGTGGCATAGAGGATAAAAGTGCTGGTTTGCAGAGCCGTAGATAGCAAGTTCGATTCCAGCTGCCGCTGGATTTGTTTTGAATGTTTCTTTTTTCATTTTAATGTCCAATTTAATTAAATAATAAAATAAAATTAATTTTATCACTACAGCTTCCGTAGTTGAATCGATTTCATGTAAATTATTAATATAATAGGTACTTTTCCCCCTGTGTGGTATTTACAAATAGCATAGCAATTTAATAAGCAAAAAATAATAAAAAGAAACAATTTAATCCTAGAAAATGTTTCATCAAGGAACAGATGCTTGGAGCATGCAAACATATCTAATTTTGTGAATGGTTGTATTACGAATTATATTCCTTCAACGAGAGATCGTATAAAATAGGTGTTGCGCAGCTGTCGATCTAATGGTTTGGAGTAAAGGGTGGTTTTCTCCAAATGTAACGTGTTAGAGCCCCTCGTAAATTAAATTGGATGTACTTATTTGTAAATCACAAACATTTTATTTTAAATATTTATAATATAATTTAAATATTGGTAATTTTGTCCTGCAGATAATCATAAAATCTTTAACGGTTAACATCCCAGCTTTTGTTATTGATTAAATTTCAAATACATTATTAATATTATGTATCTTTTCCTCATTTATTTATTTATTTCTGCTATGTAATATTTTATACGACTTCTCTTTGAAGGAATATAATTCGTAATACAAAATTAGATATGTTTGCATTCTTCAAGCATCTGCTCTGTGATGAAGCAATCTCTAGAATAAAATTGTTTATTTTTATTATTTTTTGCTTATTAAATTGCTATACTATTTGTAAATACCACACAGGGGAAAAAATACCGATTATATTAATAACTTACATGAAATCGATTCAACTACACAAGCTGTGATGATAAAATTAATTTTCTTTTATTATTTAATTAAATTGGACATTAAAATGAAAAAAGAAACATTCAAAACAAATCCAGCAGCAGCTGGAATCGAACTTGCTAACTTCGGCTCTGCAAACCAGCACTTTTATCCTCTACGCCACGGTCGGTCGATTCATATTGCATCAAAAAGTATTTAAGCTGCATATGCGGATTTTCGAATGTTCGGAGCGTAATTTCCTGAGAATGCCTGAGAGTTGTGTTCTAAAATTTGCATCAGTGATTGTATGTCTTGTAAGCTATATTTGTACCAAATTTTATTCAAATTGGTGAGTCCCAGGTCACGCCCTCTCCTTGTAAGCAGTAATTTTTAGCAGGGCCAGATTACAACATATGTTTAGGACCCTCTGAATTTTTAAAGGAATCATTTACTTTTAAATGCTGACTTCAGAAATTTAATCACTGCACCAGAAAAGTTAGTAACCCAGTTTTGGTACAGTATAGTTTGCAGTTTTCTGATCAGGAATTTAATGGACTTATAGACATGCATATGCAAGTAAAATGCAAGTATGTTTACCATAAAAATATTTAGATGCAACTGTCTGTTATATCTGTCTGCTTACTTATAGCAGACATAATATGTTAGCAAAGAACATTTTTGTACGTTGGTGTATTCATGTAAAATGTCAAATGCATTGATTTTTCATTCCTATAGCTTTATAAATGTTTGTCGCTAATATGTGGCTTTGCATGTGTTATTGTTTTCTTTATTCTGTTGATGATTTAAATTTTATAATTTTGTAAATAAATAAGTATTTAAAAAATGAAAATGAAAAAAAATTACAACATTGGTCAAATTGTTATAATAGTTAGGCTTTTCTCATTATTTAACATTATAGGATTTAAAACATATTTAGTTTTTATGTTTTTGTGTTACATGACTATTTTAGTACTTCTCAAGGCTAGGAATCTCATGGCTTTGATTTGCCAAGCATTGATTCTATGTACTTCTTGGCTAGATGTGGGATTTCTGAAGTGATAATGGAAATTTTTGTAGCTTTCAAAAGAGAAATAGCCAAACACATTTTTTGTATTTAATATTTTTCACAAAATAAAAGAATTCCTTATAAGGATGCATTAAAAAAATAAACTACCAGTGCATGTCTAAAAGCAGTTTTTGCTGAACATACTACAAAACTCAAATATTAGAATACTGGAACCAAGCAACATCATAAACAAATTATAGTGTAAGCTCGCAAAAAAAAAAAAAAAAAAAAAAAACTTTGATTATTTTTTGATATAATTATCGTTTCCATTAAATGATTAATATGTTTAAGTTAAATGATTTTGTTAAAATTATATCAATAGAGTGTGTGTGTTTGTATATGTACTCAACTACACACACACACACATTATCTGCACACACTTGCACTCATATGTATATATTCAGTTTATTGTTTCATTACTTTTTTCAGGCAACTAAGTATTAGCATGGTTGCAGATAGTTTCAGGATGGTTTTTAAACATACTCAAGGAAATTGGATTTTTTAAAGTTAGGAGGTTCTTGGAAATATTGCAGCTGTATCCTTATGTAGAACTTTTCAAAAGCAGCTCAACAAGCAGTGTCTTCAAAAAAGTCAAAGCGGTGGTAACCAAAATGATCCATAACCTTTTTTTTTTTTTTTTTTAGGTGTTCATTTATTACTTTTAGGCATAAATTTATTATATGAAAAATTATAAAACTTGTGAATTTGAAAAGTATTAATTTGCACATTTTTATAAGTGTTCTTTAACATTTGTCTTTTATCTCAGGTTTTTTTTTTTTTTTTTTGGGGGGGGGGCTATTTGTTCTTGCCCCATAATCAAATACCTTTATTTTAAAAATAGTGACTTGATTTTTGGTGGCCAAAACTGAATGCTGCTACCATTGGTGCACCTTTTTTTGTCTCTGTGAAAATACTGTTTGCAAGACAAACTGTAGATATGCAACAGTGGTAGTAGACTAACTTATACCTTATAGTGATAGTAGGGGTAGACTTATGGTGATATTGTGTTGAAGGTGGGGGGGGGTGTGCTAAAAAGCTGTACAAAAAATTTTTGTAGCAGAACTGAGGAAGTATCTGTTATGTCAGTGGGAAGTAGCTTTAATTTCATCCATAAAATTTATTCTGAAGAGTATAGGTTTATTTTATTTCATACATACCTACTTTGTTTGTTTTTAATGAGAAAAAAAAATCTCATTTGATTGCTTTTTAGTCTCCCTTTTATTTTTACAATGGTGCCAGAATACATCTAATTTTCGTTTTGCTTTTTTATTTTATTTATTTATTTTAAAAAAGTGTTATTTTTATTGATTTTGTTAACTTTAGCAGCTTGCATTACAGGAATTTGCAAAAGATGACAGGGTATACTAAGATTTCGTACATAACATTTAGTGAAAATTTGCATAATTTAGTGCATAAATCTTAATAACTAAGCTTGATTTTTCAAAGATTTTATTTATTTATTTTATTTTTTTCGAAATTCAACTTTTAGATTACTGATTCCTTTTCAAGACCCCCCCTCCCTCCCCCCTTCCCCCCCTACAAAAAAGTACAAATTATATCTTGTATATTTAAAACACCATTTCTGATTGTTTTTCATTGTTATCATATGTTAAATAACAAAAATACAGAATATCTTATTACAGATGAATTATTTTTTATATTTTTAAAATTTAATAATTAAAAAAGAATTGCAGTATTAAGAATGTGTGATGTATTTTTAAAAAACGTTCTATCAGCACTGTAAATATCTTCTATGTGTATATAATAAATATGTTAAAATGTTGAACTGAGCTAATTTTTTTACTCAGTTAACATATATCTAAGTTACAATTCTAAGTATATATTTATTTCTGTTGAATGTTTTAGACTTATGAAGCACTTTACTAGTCAGATTTTAAGACTTTCTATTTGTTACAATCATAGTTTAAATACTGATTTTGTCAAATAAATTAATTTTATATAAAAAAAAAAAAAGATTGTATGCTGAAAGACGGAAAAACTTATATGCATACTGAAAATATTTATATCATTAATACTCTTTTTTGACTTTTTTAGAAGATTTTTGTAAAACTTCTTCACAGCCCCCTTTAAGCATCACAGTGAGCTGGGCTAAGACTAGCCATCTTTTCTGTTGTGTTTATTTAAACACATTCTCTGTAATTTTATATTGCTGTTTTTTATTATTAAGATACTTTCATTTTGATTATATATGATTATTTTTGTGTGTATTATACATTTGTTGTTTGATTGTGTTTGTTGTTTACAGTTTGTGCATTGTTTGTTAATCATATATAAAATTAATAGATATTTTTATACATATTTTATTGTTTATAAAATAATCTAATTTTTTTTCATGTCAGATGCAAAATGGTGTGTTTGAACACATAACCAGATTTATCTGGTAATTCCAGTGATGACATCCACAGCTTATGTAACAACTGAACTATTTAAGGCCTGTGGAATTTGGGAACTTTACCTGAACTATATGTATAGGTTGAGGTGAGGAAAGTGGGTTTCCCCCCCCCCCTAAATTTCACCAATTTATCCATTATCGATGATCTGCTACATTGATTTTATACATCTTTACACAATATCTAGAAAAAAAAATAATGAGATTTAAAAAAATTATTATTATTATTATTATTTGTGAAAGTTACCAGCAATTTCATAAGAATTCAACTTTCTTGTAATTTGGCTTCTATCAAAATATTTTCTCCCTGAAAAGGAAATGTAGTACCAGAGAACAAGTAACATATTTTTGAAGCACATGGAAAAGAGATCTTTCTTAATTTTCGAAAAATCCTGTGGTACTTGTAATTAGTTTTTTTGCCCCATCTTACCCTATCATAACATGTATTACAATATGATTGGTTTTGTTTGAAAATATACAAGTTTATTCTGGTAAAATTATTTTACATAAATTAGTAAAAAATGAAAGACTCAAATTTATTCATACCTTTTAATGTAATGCAATTCTAAATGTTTCATTCAATGATTTATAATATAGTTTTATTTATTATTTACTATTCGCGCTACTTTTGTGTATGCATAACACCATGTTCTCTTAAATACTTTTCATCAAACAAATTAAAATTCCATTAAGTTTAACAAACAAAAAATGCAAATAAACCATTTTCATTTGAGGGGAAGAATTAATTAACTGTTTTCAGTTGCAAAGAGTAATTAGATAAGCACACTCTACTTTTTTATTTTTATGTTGTTACACAAATAGATTACTCTTCATATTTTCCTTTTAATCTGAACCTGCTTTAACTTTCAATTGTCTGCCACAAAAGCTCCATTCAATTCAATTTTCACTATAAATGTCACATCAAGTATTACTTTTTCTCATCCTTGCATTGTTAATGATAAATAACTTGGCTTAAGTAAAATAAATAAAAACTTTGTGTAAAAAACACACAAAAAATGATGTGTGTTTTTACACAAAGTTGTTTTTTATTTTGTCTTTTAACACCAGTATTTTGAGTGTTTCTTTTTCTGTTGGCTTAAGTATATTAGGTTTGCATACTTAGTCTGTAGAATCTGCTTTCATAAATCTTTCTGCATTTCAGTTTCACATCACTTGGAAAAAGAAATTTTTAATGGTAAAACAAATAAAAACTTTGTGAAAAAAACACACATAAAATGTTACTTAGTAAGTAAGTGTGTTTTACTTTGTTATTTATCGTTTAACACCAGTATTTTGAGTGTTTTTATGAAATTTTTAATGTGTTCGCTTTTGCAAATATAGACAACCCTGATAAAGAATTTTGGTTAGACAGCTAAGAGATCACTGTGAATGTTAAATTCATAGTGATCTCTAAACTTTTCCTGTATCACTCAGTCTAGAAAACTCAAATATGAACATTATTATTTCATAACTGCTAAAGCCAGGAGAAAAAAATCCTGTTTCTTTTCTAAACAGAATAAATTTAGCAATTAATGTTACAAAAATGAAACACTGACAGGGAATGGGTATTGATTTTCTAATAAATTGTTATCTAGCTCCCTCCCCTCACCCTCTCAAATATTATTATAAACTCTATTTCAGTTTCCTGATTTTGTTACACAGAAGGCTTAAACTTAAATCATTACCTAATCAGGTAGCTGTAATATCTTTAAGTGGATAGTGCATTTATGTCTAATATCATGTTTATGCGACTGTTGTTTATTATCTTTTTGTTGTTTTTAAAAAATATATGAATAGTCCAAGAAAAATTCTTGGGCAGAGTAATTAGTCTTTAGTCTGAAAAATACTAGTCCATTTTTGTTATTTCTGTGAAAATAAATGAATTCATCTATCATTGTGCTTGTAAAGTATTTTTTGCTTTTTTCATGTCTTTTAATTGTATATTGTATAGTTTATAATTTACTATAAGTTGATTTGTTGCATTTTTAAAGTTGTATATCCGGAAATACATTGGCATCTTATGTTTGTTGGTTCTAGAGATCAATTTAACATCTGAAGTTCTACGCTGAAATTTACTGATCCTTTTTAAATAATTTGATAAAATAAAGATTGCATCATTGATTAAACATACTTAGTAATAAAAAATACATTTAGTTATTGAATGTACTTTCTGTAATTTTTATATTTACAGAAGTGTAGTTTGTACAGAAATGCCTGATATAGAGAATTGATGTTTTCATTACAGTACAAATAATTTAAACATTTAATGACTCGAATCCAAAATCACAATCACTCTAATCTTTGAAAGCAGTGCCACGCTCACAGTGTAGCTGTAAAGTACGAATAAATAAAAAATGAATAAATACCATGGTAATTCAGTGGTATTCAGTCTGTGGGTCATGACCCTATATAAGGTCATAAGATGGACTAGAATATTTTAAATAAATTTATTTTATTGATTACTGACAAATATTTTTTAATTGCAAAATACCATTATATATTTACATTTATAGAAAAAAAAAACCCCACACACAAATAAAAAGCACAAACAGGCACATCTATTAATATTTACATTTTAGTTTTTTCTTTACACCTTGCAACATGTCAAGACCAATTTAACATCTGTTAGGTTGGTCATGACAAGTTATCTCAATGTCCCAGTAGGGTCTCATTGCCCAAAAGTTCGTAAAATACTTCAAAAGTGTGCTTTCCCTTTTTTTTTCCAACCAAAGCTAGAAGCAATGGGTAATATTTAATACTTGATGCTTATTGTCTTAAACGGTTTTGTGTTTTCAAAATATTATACATACTAAAATCTTGATATAATTTTTCAATAACAAAAATTAATGAAGAAATTTTAAATGAATTATTGGACCTTGTTTAAAAGTTATACTGAAATATTTTTTGCTTATTATATATATATATATATATATATATATATATATATATATTTACATTGCTTTGTAAGGATTGTGCAATTTAAAAATTATATTTTTTAATGTTTTCCCTATCAGTTTCACAGTGAAATTATTATTATTATCATTATTATTTTTACTGTTGTGAAAGTGCTTGTGAAATATAGCCTTTTAATTGAAAATATTTCTTAATTTACATTTCTTTTTATAATAAATAGATGAGTTAAAGGTTTTAAAAAGCGAAGATCACTAAACAGTATCTATCACTAAACAGATCCCTTCAACAGTACTTGTGCTTAATGAACTGTTGAGTCTCATAAGGAATTTGCAATTTACATAAATTTTAATAATCCTGCAAAGTATGATTGAACTACATCTTAGATACCCCAATGGTCTTTTGTAATTGAGTTTCTATACATTTATTAAATATTAAAAAAATGAACTTTATGTAATTGCTTTTCTATGGACAAGCCACTGTAAATAATTTGTTTTAAGCTGAAATTTTATGTATTACCATTAAAAAAGTCAATACCTTCAAATGATATCACTGTATCTAGTTCATGCTATATCAATAATTGAATAAGTTTCTTAAAACTAGAAATTATGTAGCATACTCCAGTTTATTGGTATATACCAGTATTTTATTACAATTTAATTAATTTTAGATGCTTAACTAACATTAAAAAGTATTACTATCCTCCTCCTCATCATCATTATTTATGACCCCTTATTTTTCCATGCAGCTATGTTCTATAGTGTATGCAGTGGCATAGCTAGCTGAGAGCAGGAGGAGTTAATTGCTCCCCCTAAGTCTTTAATTCAGCACCTTCATATACATCACAAACCTTTTTTTTTTACACCTGTACAATAAATAAATAAGTCTTATACAATTTTTTTTTTACCTTAAAAAATTCAACTTATTTTGTCAATAGAATTTGAAGAGACTAATAAAAGAGAATAAATTTTATTTGGCAATTTTTTCACTACATTTTATGTGTTCATTGAAAAGTTTAGTTGTATGCATGTAAGTTAATAATTTAGTAACATTAATAAAATTTAGATTTCGGAGGGCCATGGGGAGAAATTCAGGACCTAGAGGTACAGATGTATTATACATGGGCCCTCTCCTCTTCCATTTTTTTCATTTATTAAAAAATTACATAATCCAGGAAAAATCTCAGAGTGGGACCCCCATTTCCCAACTCTCGTCTGGCCTGCACCTTTGAACCATCCCCTACATATGAAGCCTGGCTATGCCGCTGAGTGTATGCCTCCGTTCTTTAAATTCATTATGCATACATTCTAAAAGTATGTGCTCTTTGCATACTTCTGACTGTATTTAATAGAAGATTATCTTTTGTGCAGCTACTATTATATTAAAATAATATTTAGTGTAGTTTAGATTTTATTTCTGACTGATATGGATACTCAGTGCTAATTAAAAGCACAACTTGTTCCTGATGAGATGGCACAGAAATAAGAAATTTTAGTGCAAATTTTTTTCTGCAGCCTTACTGTCATAACAATAGTAATAAATTTAGTAACTTTTTATCTTCTATTATATTGCGTTATTTCTTATTTCTTTGCCTTGGATATTCTTGAATTTGCATGTACAAATGATGTATGCAGAAAGATAATATGTATGCTACAATTTTTTGTCTTTACCGTGTATTTCATAGTGAGTGTTTTAGATCTGATTTATACCAAATGTTTTTTATTTTTCATGTGCTCTTTTGGCCAATGAAAATGTTTTATATTGCTCTGTGGCTTTTTTAACTCACTATTAAGACTTTTAATGTTGCTTTTCAAGTGTTCAGACTATATTTACAATGAATTAAATAAATGTTTAAAATTTTTGAATTGTGTCTGTGTTTGTATTTAGAATCATATTATCGCTGACTGAATCTTCTAAGTCTTCATTCAATGACAAATGAAAATTAAGGAAACACTTACATGCAGACTTGAATTAAGCTCTATCGGTTCCCTTAGGGCATGAAATTTCTGATGCCCCTGTACAAAAACTATTTAGGCTAATGGCTAATGAGAATATTTTCCCCAAAGTCTCTGGCTTCATCTTTTAATTTTATTAGTATGCATCAACTGGACACATTACAGAAATATGCATAATTCTAAATGTCATTTAGAATTTCAACTTTACATTTACCTTCAATTTTTCATGCATTTATTGGAGCTAACAAGCTATATTTCCTATAAATGCTATCGGCAATACATTGAATATGGAATTAAAATATATTTTAGGAATTTAACTATGGTTGTAATTTTTTTTCTCCTTCTTGTTCCCTTGGTAGCTTCTGAAATAGTTGAGGCCCATAGGCTAAAGCCTACTTAGCCAGCTTAATGAATAATCCGGTCCTGCTTACATGTTTAACATAAAGATGCATAGGAGGACTATGCACTTAAATTTTTTTTACTTAGCTTTTGCTTAACTTGAGAAGAAATTAAAATTATGATATAAATAACTTTTTGATAGAGACATTTTGCTTGAATGTCCATTTCCCCACTTTGATAAAATGTCGGCAATAACATTATACATATTTTATACTTGCAATATTATTTTTACTTCTATGTCTTCATTCGATAAAAGATTTTGGGATATTCTATACATCCATTGTACTTTACAACATTGAAGGTATAGTAATTTCTTTATGAAAAATGTCAATGGTACATAGGTGTACCAGCAATTGACACTGGCAGATAATTTATTATAGCAGGCTTTTATTTCAAAACTGTTGTCAAATGGTGCTATTTAGTGTCAATTTATGCATTTATCTTCAATTTTATGCATATTTGTACCTCCAGAGCGTTCTATGTATCAGAAATTGAGATTTTAAACTCAGTGTTAAAAAAAGGTCCGATTCTCAGTAGCTGTCTTAATCCTGACATTAAAATTAGTTCCTTATGACAATGTTCCTTTTAAAATCGTATTTCTTTTTCGAAATCAATATAAACTGAACTGTATCAGATAATAGTACGTAAGATAAAGTCCGTACAGCTTTTTTTAATAAATAAATTTTATTTTTTTAAGATGAGGTATCAATTACTGCATAAAAAAATGGATTTCACCAGTAATTAACATTCATGTTAGTTATTGGTGTTCCAGTCAGGTTCATGATAACTGCATAAAATTTGTAGGAAATGCTGCAAATAGGTATTCAGAAGGTTATCTTTAGATAATTTTTGAATATACATTGTTCCCCAAAACGTTGGTAACATTCTTTAATTATTTATCTGTTAGTTAAGTGGGCAATGTAATCTGAAAAAAATATTCAGAATAAGGTTTAAAAAAAAAAAAATCACTGGTTAGGTGCACCAGTAACTAAAACTTTACGAGATAATTTATTATAAGAAGATTTTATTCAGAAAGTTTATCAAATGGTGCTATCTAATACAATTTTGGCATTTATCTTCAATTTTATGCTACATTTTCTTATATCCAGGGGTTCTAGGTATCAAAAATTAAGATTTTAAAGTCGGTGGGGAGGGAGGGAAAAATCTGGTTTTCATTACCTGGTTTAATGCTGAAATTAAGATAAGTTCATTACCAACCTGTTTCAGTTTGAAGCATGTTTCTTTTAAAAAATTAATTTAAATTGAATTGTATCAGATAACTACCTGAAGTACCCATTGTTGATGGATCAGTATGTAATGCAGATTTCCAAAAAGCCTAGTTTTTCGTCAGCATTGCAGGACTACAGAATGGAAATAGCATTGGCAAAAGTATTGATAGCAAAGTTATAAATTTTATGTATTGTTAAAAGATTGCAGGTTAGAGAGTAAATAAGTACTTAGTGAAATTGCCACTAGAGAAAACATTTTATTTTCAAAATTAACATTTTATTTTAGTGGAAAGAGATTTTAATGTCAAGAGATCATTCCTCGCCTGCAACTAAATTTTATTTGATTCACTACAGATATTTTAATATTATGCCTTCAGAAAACTTTGCTCAAATTTCAAACAATATAATAGGGCAAATAAACATTTTAAAAAAATCGACGAAATTTTTCAAAATTATATAGATAACTAATGTATTAACTCCAGACACCATAAAGTGATTACATTTTTTAAAAATGCAATTTTGAACAGTTTTAAAATTCATTCAAATAAAAAATAAATAAATAAAAGAATTTAGACATTTATTGTTTCAGTCATTACTGATCATCTATGTACATAAAAGAGAAATCTTGTCTGTCTGTTTGCTTGTTCGCTATAGGCGTCTAGACCGTTCGTCGGATTTGGACCAAATTTAGCACACTAACTAAATTGGACGAGAAAGCTAATGTCGAAAAACTAAAATTAATCCAATTGATAGTTCTTTAGTTATTTTATGTTTTATCCAGTTTTCGACCATTTTTCGCGCAATTTGCCTTATTGCGAGCTAAATTTTCATTCGAAAACTATATTTCTATATCATCAGAGACTACAGAGTTTTTTTGTTTCAAATAAACCTTATTACAAAATCGTACTTGAAGGTTTTTAAGAATTTTTGTAAGGAAGGTAAATTTTCGCAATTGAAACTGTAGCATCGAAAAATCTAACTAGCAAAAAATTTCCATCTTTTACCATTGATGAAACATTTATTTCGCCCTTTTTAAATTTTGAAACGTGCAGAAATGTTAATTAGATTTTTTATATGATATTTTTTTTCTGAAAAGACCGGACTCTCTATTCCGGAGGGAAGGTACAAAGAGCTTCAAGACAATGCGTTCACCCTTGTTGGCTGAAGTGCGTGTCCAAGACAACTAGGAAGGTGTTCTTTTTAAAGTGTGTGTGTGTAGGAGGGGGGACACAGGCGGAATAGATGGAATTTTTCTTAAAGGCACTTTGCGAGAATTAAACTTTTTGACAATTTTCAGAAAGACATTTTGTTATTATTTATGGATTGGAAATTATTTACATGATTTTTTTTCTACAAAGATCTCGAGGGGGGAAAATGTCTATTTCGGAAGGAAGGTGGGAGGGAGGAATTTTCTTCTGACGTCAGGCAGGGTGAAAGAGAGAAAGATGGGATTAGAAGGCGACCGTCTTCCCCACTGCCCTTCCTTCGCGCGCCAAAACCACGCGAGGTTCAGGATCAGGAAGATTGGTTATTATACAACTGTACCAACGATTGGACTCTGTTTATTTGTTATTCAGTAGGTGCGTATGTATTAGTGATAAATGACTATTAAAACACAACAGGTAGAAGGAGAGAAGCCTAGCCACGTCCAATTCCCTGTAACCTCTGTAAGCTGGCAAGTCCCCTGTCCAATTCTTTTTTTAGTTGTAGCGGAAAGTTCCATGTTCTTTTTTATCATTGCAGCAGGAGGATTCGCATTCCTTCCCTTTACAATCTCATACCGACGCCTGGACTCTAGTTGTCTTTATAGTTGCGTAGGTGTTAGCGATAAATGACTGTTAGAACACAGATAGGTGGAAGGGGAGAAGCCTAGCCACGTCCAACTCCCGGTAACCTCTGCACGTTATCAAGTGCAGTGTTCCTTTTGTTTTTCGTTGCAGCGGTCGCTGCAATGTTTTTTTTAATCTTTGCAGTGGTAGGGTTCACATTCCTTCCATTTACAATCTATATTTAAGGTCAATGGGCATTTTTTCCTCATTGCACAGGCAACGCCGACTACGCTGCTATGCTAATCATGTTACTAAATTTCATTTTATTCTCTAAATCCATTTTGGGGGGATGTGAGATCAAACATTTACACGATTTTCTCAAAATCTATGAAGTATTAAAACAAACAAAAAAAAATTGGCATCTGTAGTTTATATTTACTTGCCTTATAACATAATATCGAATTTCATTCTATTTCATTACCATTTTTCAGGAACGGAACAAACATTTTCTGAATTTTCACAAAATTTTAAAATCTATAAAAATTTTGAAGTCTATAGTTTAAGTTTTATTTCATTCCCTACAGTGGTTTATATGTGATAAATAAAGAATTACGCAGTTTGAATAAATTGTTCAGAAAATCTCGAAATCATATCCAAATTTTGAAAAAGTTAGACAGATATATAGTCTAAGTTGATTGTTTTCCTATTATATCACCAAATTTCGTTTCATTCGCTTTAGTCGTTCTTAGCGAGAACAAAAATTTGCGCACTTTAAAAAGATTTTCGAAAAATCCCAAAATATAATAGAACTTTTTAAAAAACTCGCTGTCTGTAGTTTGAATGACCCCCTATCATGCTACCAAATTTCGATTCACTCGCTTTAGTCGTTATTACTTGATGTGAGAACAAATATTCCAGTTTGAAACAATTTTCGGAAAATGTCAAAATGTAACAAAAATGTTAAATTTGACGGCTACAGTTAAAGCTGATTCACATATACCTTCAAGTCGAAGAACCGCCGCCTGGACTTCAAAGGTACGGCCCTATGAGGACATGCACATATGTACAAGTTTCCTACATTTCTAAAAAACTGCAGATATTTTTTAAAGTATTACTCTACATATTATAAAAATAAATTGAAAAAAAAAAAGCCTTTTAAACTCCTTATTAATGTTTTCTTATTTTGTACCCTTAACACTACTATTCCCAACTTACATAGCTGGTGGTCTAATTAACAGTCACCAGTTCCTAACTGCGGTGATACAATGTATCTAGTAGGCAACAAAATGTCAAAAGTGTCGTGAAAATCTATTCCTTTTTTAAAACATTGAGCAAACTACAGACATATATAGGTCGGTGGAACAAACAATCTCACCCCCTTTTCTTTAAAACTTACTCTTCTTTTAGGCATTAAAAAAGATGTAGAATTCTGTTCATGGGCAGGTTGAGAAAAATTATTTTTGAAAAATATGTACAAGGTTTTGTATATATGACCTACGGTAAATGTAAAATGTAGTAAAGTGTTTAAAAAATATTTCTGAAAAAAAAAAATTGGAAGAATCTTTTTTTTTTTTAAGGGGGAAGGAGCCGAAAATCCTGTCGGCAGCTATGGTATAGTGCAGTGTAATATACTGCAGTATAGCATAGTGTTTTATAAATTTTAATTCGTTCTCACTTACTTCCTTCATCATGATCCATAGCATAATATTAATTTTATTAACTGAAATAAAAAATATAAATACTTTTCAATTTACACATTAAAGCAGAACGCATACGCACGCGTGCGCGACCTAGGTTTGACACGATTGGCTGGATAAATTATAAAAAAAGATTAGATTCGCAGTGACAAATTTCAAGCTTTTTTTTTTTTTTTCAATCGTATTTATGCACAGTTTGTTTAATGCTTTACTTGTGATTGCTAATACGTGAACTAATAAAACAAGGCGAAATAATGTATTGATGTGTTTGTGATTTCTTTCATGTTTTCTCTGATACACAGAAATTATGTTTCATAATAAAACACGGCATTACACACGACATTATCACAAAGAAATAATGTGAGCCAACATGGGGAAAATAGTATAGAAAACTGATTTAAAACTTTTAAATGTAGGCCTAGTGATAACGTCAAAGCTTGGAGTTGTAAGACTTTCCAGGAGGTGTTGATTGACCACTCAAACAGTTCCTAAAATCGAATCGTAAAATCTTTCATAGGAATGTATTTGGAAACACTCACTAGTTCGTAAAAAGAAAAAAGCATTACCCTATCATTCAATAGTGAAACTTTCGAATGATATTATTGAATGTCCTTTGATCTTTTTAATACAAATAATTAACTATATAAGAAGTGCAAGTCATTGTCGTTTACCAATACTGTTTGAAACCTTTTCCGAAAGTTAATTACTACTATTTATTATTTCACGCACTTACAATTTTTAAATTAAGCAGTATATATCACACGCTTAAAATTTCCCGGCTGATTTTTTTTGCGATGCATTTATGGCTCCTAAATATTGCATTTTCCTATTTCAGCAGAATCTCCAATTACTTTCATTTATTTGAAGTTACTTACAGATTTTGAGAGGAGTAGTAAAGCATTAAAACAAAGGCGGATCCAGGGGGAGGGCGCAGGGGGCGCGTGCCCCCTCCGAGAAAAGTATATTTACACTAGATAAATGGAGCTTTCACCAATATTGAGTGTTCTGTATACTAGATAAAATGAGTATTTACGATTTGCGCCCCCTCCGTAAAAAGTTTCTGGGTCCGCCCTTGCATTAAAATATAACAAATATCCGTTTGATTATTTTATTAATGTGCTCATTGAATAAAGGACGTTCTCTCCATTAATATACATCATAGCTGTAACCATTCCCAGCATATAATTAATAACTTTTTGTAAACAGTATATTTTTATGCATTTTATTTTTAACAGAGCAGCCTAAATCATTCATTGAGATGATGAATTTCTTCATTTTCTAAGCCAAGAATTACCGTTTACAAAAAGTGGTTGTTTATATGCCCGGAATTGTTGCAACTATGATACTCAACTGGACCAACACCTCCTAGATATAGAAGGCCTGAGAATAGAAGCTTTTACGTCATCACCAGGTCGTCTAAGATGGCGTCATCACAGTTTTAGTTTCACAAAGTAAAATTACTTAAAATTTCTGGTGAATGATACAACTATTAGAAAAAAGGTAAAAACTAAAATACCTTTCTGATAAAAAATATTTTATTATGATCTATTTCTATATCATATTATATAATTAGTGATAGTTAAAATTTCCTATTTGTTGTAAAATTAAATTTTCTATCTTAAACCATTAAAATGTTTTATGCGGGAGTAAATTCACCAAAAATTTTGAATAGTTTTATTTTGAGGAAAAAAAAAAGTGTGCTGTTGTTAATTTAGTGGACTTAGTAAAGACGTGAAAGTTTGTTCACAGAAACTGTATATCTAGGAGGTGGTGACTGGACTGCTGTCTTGGTAATCGTCTGCATTGTCAGATTTCGAGCCACCTGGCTAAATCCCCCAAAAGTTAACAAAAAAGTGGTTTACACGGAGCAGAAGGTCGTGCTCCGTGTAAACCACTTAACCAATTTTTGTAAATAAACTTAGGATTTAAAAAATAATAAAACCTGAGTTAAAGTATGGAAGTTGGGTATGATTTTTAATAATTATTCAAAGAAAATGCTATTTACAAAAAATGATTAAATACATCTGTACATGTTCGCAGTAATGAATATCTCTCTGCCATCGTTTTGGGGGTTTTAGCCACGCCCAGACGGCTCGGAAAATCGGATCAAGACAGCAATCCAGCTTAGCATATAATCAATTTCAAGGATGCGTACGAAACATCGCTGACCGAAGAGGAATCTTCACCACAATATTAGGTTGTCCAAATGAACAGGTACGAAATGTCGTAACAACGTAGCCAACATATTTGACTATGTCGCAATGGGAGAACGTAGAGAGACATCTAGGGATGCGATTGGAGCCTTCGGTGAGGATAGGAGGAGCATGCGGGGGGGGGCGCAAGAGAGAGCAGAAGTTCTTATAGAAAGCACCTTCCTACGTCCAATTGACGCGGCTGTACATGTGAGGACAGGATGGCATTCACAGTGCAAAATTCGACGATTTAGGAGCGGCGAGGAGTTATCCGATTTCTGACACCAAAAGGTGTAGACCGGCCACTATTCATCGCCAGATGATGACCGTATACAGGGAAAATTGTGTGTCCCACAAGCCAGTGAGAAATGGAGTGCCCGTTTTCGCCAAGGAACTGGCCAAGTTCAAGTGGGAACAGCTTCATCATCCGCCCTACATTCCGGAGATGTCGCCCTGCGATTTCTATGTGTTTGGTCCCCCGAAAAAACATCTGAAAGGGAAGTACTTCAACTCGGACGACGAACTCAAGGATGCTGTGAAGGACTGGGTCTCATCACAGCCACAGGAATTCTGGGAATAAGGAATACTTGGGCTTATTCATCAATGAGATCGTTGTGCTCTGGCCTAAGGTGCATCCTTTGAATAAAGTCTTCATTTATATCTACAGTGTTGTTTCGTAACTTTTCATTTGAACTCCCTAATACCTGAAATGCTGGGTTGAAACAAAGTAATGGATAGTTTAAAACTCATTTGTAGGTAATACAAATTTTTTGGAGGGATACCAAACCTGTTCTTTCCGTTAAAGTAATTTAAACTGGATTCTGAATAAGAGACACCTGAAAACAGAAAAGGCGTAGATTCTCCACTTCGGGAATAAAGATGTTTCCATTGAAGGTTATTGTAGTAAATGCACGATGACTTTTCAGACAGCAGAAATTACGGGTTTTGAGCGTAATGTCTATTTTTGCAAAACTGTTTTGTTGACCACAATCTGTTAATAATACAAATATTAAACAATATTTTTCAATTTCTTTTATTAAGTAGCAACATGTAGCAGGTTATACATGGGCACAAAATGTGAGCATTGTTTTTCATTGTTTAAATATTTTTTTTTTTTTTAATTCAAGCGATCATTTGTCTGTCTTTACTGTACAGATAGATCTATGTATACAGATTATATGGCAGCCATTAGAATTATCAACGTGTTTGTTTCATTTACTCTTTGCATTACGATAGATGATTGCATCGTAATGATGATATCAATAGGTAAAGGTATTAGAGTTCATTTTATTATTTTTAAAAGTTTCTCAGATGTATATAATATATATTTATTTATTATGAAAAATAGCCTACGTCCGACTAAAAATTGATTTACTTATTTAGCTGTGTTAAAAAAATAGTTCAATTTCTAGTCGGAAGACAAATCTATTAAGATGTACTCGCATTCCAATCTCCATGTATCGACTTATCAAATGTTTATGGAATTAGTGTCGAATGTATCAGAGCTCAATGTATCGAAGAACTGTTTTCATGTATTAAATATTGTGTAGATCTGATTTCAAATTACCCCACAAAATCACTTCTGAATATCTAATTCGAACAATTACCTTGTTGACTGCGTGTTATATGTGAAGGGCTCCGTTTTAAATATGTTTTAATAAGACAGTGTATTTTGTTTGGAAGAATTACGTTCGGATTGCAGATGGTTTTGCGAAAGTTGCCTTTTCGAATGGCCATTTGAGGATAGACAAAACGACAAGACTTGGGTAATTATGATAATAATAAAAAAATCAGAATTCAGTATTTTCTGTGTAATCCAATTCTTTTGCGACAATTGATCTCTCATTCCGTAAATTGCTCTCATTCCGTAAGTGCTAACTGTCAAAAAATGTATCAACAGGTTTTTATCAGCTATGCAAAATGGTAAAGCAAGTAAACTCTATGAAGTTTCCGCAGGTAAACCGATGAACTATCAGTAATATTGCCTGTTTTAAACGAGTGTCTTATAGCTGTCCTACAGACGTCCTGTGGTTTTATAAAAGTTGATGGGCAGTGAATATTCTTATATATAAGATATGTTTTGTCCGTTAAAGTACATTTATAGGGATAACCTGCATTCGACATTTTCTGGGTGTGCTTAGTATATCACAGTTTGGCTTAACAGCTTAATCACATCATTTCAGAGTTTTCATTGATAGTCGCAAAAATATATGATTAAATGGTCCTAATGCCAAAAAAAAAATACAGCCGTAGTAATCGATTCATTTAACTACCAGCAACATTGACGGTCAATCGAATCAACCATCCGGCGCCACAAAGCTAAATAAGTTTTTCGTCACAGCTGGCTGTGCTGCCGGACAGAAAACTATTTTATCTCTGTGGCACCGGATATTCGATCGACTGCCATCTTGTTGGTAGTTAAATGGATCGATACCAACGGCTTCACTTTTTTGGCGTTGGATAGTCCATCTAGTTGGTCATCCAAACTGATGTGAAAATGCTTGCGTTTCAAAGGGTTAAGCTTAATAATGGAAATACTTATACTTTAGTAATGCGTAATTGCTTGACGTCAATTACATGAATATGTATATTACTCATAGAACCTAACCTTTATGTTATGTGATTGAAATCTGTGTATCAAAAATAAAAATGTACTTATTTACAATGAAATGTATTTTTCAATAGGATACAATGTTTCATGAATTTCTTCTGATAAAGAAGGGCGTTTCTTCATTCATTTGTCGATCTTTTTTTTTGAAATCTCAGCGCTCAATCTATTCTCGAATTTCGTGCTTTCTTTTCAGAAATTTTCATTGGAATATCGCAGGAATAATTCGCGTTATTTAATGGTATCCATTTTTACCAGAGTGGAGGAGTTCCAGATTTTTTATTTAGCTAGTCTTCGATATTTACATTCGATTGCCGATAGTATATACATTCGATTCCACTAATTCATGGAGCGGTTATTGTATTTTTTGTTTGCGTTGTGAATTCAACAGATTGTTCTTTCAATCTTTTATAAAGGGTCCTGGAACTTTGATGTTCCATTGAGGCAAGGACGGATCCAGAAACTTTTTTCGAAGGGTGTGCAAATCATGAATACTCATTTTATCTTGTGTAAATCCCACTTAATATTGATGAAAGCTCAATGTATTTAGTGTAACTATATTTTTCTCGAAGGGAGCGCGCGCCCCCTGCGTCCTCCCCTTGGATCCGCCTTTGCATTCAGGGGACGTATTTTAAATGTATGAATTAAAACATGAAAGTTTTTTTTTTTTAAATCTTTGATTTCGATAGATGGAGATCAGAGTCTGCGGTACTCTTTATAGCAATTCCTAAATTGCAAATACTATTTTATATAATCCGAGCATATTATAGTTTAGTTTGACTATTAGAACAGCCTAATCTACCCTTTATAAATTTTAATACTAAACTATATAATGTGATATTATAATTAATAAATAGCATGTTGTTAAATGCAGTCATACTAAATTTTGCTACATTCACATATTCATTTGGTTTCTTTTTAAAATTTTAAAATACGATATTTACCTCTTTTTAAAAAGTGCGAAATTTGAAAGCAATTTAGATTTATTTTAAAAATTACTGATTTTTATAGTTATATGAGGTAATATATACATTAATTAATTTTCGTTAAACGTTAGCACTCTATTTTAATTTCGTTACATGATACTTTTTCGAACTTTTGAACATACCGGGTGACCAGAAAAGAACTCCCTGATTTCAAAATTAAATATCTCGAAAACAAAGATCGATAGAGGAATGCAGTAAACGGTATGTTTATTGTGAAAGCTGTAAGAATTTTATACAGCAGTTTGAAATAATAGTTACAAAAGCTGCTAACAGATGGCGCTGTAATCGCCATACGTAATGCCTAGTATAAATAGTGATCCGAAGCCCAGAGCGATCAGTTCCACTATTGAAGCGTGAAAGGAGGTTAGCGTACCGAAGGAAGAGATTAAAACCATGTACTCCATTGAACAACGCCTGTTTTTCTGGTGCTAGAGTACCACAGGTTAAAAGAGAGTCCTACGGCAACAAGGCGCAGTTTTCAAGCACGATTTAATGTTCCAAAAGGACCCGATGCGAAAACCATTCGTACGCTCTTCGCCAAATTTCAACGAACAGGCAGCGTAACTGATGATCTAGTGGGGAATGTTGGCCGCAAGCAAACTGCAGTTACGCCTGCAAATGTCGCCACAGTTTCTGGAATTATTCAGCAAAATCCAATGTCATCCGTCCGTAGAATTGCATCTGAGACTGGTTTGAAGCGTTCCAGCACGCATAAAATACTGAGAAAGAGCCTACACATGTTTCCATTCAAAATTCAAACTCACCAGGCCATACCCGTACGAGCTGTGCAACAAAGGGTTGACTTTGCTAATCAGATGCTCACAATGATTGATAGTGAAGGATTTGATGTTGGCTGCATCTGGTTTACAGATGAAGCACACTTCCACCTGAATGGATTCGTGAATAAACGGAACTGGCGATTTTGGGGTTCCGAAAATCCATATTGGTGTGAAGCGAAACCCCTGTATTCTCCTAAAGTTACTGTGTGGGCTGCAGTATGCAGCAGAGGCATTATTGGCCCTTTTTTCATTCGAGAAACGGTCACTAGTGAACGTTACGTTGCAATTTTGGAACAATTTGTCGCCACACAGCAAGTGTTAGAGGATCGACCACGTACTGAATGGTTTATGCAAGATGGAGCCCGACCACATCGTACCGAACAAGTGTTTCGCTTTCTTGATGAATACTTCGGGAATCGAGTCATTGCTTTAGAATATCCCAAATTTACTGGTGCAGGCATGGATTGGCCTCCATATTCGCCGGATTTGACTCCCTGTGACTATTTTTTGTGGGGCACATTGAAAGACATTGTCTACCCGAAGCATCCCGCCACGCTGGACGAGCTTGAATCGGCGATCTGTGTGGCATGTGAATCCATTTCTGTTGAGACACTACGAAATGTGATGGCAAATTTCATTCTTCGTTTGCGCCACCTCTGTAGTGCCAATGGTGAACATTTTGAAAACATTGTGATGTGATTTTTTGCAAAGAATATTTTCGTACGATTATTTCATTTATGTATGCTGATAATGAGCTCTTCAGCGTACAGTGCCATCTATTAGCAGCTTTTGTAACTATTATTTCAAACTGCTGTATAAAATTCTTACAGCTTACACAATAAACATACCGTTTACTGCATTCCTCTATCGATCTTTGTTTTCGAGATATATAATTTTGAAATCAGGGAGTCCTTTTCTGGACACCCGGTATGTTCTAAAAAGAAATCGTTGGTTTCTATATACTTTATATACTATGAAATCAACTTTGGAAAATTTAATGCAAAAAACTTCAATTACGTTAAAACTATTATTTTGAAAGCAACTCTGAAAGCGTATATATATATATATATATATATATATATATATATATATATTTTACCTTCTCAAAGAAAAGAATTACTTTAAGTTACAATGAATTTGCGTGCAACGTACGGTTTTATTGACGGATCGATTGCTTGGAATTTCCGGAATATCGAATCGATATTTTATTTATTTATTTTTAATATTTTGAAACCAATATGTATGCTGTACAGTGACGGCTTTATTATGCTTCTGGAGTTAGTAGATATGATATCAGTATGTGTAGTTTTGCTCGTATTGGGAAAGCAAAGTTTCATGACAGCCATTTTAACCACAGATATAATCTTTTCTTTGTTAATTTTTATTAATTCACAAAGTTTATTTCGTTAATTTTGTTGGCGGCTCAAACACCGATGCCATTCGAAAATTGAAGAAACCGAAACTGCAACTCCAAAACTGACCATTTTATTTGTTGTGTTTTTCCAAAAAAATTTTTATGGCTAATAAATAATGTTTTTCCAAAGTGCAAAAGCGTGTATCTGATTGAAGAATGTTTGTTGCCCTGTCTTTCTGTTTTCACCAATAATAGTTTGGAAAAACAAAATTTTAAAAGAATTCTGCTCTAATGATTTGTTAATATAATAAAACATTTACACATTTTGTTTTTCCAGAAAAAAAAAAATTCAATCCACAAAAACATTTATTTCATTTAACAACAGAAACTTATTGTTAATTTAAAGTACGTGTAATTTTTTTTATGCGGAAACTGGAAAAATTCTATTACAACCTTATAATAAAAGTTTCTGAGAAAATATTAAAAATAATCTTTATAATTTATTCATCTTATTCTGGTGCAAGATTAGGTTTGGATCTGTATTTGCTCACTTGGAGAAACACTACGGTTGCATTCATCTTTGAATTCAGTTCTTGCTTAATTAATTACTACACTTCATGACATTACATACCAAGTCCAGATTAGTTGAGTGAGTATTACATACGATGGAACATACTCCAGTCAACAAAAAATCTTAAAAGGTAACGGTTAATAAAAATCTTTCTAAAATAACACCCATAAATTAACGTAATTATCAAAACAATCGTTTCAGGTAGTACACCTTCCAAAAAAAGTATTCGAGCAAGAGAGAAATTTCCTATTTCAGATTTGCGAATAATAATTGAGTTTTTGAAAAACGCACAACTTGACAGAAATATGGAAATTTATATTTATACATAGCCTAATTCATATTCTATGATAAATAATTTTTAATATACGAAACCAACATAGGAAATTTCTCTCTTGCTCGAATACTTTTTTTGGTGGGTGTACAAAGTATCCACCCTTCTTCAGTTGAGAAAAAAAATGTTCTACTATCCACATATGCTTACAACTAAAAGTACACAACACAAGCAAATCGCCTTCAGAAAAAAGAAAAGTGAGAAACCACAGATAATATAACATGAAAAAGGGGTGAGGAGGGAAAAGAAATTTGTGTCATTAGAGAGTAAAATAATTAAAAACTTAAAAAAAATACTGTAAAAGTTATTTGTCAGGCCATACAGCTGTTTCGATCGAAAAAATTTTGATCCTTTTCAGTGGAGATGTGACATTCTCAGTCTAGGAGACTGAAACAGGGAACTGAAAAGAAAGTAAACAAAAAACACAAGCGAAGAGCAAGTTGCCAATCGGAGGAAGTAAAAGAAAGAAACCAGAGAGGACAAAGGAGGAAAGAGGGTAGATAAAAATAAAATATAGAATTGAAAGAAAAGAATACTGTCGAAATACTCTATTTGAGAAATTTTGCTAACTTATCGAAAGTTAGGAACTGAGCCCCAAATATGAGTGCAACCGAAATGTGCAAATATTCTTTCTTTTTAAAATTACGCTAAATGTGCAATATTAACGCAATTAACTTATGATTTTCAATCCAAGAATAAAACACGGTTTATAAAAGTAGTTGATTGTGCATCGCTCTGATGTGAAACAGAAACTCACGTCGTTTTACATAGGACATGTTATAAAATGATTCGTTGATAATTCTTATGACCAATTTTTTTTCACAAAAGATTAGGCATAAAAATAAAGGTATGCTTGCAATTTGACAACAACAAATAACTTTGGGAAGGAATGGACCCAAAACCATTGGTTTGAAACTTTTGTCGATGTAGATAATATTCATTCAAAGGCTGGCTAGGAGGGTAAGGATTATAGAGCTTTTTTTATTTTCTTCTTCTACGACCACTGGCGACCATGAGCACCGGTACAGAAAAAAGTAAATCGTTATTGATAATCGATGCGTAGTTCTGGTTGAAAAAAAAAAAAAAAAAAGATTTCATTAGAATAAAAAAATATGAAATTCTCGTTCTTATAGTCAAGTGAATAGCTTGGGGGGGGGGGAAGGCTAAATTTAATGAACATTTGTTTAGAAAAAAGTGAAATATTGATTACATTAATATTGTTGATTTACATTGTTTTAATGCCTTCTGTAAACTTATACCGTATATCCCAGCGCATAAGAAGGTCTGGCGTATAACTCGCATCAGTAAATTTAGGATATATCAAGCAATTTATTCTTTACTCTGCATTCAACTTTTTACATTTGGTGTATAACCCGCAAGCGAAAAAATGAAGTTATTTTTTGAAGTTGAAAGTGCGTGTTATACAGTAGATATACGGCATATTATACTTATACCGGATGTCCCCGGGACTTCGTATACAAACATGGAGGGAAAATAGAAAATGTCGTTAGAAATAGGTAGATTAAATAAATCCTAATTTTGAAAGTAAAATAAAACTGTTTAAAAGCTGTGGTAGATAATCTTCCGAAAAAGCTTAAAAGCTGGCAGCTGTGACAATGAAAAAACACACATGTCCACCTTGAGAGCTCGAATACAGCACCACCTACCGATTCCCGCTCATGCTTTCCTGTGTAATTATGGCTCCTAACGATGTTATCTACCTCCCAAGTTTGTACTGGTAGTTTCGGGACACCCAGTATATATACATATACATGTATTATTTAGGGATTTTGAAAACCGTACAATAAGGAGGACTTCAAATTAATTTAAAGTTTTGAATGATGACTGAGATAAGAAATTGGTTACCTAAAAACTTGCATTTTTTGATCTTGTGGATATATACAGGAATTTATTCTATGCGTTTTCTGAATGAAATATTTCTTTAAGGATTGCAATCGACTTATAAGACCACGAATATACCGTTCAATATGATAAGTCATAATTACATCTGTGTTATCAAACTTTAAATAAAGGCAACTTTTTTATCGAAGCTCCGATACAACCGATATTATATTAAAAAATCATATAATGATATGACAAATTTAATTCACACATGAGATTTGTAATAGATATATGTTTAAAATTGTTGCAGCATTTCGGTGCATCTTTATAACATTTATCTATGAGCAGAAAGAGAATTTTTCAAAATTAATTTTTTCATCATTAAAAAATAATTTATTTTAACTGAACCCTTAAGAATAACCAAAAAGCAAAAGAGATAAACCTCTATTTTTTATGTAAAAATTTAAAATGTTGTTTAGATTAAAATGAAAAAAAAAAGACTATAAATTTTTATCTGTTCATAATTGAATCCAAGCCTTTACTTAGGTATATTTTAAATGCTATTTTTAATAACAATATAAATAAAAAAATTAATATGAGGTACACTTTATACTATTATTATCGTTAAATTATTTATTTATAGTGTAAAATACAGAGAAAAAAATCAGTCGCCAGTGGAGAAACTCGGATGATGTCTAATTCTTCCTCGAGTAAACCACCCCCACATCCACAAACAATAGCTGAGGCATCTAAAAGCTGTCCTACATAAGATGCTTCATCAACAGCATTCAACAAAATAGTATTTATAGGATAAATATATAGCTTGAACATGATAAAATTTGATGCTACTTTCTAGAAATATAGTGGCTATGCATTCGTAATCGCACTAAAAATAGACAATAAAACAAAGTGTCCAGCACAAAACAGCAGATAAAACAGAATATAATTTATTTCGTAACACTTACAATCAAGCTTATATTATATTAGAGGATATATAGAAAATTAAATGTTAATAAAAAATAACGAAAAAAATTCCGTTTTTTAAAAAAGGTCATTTCTTAATCCACACAGATGCATCATAAAAATATCTCAATAGTTAAATTTTCTACGAAGCTTAGTAACAAATGCATAGTTATTTCTGGTGCGTTTAAACATATAGTAGAATGCTCAACAAGTACAAAAGAAACTAAATAAAACATATTAACTATTTTAAAATTTACTGAATAAAGAATATGTATTTCTGGACAAGTACGACAAGTCATACCTTTTGTACTGCTCATGTGCTTACAGCTCCAATTATTATTATTGTTTTGGATGTTTTAATACATGTATAGGCAATTACACTATTTAAATTGCACTAAGAGTGTAGTTTTACTTGTTATAATTATAATAATAATTAAAAAGTAAGAAGAAGAACAGCCTAATTTTTAAATTTTAACATATGTCTTATTTTTAATGTTACACATTATTCAATAAATTTGTTTTATCACATCTTATATCTAAAAGATTTGATGCAAATAAATGTTACAGTATAACAAATATGTGACATATTTAATGAAGAAAAGCGATACATTTAATAAATACTTTTAACTTATGATGTAGTAATAATAATAATAAAAATAATAAAAAGTTTTAATACGACTTATCACGTTCAAGCTGCATTTCACATATTTTAAAACATTTCAACAACAAATATATAATAACTATAACGATTTCAGCATCCATAACAAATCATAGTTTGAACTTCAAGTGGAAAAAGTTAGAAAAAATATAACAATAACTCTTAAAAAAATATAATAATGATTGTTATATGAGTAGTTTCTCAATCTGCTTTTCGAACTGTATTTTTCCTTTAAAAATATCTTTCACAAGGGACTGTAAAACTAATTGGCTTTGAACGATGGAAAAAATTTAATTTGCAGGTATAGTAATACACAAAAGGCTAAGCTCACTCCTCTAGAGCTTGTATCTGGAAGCTATTCTTGACCTACATAGCTTTGCATCTAGAGTTTTTCTATATATATACACTAAATATTGCATCTTGAATATAATTAATAACTTGAAAGCACAGGTATATATATTTATATATATATATATATTTGAACTGGCAAGATCCAGAACTTCGCATGCGACCTTCTCTTTATGTTACTCGTTAATGTACACCACATAGCATATTGTTTGATCATAATCGTATCACCTATTTGTGCCTTAATGTTAAAGAAGTGCTGTTGTAAAATGTTTTAACCAAACACAGACTGAACTCCCACGGAGTTACAGGTAGAGCTGTAACAGGCCATAAAGTCTGTTACAGGTGTTTATGTTCTGTCAGCTTTGAAATTGAAAGTAAGCAGTTTTATAGTACATATTCCCAATCATGTTGATTCTTCAAAGGAGATAATGTTCGCTTAGTAACGACAATATAAAACAGCAAGTGGATGCTTATTTAAACGCAGAATAGTGAAAAATATGGTCAAGTGGCCTCAACTCTGAAAAAGTGCGGTCATTGCCATCGCTCAATTTAACTACCAGCACACACAGCCAGCTCTGTCAAGAATTGTGTCACTCGATTGACGATCGACAGTCATGTTGCCGATAGCTAAATGAACAATGTCAGTGGCTGCATCCCCCCCCCCACTGTTGGGCAGTATATCCAGTTGTTCTTATTTATATCGATGGGAAGATAGTTGTGCTTCAAAGGGTTAACAGACATTAGGGATAAAGTTCCTTTCCTCTTTGTAGCTCTTATTTAGTTCTTTTAACATTATCTTTAAAAATTGTTGTTATTCAATGTTTTGACCTTAACCGAAATTTTACATTCCTGACAGATTTTCGTTTCCTGTCTGTTTTACAAATGAGAGTAAGTACATGTTCTGAAATTTTGAATATTGCAATTATTAAAGATTGTGTAACTTTGAATTTTAACAGGAGTGCTGTTATTAACAGTTTTAACCAAAGAATTATTAAACGCATAATGTTACACTCTGGTGGTTCCTTATGCGTTGTCTGCTTTGAAGCTTTGGTTTTTAGGTACGAAAGTCAGATTAGTCTATTTTCTTGAAAAAGTACTTATATTTGTAATAATTCATATTTTCTAATGATGGTGGCTAAGTTTCCTTTCCATTTTGGGTTTAAAAATTTTTCTTATTTTATTTAGTGGGTTTAAAAAGTTTCTCTTCGAAAGTACGAAAAATAATTCTGCAATTTAATTATTTATTTTTAATGCACAATCGACTGTAAATTTCAGTGAATGTTTTCTTTTTCTTTTTTCATTCAATTTTTTTTTTTTTTAAAGCAATTACTGAAATCTATATATTAAATCTTTAACCTTTTAAAATCGTACAAAATATACACTGCATTGCTTCAAAAAATAGCGTAAATAAAAAATTGCCACAATTACGCATTAAGGAAGAATTTATTTTTTAAGAAAAAGGGTGTTCTTCATAAAAAAGAAAAAGGCAGAACATGCCACATCAGCATATGTTCTTAAAGACGTAGAGGAACCTTTGAATTTCTCAGCTGTCAGAATAAGTAAATATTAATCTTCACAACTTAGCAATCAAAGGGAGGTGTTGTACGCAAAATTATCTCCTTCTCAAAAATAAGTTCAGAAGAAAGTTCTCCATGCATATCTGTTTTAACGAAGTTATCTGCCGTGGCGAACAAATTGTGGCGAGATCAGTTCTGGTTCCATGGATGGGGGAACGGGGAGAGGACTTACTTAAAATATGGCCCTTGCGCGTAAACTGGGCACGGGTGCGCAAAGATGTAGCACTGGCTAAAATGGTCAAATGAAATGATGATTTTTATTCGTTTGTTACTTTTACAAACAAGAGAAAAGCTTGTCGTACCACCATGTATTGTAAATATTTTGAAGAAAAATGTTGAGTTTTTCAGTCTTTATAATTGGGTTTGGGAAAATTCGATTATTTATTTTAAAAGATTTAAAATAGGTACTACTTGAACAAATCCAATGGCAATATTTACTTTTTTCTGAAAATAATAATAATGTTATCAACAGTGTCTAATGTTTTAAATTAGGCCTAGGAATTTAGTATTTAGAGACATTATTTGCAAAAAATGCGAGAAGGATCTCAGAAGAAAGGGAAGCAATGTGAATAAATAAAGAAAATTTTCACACTGGAATTCGACACAGAGCTGATCTACAAGTTATAATCCTTTCCCAAAAATATCTTAAATAAGGCGAAAATTATTCTTTAAAATCTGGGCAAAAAGATTGAGGTTTTATGCATTTCTTCACTGAATGCAAAAAAATATAGTCTGTACATCAAGTACAAGGAATTAAGAATTAATGTGTATGCTTTCAAACACGGTACGCCCTTTAACACCGGGTATGCTAGTTTTTAATTGAACCACTTTATGTCAGACGAAGAACTTTTGTTATTATAATCATTATCATTAGTATAATAATAATTATTATTATCATTATAATTATGCGTATATCGAGGCTTGAAAAATAATCATTCTCAGCATTCCGTCTTCAGTTTTTGATTCTGAAAAACTTCCAAGAAATACCTTATTGTAAATACATAAGACGCATAATTAACATCTTAGTTAACTACATTTTGTGAGCGGTCTTCAATTGAGCAAATTACAGATTGTGTTTCATTTGAAAGAAGCCAACGGAAAACGCTTGCTTTTATTCAAGTGTGCATTGAGCAGTCTGAATGTACTATGTTGTAGCTGAAACTGTTCTATTTTATGGAACTTATTAGAAGGCACATTATGCACTGTACAGATAAATTTCTAGCCGTGACATTTACAAAAGAAAAATATTCCGCGCTAACTATTCTAACAGGAAAAACAAAAAAGAACTTTGTACGAATGCCAGAAAAATTCTACACACATTGTGGAAGGGCACAACAAATAATCACGAATGCGTCAGTTTTTCTTTAACTTATTTATTTCACTGTCTACAACGTTTTCTGATATAATTCCCTACTTTCACTCACGAACTTCACTCACGGTTTTTATACTTGGCTAGACAGTAAGGATCGTTATTCAGGGAAGGTTCTTTTTTTCTGTATATATACATAAGATTTTGCGGAATTATGCTCTTTTTTAAATGAATAGAATTGGATATTTCATATAATTTTATCTGAAAACATTCTATTTGAAGTCATAAAACTCATAATAGTTCAACTGTTTTTAACATAACAAAGATATTACTTCAACAAAATGGCATGCATTTTACGTAACTAATGCCTAGTTAAAATACTATAAATGTTCCATTTTTAAAACAGGGGTCCAAGAATATGAAATAAATAATATTTTTGAAAGTATTAACGGTGTAATATTTTTCCTGTTTTCGAAATTTACAAGTGCAGAATACACAAATAATGTATTAGATAGCTTTCAATTATCTTACTTTGAAGTATAAAACTTGTACTTGCCCGCATACAAATCGATCCACCAGTGGCTCAGCGTCTTAAGCACTGAGAAGTTGCTTTGCAAGTGAGAATTTAAACTCGAATATCTGATATATGTCAATTAATCAGGCTGTGCTGTACAAACTTTTTTTGAAAAAAAAACTATACGAACAAAAATTACTTGTCAAAATTTGACAGTTTGGATTCAGTGTTTTTTTCAGTGTTATATTTCTGTAGCAGAAATATTTCATTTTTGCAGATGGAAACAACTACTTTATCATAAATGGAAGATGTGCTATGCTGTATTTAATAGTTCAGGGGTCCTAGGTGGCTGTCTGGCTATGGCATATGCAATAATCAGGCTCTTAATGTACGCTAGTTCCCACTGAAAAAGCCTTCTAATAAAACATTTCACCCCAGATCCGTATGTACCCAGATTTGATGATTATACATTGCCGAGCCCTTGGTCAAAGGGTTCAGGTTCGTATCCCGATTGATCCAAGACCACCATGTACACTCGGTGAACATGCACGTTGAATCTGTGGGGCCATATGTCCTCTCACTAAGTAGGCCGGTTCTAAGAGTGGTGGTAGACAGATGCGGATCCGGAAATGGCCTATTTTTCGATGATGCTGTAAACTTTGGGGGTCTCCAAAGGAAAGGTTAAAATTACTTATATGGAAATTGGTTATGTGGAGCATGTTAAAATTGGTATAAATTGTAAAAAAAAACTTTAAATTTATTCTTTTCTATACTTGAATCTTACAAATAATGTTTGTGTGTCGTCTCAAAAGAGCAAAATCTTTAAAGGACTCAAAATATGCAGACATTTATTCTTAAGTTTTACATTTAATTCTTGCATTGGCAAAAAATATTCCTATTTAGTATGTGTTTTACTTAAGCATCTAAAAGCACCCCCTATTTTATATAATCCTTAGAGCGCGCAAAAATGCTTTTAAGGAAGTACCAATTAATTGTTTTTAAAAACTTGCACTGCTTAATTATCGTTTATATTCTGAAAAGTATTTTAATTGGTTATGCAAATGCTGGAACATAGTTTATCATATTCTTAAAGCAATATTTTGAGATTTTATCTTTCTTATCTTTGAATGAAACGAACGTTGTTTAGCTTTTACTTGTGGTGTTCATTACGAATTAATTATAGTAAAAAAAGTTTTATTGTCTGCATGACTGATTAATCTTTGATGCTTTAAATTAAAATGACATAAGTATGTCATAGTATCGCATTGTTAGAGCCCTATCTCCAGATTAAAAGGCAAAATTTTAAGATTAAGAATTAAATCAATAACTATATTAGCAACTATTTTAGATAAATCAAGAACAGAAACATTTCAGGAATATAGATGTATTTTAAGCAAGTTAATGTCCTACAACCGCATTTATAAATTACTTCCACAAAATATTTAATCCATTTTTCGCTTTCAAAATCTATTTACACAGTTGCTTATAAATGTAATACATACTATAAGTTGTGTTAGTCAGAGCATCTTTCTGACTGCTTTAAAAGTATTATGGAGCTGGGTAAACCATCTCAATAGCAAAATATGAAAGCTTTTCATAGTTACACATTGTTTTAATTCTTGACAAGTAAAATAGTATGTATATATGTATAATTACTTTTTAACAGGGTATGTCTTCATGATTACTTTTTAACAGGATAGCCCCCCTCGTAGTTACATATTTAGCTTTCTTTGTGCTAAGTAACTACATTGAAATTTTGTTATTTTGTTTTTTATCTTGGTTGTAAGTATTCGGTTCGTGGGGCCTGACGAGTATAGCCGATACTTGCTACATATTGTTTTAGTCCACCCAATTCCATTTTAATTTTCATTTTTACCATTGTTTGGATTTCTGTTTACTGGATATATCTACTAATTCCTGTTTTGGATACGATCTTGTGTTCATTGTATATTTGGACTACAAAACTGCTGTAGAATGATTCCTTGATTCGTAAGTTTAGCCATTTTACTATTATATATATATTTGAGTTGTTTTTGATCTGTATTTGCATGCTTCTATTGTTTATATTTTTAATACTTTTATTTTTTCTGTACACATTCTATCGATCAGTAAAACCTTCATTGCCGCAAACTAGTTTTTATAAAATAAGAGATCCAATTAAATTTCTGTAACTAGAGAATTTAGAGATGATCACCTTAAATATTTCGACAGGGAGGTTTTGCTTTCTCTTGCAAACTATATTTATGTAAAAAGAAATAATTTTAAGTACCTAAAAGTTTTGAATTAAGAAGACTTGGGACACAAATACTTATGTTCAAATTTAGGTGGAGATTCAGCTAGTATTGCAGCCAGTGCATTAGTAAATGTTTCGTCTTTTACAGGCCATCCAAAACTCGTGTGGCGTAACAAATGTGTTACATTCCATAAGGAAAGAAACAGGAGGACACTGATAATTCTAGAATCACTGAAGCGAACAAATCTGAACCGACGGAGATGAGATGCTCACGAATATTTCACAGGAAGCTAATCCACTTTAGAACAAGTGATTAAACCCGTGATTTAGTACGCATCTGAGGCACTAGCAATGAAGTATTAGCATCTTGACGTGTACTCACTTTTTTCTACGATCAACAGAGACCTTATCTGGTGAACCCGAGTAGCGCAGTAAAGTTGAATATGTATAGATAGATAAAGCCGCAGCTCTTCAGCGAAATAAGTTCAGAGACTACAAAAATAGTGGCAAGATCCATGCGAAATTCTGGCTTTGCATCAAAAAACAGTTTTCCCTATATGAATTCTCTATCCATTCGGATGTATCGAAATCATCCAGGCACCTATTATTCTATTTAATTCATCTGCTAGCACATATTTTATCTTAAGCATTGTGTATTATATAATATACGCACCATCTAGCGTTTTGCTTCAATATCTAATTTGTTTTAATCTCTCTAGGGCGCGGAAAAATAAAAAAATGTGATTTTTCTTTCCTTTTTTTGAGGGGGGGGGGGTAGTAAGGAGTTTCTCAGTGATGCTCTTGAGTAGTTTTCTCAGTGTCCTGTATGCTGGTTGATAGGGTTCTCAACAATGTGGACTTCCTGTCTCGGGTTGTAGATGGTCGTTGTTGTGTTGGAGGCAGACATGGATGGCAGAGGATTGGATTGATGATCCAGGGTTCGCTGGTATGCTTGGAGTACTTTGAATGCTGAAACAGAAACGAAACTGAATTATGAACTTTCATCCTGATGACAATGCAGGCGGTGAAAGCAAAAACAGATCATTAAAGTAAGTTTTTTTTATGGCGTGTTGATCGTATTCAAAGTAGAGATGAGTTCGGGCACATTTTTTAACCCTTTGAGGCGCAACCCTTTCCCAATGCTGAAAAAAAGGCAGCCGTTGCCATCGCTCGACTAACTACCAGCGATGGCGACGATCGAACGTTCATCGCGTAGCACATCTAGAACCCTTTTTTGACGACAGCTGGCTGTGCCGGCACAGCCTGTCATAAAATTTTATGGCAGAATCAAATATAAAATATTGTTTCTGTCATAAAACATGACAGAAACAATAATTTATATTACAAAATTTTCATAACCTTTTTCTGAAATTGCATTTTTGAAGAAAACTTTAACAAAATTTCATACTTACGCTAACTGCCGTACTGTGAATTCTCAATATTTAGTAACTTCCTTCGCGCAGTATACTTCTATAACACTTTTCTGTGTTTTGTGCCGAAAGTTTTATTGTATTTTAAAAATTCACTGATATAAGGCCAATTATGTACAAAACCGTTGAAATTTTTGGAAAAAATTAAATTTTTTGTTTAAAAATACCTGAAATTTATTAATTTCATACGTATAACTTAACTTTTTTTACGATACACACTTTAATATCAATAGAATGTTTATGTAAAATTTCATTAACATATCTTTAAAACTGGTTTATAGAGTTTCTTACATACAAAATGTAGAGACCGACGAGAAAACGGTTGTAGCATTTCAAACCGCTGCATCTCCCCTTATATTCATCGTAGAAACAAAAGTACAGGAAAGGAAAAATACAACAAAATTAATATTGTATGACGAAAAGGTGTTCGAAGGGAAGATATATCTTATGGTGTTTCGCAGCTAGAGACTGCGAATTTTTCGGAATAAGACAAACTCGCTTTTCCGCCTACCACAGTTCAAAGATCAAACATTAACCAAAATGTCAGTTTCTCCGACTTACAGAAAATATTTTCAGAACGGAGTGCATCTCTTAACCCTTAAAAGAAAGAATTGTTTTCTCGTTCGCACGATAGCCCCGAGTATAGCTAAATTTCCTATATCACTTTTGTGAATAACTAATTAAGAAAACCCAGTTTGAAAGAATTCTGTGAAACTTTCATTACTACGATATGAATCGTTTATTATTAAAAACTATATTTTTTAATTCGTGCACGTGACGAAACTTGGCGAAGAAACGAGAGATTTGATGAAGAAACTTGGCTAATCCCAGGGTTGCCAGATTTGGCTAATATTAGCCAATTTGGCTGTTTTTGATCACTATTGCTAAAAAATTTGTAAAGAAAATAGCCAACCTGATTTGGCTGATTCTTGGCATTTTTATCATGGTTGCTATAAATTGGCTAATATTAACTAATTTGGTCATTTTAAAAGCATATTTGACTAGATAAGCTTTTTGAAGAAATTGTCAAACTATTTAGCATTAGCAAGAAGGAAAATTCAGTTACCACAGACCAACTCCAGCAAGGAGGAAGATGGGTCCATGTGTCAGGTAACTAAAGATCCTGTCATTACCCTTGACGTCAGACCGAGAGTGATTTGTCGTTGGTGGCCGGGCGGTCCTATTTGATGCCCCATTCTTTCCAAATTTTAGCGTTAGGGTATGCTGCTGCCCGCTCCTTTATTTTTTATTTTATTTCTGATATGTATTTTATAATTCGCCGCCAGTGGCGGACTGATACCGTTGCATTGCAGATATGCATAGATCGCAAATTTTTTATTTATTTTAGATTTGTTATATTAAATTTTATGTTTACATAGCAACAGTTACAATAATTTATATATTTAGTTGTTTTTAACTAATATTAATGCACTATAAGATAAGGGATAAAATTTTTCATGCTGTGTAAATGAATTAAATTTTATTTCCAAAGTAGTCAGAACATTTTGAAAGAAATACTTTCCTATTTTATACTCAAAATTTGTTTGTATAGACCAGGCGCGCATCCTGAGGGGGCTGCTAAGCCCCCTAGTTCCCAGCCCCCGAAATCTGACTACTTTTGCGTTTTTGGTAAGCTACATTTATCTTATCATCTTGAATAGATTTACTCAAGTTACAATTTGATAGACAACTCCCACCCCCAAAATAAAACATCTCTATGTTACTAATATAGACAGTATTCCTCAGTCTATACGTATTTATTATACAGTATGAGGAATTGTTGATTAGTTATTAGGCGCCTATTTTGTTCATTTGCCTAATTGTATGACCAATTTTGTTTTTCTTTGAGGGTTGAGCATGTACGGAATTCAAGAGCAGAAAAGAGAAGTTTCTCTTTAAATTTTTAAACAAATGTTTTAAATCAAAAGATTTTGAGAGAAATTCGCTCCCCCGCCCTCCCGTTTATGTAAAAAACGTGCTCATGCTCTATTCCAACCTCAAATTCTGGAAAGCTTTATTAAAAATCCAAAAGATGGCTCTGCGATAGCCGGTTTGGTTATTTTTGGCTAATTTTCAGAAGCAATTTGGCTATTTTCATAAATTTTGAACTGGCAACCCTGGCTAATCCGGCACTGAAAATACAAAGCATATACAGGGTGCCCCATAAATACCGCCGAAACTCTCTCCACAGCCAGACTTCTTGTTGGGAGTACATATAACTGTACGGCCCGTAGTTTTCAAGAAAAGTGCGAGAAAAAATCAGAAACGTAATTTCCGGTGCACGAAAACAACCTTTATTGGAATCATGAACATAGTTTTTTTCTGCATATGCTTTCATAAAATGATGCTCAAAATGTCCACCGTGCATATCGAGGCTTGCATGCGTGCGCAGTGTAATGGCCAACTGCTTACGTTCCATCTGGTACCTACATAAATACACCAGCACGAAGGGGCACTGAATCACTATTTGTTGTAACTAGGACTCGATAGATCAATTCTTTCAATCGTTTTCATTGAAAGCAATCCATAGGTGCCAAATTGTAGCGGCACCGAGTCCCCTACATATAATCCAGTATCCAAGTTAATGTTTCTAGTTGTTTTTCCTGGCACCGGATATGACGTCATATTTTGTTTTTCCTATTTTTCTCGAAAACTATGGATCGTACAGGTGCTGATCTTTGGGCACTTTTTATGTACTTCCAGCGAGGAATCTGGCTCTGCAGAGTTTGGGTGGTATTTATGGGGCACCCTATATGTATCGCTGTACATTTAAGGGTTAAGTGTTTGCAGTTTTCTTAGATGATTGCGGAAAGATTTCTTAGCACGCCCGGGCATGTCGGCAATAGATTTTTTCAGCCCTGCTCTAGTGTGCGCTAAAATGAAGGAACGAAAAGGTTTTTAAGAGAAGGGTCGCGATGAAACCTTGTCAAAGCACGTTAAAAATATTCTAAAGTCATTTTTTCAAGGCTTCTTTCATTAAAAAAAAATAAAGGTGTCTTCTATTTTATGACTAAGTATGCCAATTGCTGTGGATGTGCTTTTTACAACCGTGGTTGGAATACTCTAGGGCGTGGTGCGCAAACCGGGGGTTGCGACCCCCGGTGGTGTCGTGAGAAATTTTTTGGGGGTCGCCAAATTCTAAGAAATTCAAATTTATGAAAAATCTACAATTATTCATTTCAAAGAACGGAAATAATACAAGAGAAGAAACTGAAAATTATTATTTTACGAGCGGGATATTCGCGATCGCTATCACGGGGCTTCAAAACCCCGTTATCATGCATAGTGATCTGCAAATTGATCATGCATGGTGATCTTCAAAATTAGTTTCCATTAAAACAAAATATCGATCTCGATTGGATCCAGAGGATGACTTACTGCTTGCGATTTCCAGTACGGATCCTAACTTAGAAGCAATCATGAGGTCTTTGCAAGCACATTGACTTTTTATGATGTAAAGTTTTTTTTAAAGTATTTTTCATTAAAAAATATTTATATCCATACGCATAAACATTGTTTTATAAAATTATGTGTTGATTCATTATCTGATTTTTATTATGTTAAAACTTTTATAACATTTTTATGATGGCTTATAAGTTTGGTGCGCTATTTTAAAAAAAGGCGTTATTTCAATCGATGACGTCACGACACTGTTTTAAAATCACCCTGTTAGAGGAAATCTATGAAACAATTTCTGTGTAACTTCGTCGTCAATTAAAAGGTATGTCTACTGGCGGACCAAGATAATTTTTTCTAAAATTTCAAGTACAATGTACCAGTATTACAATTTAAATAGGTTAATGAGATGAATGAAATTGCGATTTCATTTTTAAAAGTTCCTTATATTGAGGTTCGAAGGGAGATGCACTGATTCTAAGGAACGAGGCTCAATGCTCATCTGCCAGTCTACTTCTGAAAGAATTCTCTCTAAGGTTCATAGTTGAAAACACTTGTTCTCATATATAAGACTAGCTGTAGTACCCGTCCTCGACGGGTTAGTGAATGCAAATTTCCAAAAAAGCAAGATCTTTCGTCAGCATTGTATGAGTACACAGAATGGATGTAGTATGTTGCCAAAGTAAAGAAAGCGAAGTTATAATTTTTATGTATTGTTAAAATATTACAGGTTAGAGAGTAACTAAGTAATATCATTTCATTCGCATTAGTCGTAATTATGGGATGCGCGAACGAATATGGACGCATATTGAAATAATTTTCGCAAAATCTAAAAATTCAATCAACATTTTTGAAAAAATGGAAGCCTAGAATTTAAGTTGAGTGACAACCTATCCTGTCAACCAAATTCGTTTCATTCCCTACAATCTTTATTTCATGATGCTGGAACAAATTTTCAGCATTTTAAAACGATTTTCGCAAAATCTCAAAATGTAATCAAAATATTTTAAAAATTCAACGCCTATAAATTAAGATTAGCAACTACCTATCATATCACTCAATTTCGTATCGTTCGTATTAGTCGTTATTACGTGATGTTTGAAGAAATATAAACGCATTTTGAGAGAATTTTCACAAAATCTCAAAATCTAATTAAAATGTTTAAAAAATTGGACTCCTATAGTTTATGTTGAGCAACCATCTATCTTGTGACCCAATTTCATATCATTCGCTTAAGTCGTTATTACGTAATGCGGGAACAAAGATTCACTCAGTTTGAAACGATTTTCACAAAATCTCGAAATCTGATCGATTTTTTTTAATTAGATGCTTATAGTTTAAGTTGAGTGACCACCTATCATGACACCAATTTCATATCATTCGCTTCTCAGTCGTTTTTGCGTGATGCTTGAGCACAAATTTACGCAGTTTGAAAGGATTTTCGCAAAATCTCAAAATCCAATCAGGATTTTTTAAAAATTGGACGCCTATGTTTTAAGTTGGGTGACCACCTATCATGACACCCAATTTCATATCATTCGCTTCAGTCGTTTTTACGTGATGCTTGAACACAAATTGACGCAGTTTGAAAGGATTTTCGCAAAATCTCAAAATCCAATCAGGATTTTAAAAAAATCGGACGCCTATGTTTTAAGTTGAGTGACCACCTATCATGACACCCAATTTCATATCATTCGCTTCAGTCGTTTTTGCGTGATGCTTGAACACAAATTTACGCAGTTTGAAACGATTTTCGGAAAATCTGAAAATCTAATCAAGATTTTTTAAAAATTCGACGCCTATGTTTTAAGTTGAGTGACCACCTATCATGACACCCCATTTCATATCATTCGCTTCAGTCGTTTTTACGTGATGCTTAAACAAAAAAAGCGTCACGGACAGAATGACAGAATGACAGACAGACAAACTTTTTTTTGAGGGTCGCATCGGATTCCCTGGTGCTTGAAACGGATAGAAATCGCAAAATTTTTGAATTCCAAGAAATGTACAGACAAAAGTCTAATTTTATTTATATAGATGAAGCAAAGATAGCACTGATTTTCTGGGCGTGAGATATTAAATTTGGGAAACTTACTTTCGATAATGATTTGTAAAAAACTAACTTTGGCATATTTAGAAACAACTACTTGAGATGATTGTTAGATTGCAATTCAATTCATTCAAGCTGCAAATCGGACCTCACTGCTTCACAATTGACGTTGAAAGGCATGTTAAAAATATCCGATTCTGTTTGAATGGCACTGGGATCTTGAAATCTGCGTTCGAACTCAAAATGCACTTTTTTCAAGCCATCTTCATAATTCTTAATATGGATAGACAATACATAAATATATATGTTACGGTAATTGTGATTAATCCGGTGATTATATATAATAACCGGTGATTATGCATAATCACCACTAAATTTGGGAAATATGATAAATTTTTGAAAATTTATCAAATTAACCGGTTTGTTTGCATAATTCCCAACTCGTAATGGTAAATGTGATAAAAGTCCCTAACTCTACGAAAATTCGTTCAGTTTGCGTAACTGCTTGGCTTCTATCAACATGGGACGACCGCGCTTTGTACTATGTTTTTAGTACTAATTGTACCGATCGAATATTCTCAAGAACTGATATATGGATCACCCCACGCTTTTTTCACAATAGTACTATCTTTCGTTCATTAATTTATTTCTATATTAAGAATTGTTTTTCACTTTTTAGTTAGTTCAATTTATCACTAAAGCGTGTTTTTTAGTTTTTTTAAACTATATTTTTATTTTTCACTTTTTATTTCGATTTGCTATAAAAGCGTGTTTTTTAGGTTTTTAAGCTGTATTTATTTAAAATTTATTTTTAATTTTCGATATCTCTCAAAAGACACTAAGGAACACTAAGTTGGAAAGTATAAACTATGAGATAATTTATTTTCACTATGTACCAGTGGCGTAGCAACCCCCTCAGCCCCTCCCCCTCTGGCTACGCCCCTGCTATACACCAAAGTATTAACTAACCTGCAGTTAAATGCTACCTTCCTCACCAAAAAGGAAAAATAGATTTCTAATCAACAAACAAGTTTCACAACGACTACAACAAACACAAACATTCATGTAACAATATTGAGGTAAAATTTTTAGATTTGCCATCTGGATTTCAAAAACCCAAACATACTATTGAATACAGTTACCAATAGAGAGAGTGGTTCTACTCCATTGTGCTGAGCCGAGTGCCGAAATTTTACGCATGCGTATTCCGCGCGCTTGCTCGGATGATGCGTGGCATGAGATCTCTCTCACTCTCACGCAAAGGATCTCTTAAGAAAATGACTAATCCTGACGATCTTAATCAGGATAATGGGATAAATTTATCAAATTATTGTATTGTCATCGGTCTTTGATAAGTCTACAAAGTTTAAATTAAATCTGACCGTTTAAAGCGGGTCAAAATCGAGTTCAAAGGAGTCGGTTACAAACTAACAAACAAACATACAGATGAAACCAATAAAAGCGTGTTAATATTGAATAATGTCTGGTATGCTTGAGCGTTTTAATTCCAAATTAGTTTATATTATTATAATATAGCGAAGGTTTCAAATCTTAAATTTCCTGCTGGTAAAGTTGGTGACGTAGTGAAACAACGAATACCAGACATTCACACAGCAAGAAGTGATCCCCGAAATTTATTAGCGGCGATATTAGAAGTTCAAAATGAAGAGTTTTATCAGTTAGGAATGAAACAAGGAAGGTTTCACAGTTGTATACCAGAAATCAATTCACAATTTGTGAAGAAAAATTTATTTTGCTTGACGATGTTCCAGATCTAGCAATATCACTTCGAGAATGTGTTAGAAAGGCATCTCTTTCTGGAGGTCAGGGATGTTTGTTTTTTATATGTTACTTCAGTTTTTTTTTTATTCTTTAACCGACGAAAAACGGAGGAGGTTCTCAAGTCGACGCGTATATATATATTTTTTTATGTATGACCACGCATAACTTTTTACAGAGTAATCCGATTTTGATAATTCTTTTTTTATTGGAAAGGGTATACCCTGAAGTTGGTCCCATATAGATTTGAAAAAAAAAATTCCAACCCTAAGGGTAGGAAAACAGGGGATGATTGATTTTTCACTCACTGATTGTAATGCATGAACACGCATAAAATATGACTTTTAAATAGCTATTTTTTTAAATGCCAGCTCGTTTAGTGATCTTTTTCGTTATCCTCGTGAAAATTCAATATTCCTTAAGTTTTATAGTTTTCATAAAATAAAATAGAAGCTCTAACGAGGCATATAAGCTCTTGAATCGGTATTTGTTAGATGCTATTACCAGCAGAGTTGATTTTTTTTAAATGGACGGTGTCCGTGTGACGTCATTTTTCAGCCAACACGTAACCTCCAACCAATCAACTTAAAATGTAGTTTCAGTTGACACTCGATGTTTCAATCTGATTAGTTCAAATTTGTATTTTCCTCCGACACGTGATTGAAATAGCATCGTATCGATATCGTCCATTGCTAGGGATATTGGCGGCGATTTTACGTCACCGTTTAAAACTGCACATCAAACCACCTATACATCTTCGTTCACAGTACACAGCACATATGTGTACATTTTGTTTTTGCTTGTTTATGTTCAACTATTTTGTACAAGTTCATGTAAATTGTATTTATTTCACAACACCTGTCAGTCCCATATTCAAATTTCGTTCAGACTAAATAAATGTATGTGACTTAAAATAACCATTTATTGACTTTTTAACTGTAAAATATAAAATATTGTAATTCGTGGTCTCTTACGCCATAGTGTCCAACCAAAAAATATCCTTCTGAGTAGTAACTACACACAAAAGACTGCACTCTATTCTACTGGCCCAGTCAGTCACGATATTTATCACATTTACCATTAAGAGTTGGGAATTATGCAAACAAACCGGTTAATTTGATAAATTTTCAAAAATTTATCATATTTACCGTATTTAGTGGTGATTATGTATAATTACCGGTTATTATATATAATCACCAGTTTATTACTTTTACCGTAACATATATATTCTTTCAATTTCCGTCGGACCGGCTAATTAAAATTCCACCAGCGGGCCGGATAAAACCTTCCGGGGGTCCGGATTTTGCCCGCGGGCCGTAGTTTGCCCATCCCTGCTCTAGGGCGTGAAGGTTTTAGCAGAGCTAAATAGTGGGTTGCAGACTACCGTGTGCATTTTCTCCCCCCCCCCCCTTTGTCCTTCACTTCTTCAATCTTTCTATTGATTTAATTTCGTTCTTGGCGATTTGATCAGCTTAAGTGACCGATTTTATTAGGCGGAGAATACTGTATTAGTTATACAAAAGTAATAGACTTAACGATACGGTGTTATGTAGGAATATACATTTTGCTCACTTCTCGTGTGTTCCTGCGATTCAAAGTATCGTTAATTAAACCAAAACGTTTTCTCGAAAATCACCAGAAAAATACACTAAAAATTTTAAGTGAAGTGCTTTACCTTCGTTGCTAGTTGAGGCAGCTGAAGATCGTCTTCGATATTGATTCACAGCTGAAATGAAATGATTCAAGTAAGACTCGTGTTTTTAACACATGAAATTATGAGAGAGAAACGAAATTTTATAATCAGTTAATTATTACGACTTTTGTTTTAAACCATTTCAAGCGAAATATGTAATCGTTATGCTCACAAATGTCACTAAGACACATAGCTAAAGGTCAACCCTTTCCCAATGCTGAAAAAAGGGCAGCCGTTGCCATCGCTCGACTTAACTACCAGCAAGATGGCGGACGATCGAAACGTTCATCGCGTGCCACAGATCTGGAGACTCTTTTTTGACGACAGCCAGCTGCGTCAAAAAAAGGGTCTCTAGATCTGTGGCACGCGATGAACGTTTCGATCGTTCGCCATCTTGCTGGTAGTTAAGTCGAGCGATGGCAACGGCCGCCCTTTTTTTCAGTATTGGGCAGTCTATCCAGCTGTTCTCGCATTCATCCATTTTCAGCAGATGTCAGTGCTGTTAAAATAAATTGTGACCATTTTTTTTTACGGGAAATGACGTGCTAAAAAGTAAAGGATTCTCGCGGAGCTATGTCACCCGCAACTATTTTTATAGAAATCAAATCTATTCTTCGTGACTGGCAACAGTCAAAACGTCAGAGTTGGGTGTTCCCAGAGCGGGAACACTGCGCGTTAAAGGGTTAAACCATTTCACGCAAAATATGCAATCATTATGCTCACAAATGTCACTAAGACACATAGCTAAAAGGTTAAAAATAAAATTTCAACAATGGTCTATGATGTAGTGCTTTGTTTTAGAACTTCAAGTAAAGTAGAGTCCCGTTTATTTGTGTCCTCTTAATCCGACGTTGTGTTAAAGATTTTGCTCAAAAATAAACAACTTTAATTAATTTTTTAAACAGCCAATAAAGTAAGTGTGATGCTACTTAAATTACTTTTTTATAATGTGTGTTCGTTACTTTTTTGGATATCTGCAAGTACTGAACGTAAAACTGATTTTATTATGCAGTCCGCACGATTCGAGCTTTCAGTAAATCCGGGTCCGTGTCGATTCGGATTATCGGTACACGACTGTGTGTAGAGTTTATGTAGAATGGAGCAACATGAGTTAAGGGGTCTTGTACCCTTTAAAAATAATGAAAATCAAAACAAGTTCTTTTTTATGTATATGATCCTATACTTGCATAAGTAATTTATTTACATGTAAGAAATTTTGTATATCAATACAACGGCCTTTTATGTTTACATTAAGGTTTCCAGAAGTTTTTAAAGAATTAAGTAGAATTAATTTATTGACTGAATTAAAGAAATTATATTTCATATTTGGTTCACTGCGCGCAGCCTAAAACACATAAACACATTAAATTTTTTTCTACATACACTCTTACATAATAAAAATGACCTATTATTACGTGGATGTCACACACCTATCTACAGAAAAATAATAATTAATTAATTTTTCGCTAGTTAATAAATTAAATCATTTGTAAATTAAAAAAATTATACAACGTCCTATTAAAAATAGGCCACTTTAATTATGTATTATCAGAGTGCATATAGGAAAAATATTTGGCTGTAAAATGATTTTCACGAGTGTTAGACTACGCTCAGTGAAATTGCTTTTAATCTGATAAATAATTTAAATTTTCCAATAAACTTAGAAAACTTTTGAAGGCATTAAAGTAAACTAAAACGGCCATTGTATTGATATACAAAATTTCTTACATTCAAATAAATTATAAATATGGGATCATATGCATGAAAGGAGTTTTTTCGATTTTCATTACTTTTAAAGCGTACAAGACCGTTAACCCTTTGAGGCGCAACCCTTTCCCAATGTTGAAAAATGGGCAGCCGTTGCCATCGCTCGACTTAACTACCAGGAAGATGGCGGACTAGATCTGTGGCACGCGATGAACGTTTCGATCGTCCGCCATCTTGCTGGTAGTTAAGTCGAGCGATGGCAACGACTGCCCTTTTTTCAGCATTGGGCCATCTATCCAGCCGTTCTCGCAATCATCCATTTTTCAGCAGATGTCAGTGCTGTTAAAAAGAATCGTGACCATTTTTGACGGGAAATGACGTGCTAAAATGTAAAGGATTCTCGTGGAGCTAGGTCACCCGCAACTGTTTTTATAGAAATCAAATCTATTCTTCGTAAGTGGCAACAGTCAAAACGTCAGAGTTGGGTGTTCCCAGAGCGGGAACACTGCGCGTTAAAGGGTTAAGAGGGGCGTGATGAAGCGTGACACTTTGTGCCAAAGGGGAGAAACGGGGGGGGGTCAAAAATATTGGCTGGAAAAAGCGTGACGTAATGCATGGACAAAGCCCCGTGCGCTTAAAAATTCCGTATAAAATCCGCGAAAAAAGTAATAGGTTGCGCTCTCCGAATCGATAGCGGTAGTCTGTTCGCTAATTTTATCGTCCCATTTAGATTCGGTTTATCGATCATTAGTTAATTCTAGAGCAAACTCCTACTCAATGGAGTCGGGCTGTCCAGACGGGGAAGTTTCATTAATGGGGCGCTCGCCGTTTGGGAAATGCCCGGAAATGAATGCTTGGTCATGCAGCAGTCGTCACGGATTGCCCAGGAATGGAGACTTTTTAAAAGAAGGGGAATACGTACGATTAAAAGTGGTACCTTGGGGTACGTGTTTGATTCGTTCCTAGACAGCGTTCGTTTGTCAAATGGATCGTATCTCGAATCAGTCCCCCAAACGAAACTATTCAAATAACAAACCCTTCCAATTTTCAACAGACATCAAAAGGAAAAATAGTTAGCAATTGATCGGATTTTTTTATTTATTTATATTTATATTTTTTTGTATATATGCAAATTTAGCGATGGTAACTTATGAAATTTTAACAATATTGACTCGAAAAAAGTAGCAGATGAAGTTAAACAAGGACTTGCTAACTTCATCTGCTAATTTTTTCGAGTCAATATTGTTAAAATTTTATAAGTTAGCGCTAAATATATATACATACAGAAAATAAAAATAATCCGACCAATTGGTAACTTTTTACTTCCTTGTACGTAGTATAAGGAAGTAATGTGATCCCGAAAAATTTTGGGGGCCAAATTTCGACGAAAAAACCGATTTTGACTACCTCTAAATTTAATTTTAAGAATTTTTTCAATGCATCTCATCGTAAGCTAGCATGCACGATCATATAAACGCGTCTGCAACTCATTTTGACCAGCGGCGAGTCTATTGTGGCCAGTTTTTCCATGCCGTCTGTACGTACGTACGTACGTACGTATGTATGTAACTCGCATATCTCAAAAACTATTGGTCGTAGAATGTTGAGATTTGATATTTAGGATTGTTCTATGATCTAGTTGTGCACCTCCCCTTTTGGTGGCAATCGAATGGATAGTTTATGTACAGGACCGCTCAAAAGATTCGAAATACATTACGCTCTATGGGCCGAAATTCATTAAACTTGCATATCTCAAAAACGATTAGGCGTAGAATGTCTAAACTTCATATTTTGGATATTTGTAACATCTAGTTGTGCACCTCCCCTTTTGGTTCCATTCGACTGGATAGTTTATCTACAGGACCGCCCAAAAGATTCGAAATACATTACGCTCTATGGAGCGAAATTCATTAAACTCGCATATCTCAAAAACTATTGGTCGTAGAATGTTGAAACTTTATATTTAGGATTGCTGTAACATCTAGTTGTGCACCTCCCCTTTCGGTTCCATTCGACTGGATAGTTTATCTACAGGACCGCCCAAAAGATTCGAAATACATTACGCTCTATGGAGCGAAATTCATGAAACTCGCATATCTCAAAAACTATTGGTCGTAGAATGTTGAAACTTTATATTTAGGATTGCTGTAACATCTAGTTGTGCACTTCCTCTTTCGGTTCCATTCGACTGGATAGTTTATCTACAGGACCGCCCAAAAGATTCGAAATACATTACGCTCTATGGAGCGAAATTCATTAAACTCGCATATCTCAAAAACTGTTGGTCGTAGAATGTTGAAACTTTATATTTAGGATTGCTGTAACATCTAGTTGTGCACCTCCCCTTTCGGTTCCATTCGACTGGATAGTTTATCTACAGGACCGCCCAAAAGATTCGAAATACATTACGCTCTATGGGCCGAAATTCATTAAACTCGCATATCTCAAAAACTATTAGGCGTAGAATGTTGAAACTCTATACTTAGGATTGCTGTCACATCTACTTGTGCCGCTCCACTTCCGGTTCGATTCGACTGCATATTTTATCTACAGGGCGGCTCAAAAGATTCTAAATACATTACGCTCTATGGGCCGAAATTCATTACAGCGTATTTTAGTGGTATTGGGCTATTTCAAACGACTCAGATGTGATATATGCTGTTAAGAGTTACAAAATGAATTTCTCCATTAAAAAAAGTGTCTTTATCATTTATAGTTTTGCTACAGGAACACTCAAAAGATTTCCAATACATTACGGTCAATGGCAATTTTAGTGGCATTCATCCATTTCAAGCACAATACCACATAAGTTAGGTAATGGTCCGACCACGGTCACGTGCCTCCCTCAAGAACTACGCCAAAAATCGCCAAGCTTGGCGACTTTCGGTGTACGCGTGAGCGTATTTAACTCTCAAATCTCAAAAACTATTATGAAATTTCATATATAAGATTGTTGTAACATCTAGTTGTGCATCTCGATTTTTGGTTCCAATCTACTGGAAAGTTTATTTACCGGACCACCGAAAAGAATTTCATTACTTTTATGTCTATGGACATCTTCAATATTATACAACTGTAGACATTCATTGTTCTGTCCATGCCCAAAATCTCGCCGACTGTCGTCGACCTTGGCGAGTTTTGCCGAAATATCGCCAAATTTGGCGATAATCAGTCATTTGGTCAATGCCCAAAGTATTGCCATTTGTCATCGTTCTTGGCGAGTTTTGGCGAAATATCGCCAAATTTGGCGATAATCTGTCATTGTTTGGTCCATGCTTAATATCTCGCCATATGTCGTCGACATTGACGAGTTTCGCGGAAATATCGCCAAATTTGGCGCCAAAAATTATTTCGTATTTTGTATAACTCTAAAACTTTAACCCGTAGAATTTTGAACTTTCGTATTTAGAACTATTGTAATATCTAACTGTTTTCAGTATATTTTTTGACAGCAATCGACTGGGAATTTATTTACAGGGTGAACCAAATGACTTTAAACACATTGAAGTGTATGGATGCATTCAATTCATTGAAAGTCTGTGGTCAATGACTACTTTGGCTATCCCTAAAATCTCGCAAACTATCTCAAGCTTGTCGGCTTTTGGTGAAATATCGCCAAATAAAGTGTCAGAAGGAAATCTTTCAAACTGAACTCAGCTTGGCGATATCGAAATATTTGGCTAGAAATCAGTAAACCTTACTATTACTGATATTTTATCTCTTTCAAACAAATAAGTTTAGAGGAAGTGCGTCGAAAATATTTTTGATTTAATAGACGTGCAAGGAAGTCATGTGTTGTACACATCAGATTTTTTCTTTTTCATGCTGGTTAAAAATGCTAAGATAAAGGTTAGCTGCATTTGATTAAAGATTAGAAGTTGCATTGCTATCGTATCATTAGTGGGAACTGGACAAAAAATCATGAAAATAGCCATTTTCATAATTTTTTAAAGAGCTAATTTGATACACCCCCTCCCCCTTCAATCTTAATTTATATCTTTAGTTAAATTTCAAAATAAATCTTTTTTAAATTATTAATATTTTACTTATTATTTAAACTACCCATCACTATATTCTGTTTTTGAAACGAATGCAAAAATATAGTCAGAAATGACCGATGCCCCCAATCATAAACACAGTGAAAATTGTATTTTTAAAATATTCCCCCATTTAAATGACTAATACCCTTTAACTAACCCATTAGAAGGCAAAATATGCAAGAAACTAATTTAAAATATGCCTGGATCTGAATTCGGTCTGTAAAAGGTGTTAACTAGCATAGACAGATTTCCGTGATTCTCATATTTATTTATTATTTCTGCTTTTTGAAAGGTAGTACTTTAGAGTAGATTCCACATTAATTTGGATAAATTCTGATGTTATTTTAATTCACAAAATCGGAAAAAGAATAAAACATGCCTAAAGGGTTGCCAATAGCAGTAATGGTACATGTGTGTCAAAAAGCGCCAAGGATGGCCATTTTTGTAAAGTTTCCTCATAAACCTTAAAACTAATTATTAGAGTATATTAAATAGAAGTTCAAGAACTTGTGATTTAAAGGTGTTCGTGAGTATTTTATAGCGAGGATTTTATGGGTATCTCTTTTTTTTTAGATCAAGCGGGATATGTTAAAAGAACGTTTCGGGCACCCTACCCCCAGAGATTTAGAATTTTGAAAATACCGTCTAACCCAGGGATGGGCAAATTTTTTCGGTCGCGGGCCAAAAATCGAAAAAAAAAAGTTTGGCGGGCCAAGATAAATTTTTCTAAAATTTTAAAAACAATATACAAGTATTACAATTGAAATATGTTAATGAGATGAATGAAATTGCGATTTCATTTTTAAAAGCTCCTTATATTGAGGTTCGAAGTGAGATGCACTGATTCTAAGGAACGAGGCTAAATGCTCATCTGTCAGTCTACTTCTGAAATAATTCTCTCTAAGATTCATAGTTGAAAAACTTTTTCACATATATAAGATGAAGCAAACATAGCACTGATTTTCTGGGCGTGAGATATTAAATTTGGGAAACTTACTTTCGATAATGATTTGTAAACCTCTAGCATATTTAGAAACAGCTGCTTGAGATGATTGTTAGATTGCAATTCAATTCATTCAAGCTGCAAATCGGACCTCACTGCTTTACAATTGACGTTGAAAGACATGGTAGAAATATCCAATTCTGTTTGAATGGCACTGAAATCTTGAAATCTGCGTACGAACTCAAAGTGCACTTTTTTCAAGCCATCTTCATAATTCTTAATATGGATTTATAATATATAAATATATATATTCTTTCATATTCCGTCGGACCGGAAAATTAAAATTCCAATCGAGGGCCGGATAAAACCTTCCGGCTGGCCGGATTTGGCCTGCGGGCCGTAGTTTGCCCATCCCTGGTCTAAACTAACACCGACATAAAAAAAAAAACTCACGTGCATGTCAAACTTTGTATTATTACCTTCAGTAACTTTGGCTGGGCTAAATAACGAAATACGGAAAAACAATATTCCTTTTGCCTCCCTCCCCCCACTAATTATTATTTTTCCCCTAAAATTTCTATCGGTCCTACAAATCACAGAACAGTTTATAATTTAACTTTTATATAAAAAATAACGATTCTTTTGTGTCTTGATTAATTAATTTCTTTTTTAAACTGTTAAAGAGTCAAGTGATGCGCTTTGTACACTAGAAAAAAAATCTGATGTGTCCAACACACTTCCTTGGACGTCTATTAAATCAAAAAATTTTTTTACGCACTTCCTCTAAACTTATTTGTTTGAAAGAGATAAATATCAATAATAGTAAGGTTTAGCGATTTCTAGCCAAATATTTCGATATCGCCAAGCTGAGTTCAATTTGAAAGATTTCCTTCTGACACTTTATTTGGCGATATTTCACCAAAAGCCGACAAACTTGAGATAGTTTGCTAGATTTTGGGGATAGCCAAAGTAGTCATTGACCACAGACTTTCAATGAATTGAATGCATCCATACACCTTAATGTATTTAAAGTCATTTGGCTCATCCTGTAAATAAATTCCCAGTCGATTGCTGTCAAAAAAGATATTGAAAACCGTTAGATATTATAATATAGTTCTAAATACAAAAGTTCAAAATTCTACGGGTTAAAGTTTTAGAGTTATACAAAATACGAAATAATTATTGGCGCCAAATTTGGCGATATTTCGGCGAAACTCGTCAATGTCGACGACATTTGGCGAGATTTTAAGTATGGACCAAACAATGACTGTCTACAATTGTATTATATTGAAGATGTCCATAGACATTAAAGTACTGAAATTCTTTTCGGTGGTCCTGTCAATAAACTCTCCAGTAGATTGGAACCAAAAATCTAGATGCACAACTAGATGTTACAACAATCTTATATAAGAAATTTCATAATAGTTTTTGAGATTTGAGAGTTAAATATGCACACACGCCTATCTTCCCAGAGATCGGCAATGGTAAACCTAAAGTTTATTGCTTTTCTCCCCCTCATCCCCCGTTGTTTAGAGAGGGGGAGTACAGTTTCACTTAGAGGACGCTCCCTCATACTCTCCCCTCCGTTGGAAATAAAAATAATTACTGCTTGCTGGTCTTTGAAAGCAGCCACAGAAGCAGAGTTGAGCAAAATACATTTAAAAAAATGTATTTTCGATGCAAAATACAAATTACATTTATTCAAACACAAAAATTACAAAATACAAAATGCTTTCTAAATTGAAAAAATACAAAATACACTTATTTTCTTAATACATACAAAATGCGAAATACGTCTAAAACTTCAATTAAGTAAAATTTTCTACAGAAACTTCTAGTTTATTTTATTCCAGTGTATTTTAAGATGAACAAACAAATGTAATAGTAACTTTTTTTTTTTTTTTTTACATATACATGAGTTTTTCCTGGAATAAATTGCATCTTAAAAGGCATGAAAGCAAAAATGTGTGACAAGTATTTATTGAACGTTATTTTTCAGTGATAATGAATGGAATTGTAATATAAAATTAAATCTATTTCTTAACGAAGATGAGTTGAATTTTATTTCTACTTTAAGATATATTTATAGCCTTACCATCGCACAGTAGTTATGTCACTGAAAATGGTAGACTGCCGAAGAGTGAAGGTCCCGGGATAGGGTCCATCGAGCAGCTGTCGATCTAACAGTCTGGTTTTTTGGTAGGTTTTTTCCAGATGTAACGTGAATACGCTTTAGAACAACTTAGAAAGTTCTCCTACCTAGGCACCTTCCCATCCTTGGCAGATTGCCCTAGTATAGCGTTGCCATAATCACGCAAACACAAGATACATTCATATATTACTACAAAAGATTATATTACTACAAGATTGTGATGGAGGAGTGGAACAATATCAGCCTTGATGTTTTAAGAAAAGGACTTTCATCTTTGAAATCAAGATGCAATATGATGGTTCAAAGAAAGGGCTATCAGACTGAACACATTAGAAAATAAAATTCTTATATTTATTTCTATATATATCTTTGCAAAATCGTTACAAAAATGTGTGAACACCCTCTGTAGGGTACTTGCGGGAAAACCCGAAAAAAAAAAAATTGTTGTGGAATATTACTTAAATGAAATTAATTTATGTTTCACAAATCACCCGTGCATGACGATTTTCTTAACATTAAACTTTTAAACGCCTCTGTCACATTGCTCAAGAGTTCTTTAGAGGAATTGCAAAAAATATTTAACATGAATTTAAGAAAATGCTTTTAAAAAGAATTTAACAGGTTTTTTTTTTTTTTTTTTTTTTTTTTTTTTTTTTTTCCACTTTTACAATGTTCTATATACGGTTAATGGGTCAAATATTTCAGGCTCTACAAATACTCAAGAGAACACATTAAATTACGATATATGTTTCCGAAAAAAAAAAAATCTAATTTTCTCTTTTCTGGGACCAAAAGTTTAAATTTTAGAATGTCTAAAACTTTAGAGGATTTTTCGAACTACTTATTAGTTATTAGCATCAGATATTATTAAATGTATACATTTATGCATAACTAGCAACTATCTTTATAAAATAGGAAAATAATTGTCAATTTATGAAACTAAACTCTTCGAATAATTTGTTGGATTCAATTAAAATATTCAGATAATTTACTTTGATTTTCAGGTAGAAATTCAACCTTCATAATGTGTGAAAGATTATTTTAGTACGTGTTTTGATACTATCTGTGCAGTTTCTAGGACAACTATAAAATGGAAGCGCCATGTCACGTGCTCCGAATACCCAGCCTAAAATAAGATCCTGCGTCCACAACTAAAACGAATAAGTAAATTTTGAGGTAAATATATGTAAATAGTTAACGCAATTTTCTTCCTTCAAATTTCCCTTCTTTTCTTTTTTTCCTTCCTTCCTGAGACAGTGAGCGCACGCATTTTAAATTAAAATTAGCGTATTTTAAAATCGTGAAAAAAAAAGCATATAATATTAATTTTTTTTTTCAAAATAAGCGATAGTAAGGGCGATGCTTCTAGCGTTTTAAAATATTTTTCTAAAGACAAGTTTTAATTATTGCTACTGATAAAGGAACTCTTATTATACCCTTGCTAGACATCTCCGAATGACACTGGCTGGAGTAATTTATGGGTTGCTATCTTCCCGCTTTTGCCATCCCCACTTTAGAACGGGGGGCATCCTCGTGATATTTTCCGTGAGTTTAGATCTGCAGGGTCACGCACTGATCGTTCTTGAAAAGGGGGTGAAATTGTTGGCGATCTCTTGGCGTGCCGATGTGTGGGAAGTAACCGCACACACGTACACCAAAAGTCGCCAAGCTTGGCGACTTTTGGCATAGTTCTTGAGGGAGGCACGTGACCGTGGTCGGACCATTACCTAACTTATGTGGTAGGACGTCATTGTGCTTGAAATGGATGAATGCCCCTAAAATTCCCATTGACCGTAATGTATTGGAAATCTTTTGAGTGGTCCTGTAGCAGAACTGTAAATGATAAAGACACTTTTTTTAATGGAGAAATTCATTTTCTAACTCTTTACAGCATATATCACTTCTGAGTCGTTTGAAATAGCCCAATACCTCTAAAAAACGCTTTGATGAATTTCGGCCCATAGAGCGTAATGTATTTCGAATCTTTTAGGCGGTTCTGTAGATAAACTATCCAGTCGAATGGAACCGAAAGGGGAGGTGCACAACTAGATGTTACAACAATCCTAAGTATAAAGTTCCAACATTCTACGCCTAATAGTTTTTGAGATATGCGAGTTTAATGAATTTCGGCCCATTGAGCGTAATGTATTTCGAATGTTTTGGGCAGTCCTGTAGATAAACTATCCAATCGCATGGAACCAAAAGGGGAGGTGCACAACTAGATGTTACAACTATCCAAAATATGAAGTTTCGACATTATACGCCTAATAGTTTTTGAGATGATTTTCGGCCCATAGAGCGTAATGTATTTCGAATCTTTTGGGCGAACCTGTACATAAACTATACATTCGATTGCGACCAAAAGGGGAGGTACACAACTAGATCATAGAACAATCCTAAATATCAAATCTCAACATTCTACGACCAATAGTTTTTGAGATATGCGAGTTACATACATACGTACGTACGTACGTACGTACAGACGGCATGGAAAAACTGACCACAATAAACTCGCCGCTGGTCAAAATGAGTTGCAGACGCGTTAATATGATCGTGCATGCTAGCCTACGATGAGATGCATCGAAAAAATTCTTAAAATTAAATTTAGAGGTTGTCAAAATCGGTTTTTTACTTCCTTGTACGTAGTATAAGGAAGTAATGTGATCCCGAAAAATTTTGGGGGCCAAATTTCGACATAAAAACCGATTTTGACTACCTCTAAATTGAATTTTAAAAATTTTTTCGATGCATCTCATCGTAGGCTAGCATGCACGATCATATTAACGCGTCTGCAACTCATTTTGACCAGTGGCGAGTCTACTGTGGCCAGTTTTTCCATGCCGTCTGTACGTACGTACGTATGTATGTAACTCGCATATCTCAAAAACTATTGGTCGTAGAATGTTGAGATTTGATATTTAGGATTGTTCTATGATTTAGTTGTGCACCTCCCCTTTTGGTGGCAATCGAATGGATAGTTTATGTACAGGACCGCCCAAAAGATTCGAAATACATTACGCTCTATGGGCCCAAATTCATTAAACTCGCCTAACTCAAAAGCTATTAGGCGTAGAATGTCGAAACTTCATATTTTGGATAGTTGTAACATCTAGTTGTGCACCTCCCCTTTTGGTTCCATTCGACTGGATAGTTTATCTACAGGACTGCCCAAAACATTCGAAATACATTACACTCAATGGGCCGAAATTCATTAAACTCGCATATCTCAAAAACTGTTAGGCGTTGAATGTTGAAACTTTATATTTAGGATTGTTGTAACATCTAGTTGTGCACCTCCCCTTTCGGTTCCATTCGACTGAATAGTTTATCTACAGGACCGCCCAAAAGATTCGAAATACATTACGCTCTATGGGCCGAAATTCATCAAAGCGTTTTTTAGAGGTATTGGGCTATTTCAAACGACTCAGAAGTGATATATGCTGTAAAGAGTTAGAAAATGAATTTCTCTATTAAAAAAATCTGATGTGTCCAACACATGACTTCCTTGCACGTCTATTAATTCAAAAATGTTTTTTACGCACTTCCTCTAAACTTATTTGTTTGAAAGAGATAAAATATCAATAATAGTAAGGTATAGCGATTTCTAGCCAAATATTTCGATATCGCCAAGCTGAGTTCAATTTGAAAGATTTCCTTCTGACACTTTATTTGGCGATATTTCACCAAAAGCCGACAAACTTGAGATAGTTAGCGAGATTTTGGGGATAGCCAAAAGTAGTCATTGACCTCTGACTTTCAATGAATTGAATGCATCCATACACCTCAATGTATTTAAAGTCATTTGGCTCACCCTGTAAATAAATTCTCAGTCGATTGCTGTCAAAAAAGATATGGAAAACAGTTAGATATTACAATAGTTCAAAATACAAAAGTTCAAAAATCTACGGGTTAAAGTTTTAGTGTTATATAAAATACGAAATAATTTTTGGCGCCAAATTTGGTGATATTTCGGCGAAACTCGTCAATGTCGACGACATTTGGCGAGATTTTAAGCATGGACCAACAATGACGCATTATCGCCAAATTTGGCGATATTTCGCCAAAACTCGCCAAGAACGATGACAAATGACGATACTTTGGGCATGGACCAAATGACTGACTATCGCCAAATTTGGCGACATTTCGGAAAAACTCGCCAAGGTCGAGGACAGACGGCGAGATTTTGGGCATGCACCAAACAATGACTGTCTACAGTTGTATTATATTGAAGATGTCCATAGACATTAAAGTACTGAAATTCTTTTCGGTGGTCCTGTAAATAAACTCTCCAGTAGATTGGAACCAAAAATCGAGATCCACAACTAGATGTTACAAGAATCTTATATATGAAATTTCGTAATAGTTTTTGAGATTTGAGAGTTAAATATGCACACACGTACACCAAAAGTCGCCAAGCTTGGCGACTTTTGGCATAGTTCTTGAGGGAGGCACGTGACCGTGGTCGGACCATTACCTAACTTATGTGGTAGGACGGTATTGTGCTTGAAATGGATGAATGCCCCTAAAATTGCCATTGACCGTAATGTATTGGAAATCTTTTGAGTGTTCCTGTAGCAGAACTGTAAATGATAAAGACACTTTTTTTAATGGAGAAATTCATTTTCTAACTCTTTACAGCATATATCACTCCTGAGTCGTTTGAAATAGCCCAAAACCTCTAAAAAACGCTTTGATGAATGTCGGCCCATAGAGCGTAATGTATTTCGAATCTTTTAGGCGGTTCTGTAGATAAACTATCCAGTCGAATGGAACCGAAAGGGGAGGTGCACAACTAGATGTTACAACAATCCTAAATATAAAGTTTCAACATTCTACGCCTAATAGTTTTTGAGATATGCGAGTTTAATGAATTTCGGCCCATTGAGCGTAATGTATTTCGAATGTTTTGGGCGGTCCTGTAGATAAACTATCCAGTCGAATGGAACCAATAGGGGAGGTGCACAACTAGATGTTACAACTATCCAAAATATGAAGTTTCGACATTCTACGCCTAATAGTTTTTGAGTTAAGCGAGTTTAATGAATTTCGGCCCATAGAGCGTAATGTATTTCGAATCTTTTGGGCGGTCCTGTACATAAACTATCCATTCGATTGCGACCAAAAGGGGAGGTGCACAACTAGATCATAGAACAATCCTAAATATCAAATCTCAACATTCTACGACCAATAGTTTTTGAGATATGCGAGTTACATACATACGTACGTACGTACGTACGTACGAACATACGTACGTACGTACAGACGGCATGGAAAAACTGACCACAATAGACTCGCCGCTGGTCAAAATGAGTTGCAGACGCGTTAATATGATCGTGCATGCTAGCCTACGATGAGATGCATCGAAAAAATTTTTAAAATTAAATTTAGAGGTAGTCAAAATCGGTTTTTTTGTCGAAATTTGGCCCCCAAAATTTTTCGGGATCACATTACTTCCTTATACTACGTACAAGAAGTAAAAAGTGTCTTTATCATTTATAGTTCTGCTACAGGAACACTCAAAAGATTTCCAATACATTACGGTCAATAGCAATTTTAGGGGCATTCATCCATTTCAAGCACAATACCGTCCTACCACATAAGTTAGGTAATGGTCCGACCACGGTCACGTGCCTCCCTCAAGAACTATGCCAAAAGTCGCCAAGCTTGGCGACTTTTGGTGTACGTGTGTGCATATTTAACTCTCAGATCTCAAAAACTATTATGAAATTTCATATATAAGAATGTTGTAACATCTAGTTGTGCATCTCGATTTTTGGTTCCAATCTACTGGAGAATTTATTTACAGGACCACCGAAAAGAATTTCAGTACCTTAATGTCTATGGACATCTTCATTATAATACAACTGTAGACAGTCATTGTTTGGTACATACCCAAAATCTCGCCGTCTGTCCTCGACCTTGGCGAGTTTTGGCGAAATATCGCCAAATTTGGCGATAGTCAGTCATTTGGTCCATGCCCAAAGTATCGCCATTTGTCATCGTTCTTGGCGAGTTTTGGCGAAATATCGCCAAATTTAGCGATAATCTGTCATTGTTTGGTTTATGCTTAAAATCTCGCCAAATGTCGTCGACATTGACGAGTTTCGCCGAAATATCGCCAAATTTGGCGCCAAAAATTATTTCCTATTTTGTATAACTCTAAAACTTTAACCCGTAGATTTTTTAACTTTGTATTTAGAACTATTGTAATATCTAACTGTTTTCAATATCTTTTTTGACAGCAATCGACTGAGAATTTATTTACAGGGTGAGCCAAATGACTTTGAATACATTGAGGTGTATAGATGCATTCAATTTATTGAAGGTCTGTGCTCACTGACTACTTTGGCTATCCCCAAAATCTCGCTGACTATCTCAAGTTTGTCGGCTTTTGGTGAAATATCGCCAAATAAAGTGTCAGAAGGAAATCTTTCAAATTGAACTCAGCTTGGCGATATCGAAATATTTGGCTAGAAATTGCTAAACCTTACTATTATTGATATTTTATCTCTTTCAAACAAATAAATTTAGAGGAAGTGCGTCGAAAATATTTTTGATCTAATGGACGTGCAAGGAAGTCATGTGTTGGACACATCAGATTTTTTTTTGTCGAAATTTGGCCCCCAAAATTTTTCGTGATCACATTACTTCCTCATACTACGTACAAGGAAGTAATAATGTTTAAATGCAAATACTTTGAATGAAATAAAATAAAAATTTACCATATCCTAAACCTTGTAGAAAGAGATATAAAGCTTCGCAGACTTTGCTCGGCCTTTCTTCTAAGGGCATTCCACAGTCTGATATCTAAATTTCAGAAAACAAACAATGACCATTAAAACCACATTTATCCTCCATCATTATGCACGGAACCATGAAATTACAAAACAAGAGAATTCTACAAAACGAAAGAAGCACAGTAGAATTTGAATACTGTAAAATCACTTATTTTCGCGAAAATGAAGATATCGGTGATTTCGCGAATTTTATATGAATGGAACCGAAAGTTGAAAAATTCCAAAAGTAACTAAATACAAAACCCCTATTGCATATGAGGCATTTTTAAGAAACTTCCTTTTGTCCGAAAAGTTCGCCCCACCCCCACTCCCACCCCAATTTGAATGGCATTAAAGAAGCTGCTATAAATATTGTAAATGAATGAGCTGCGTTTTATTAATTGTGTTAGCGTTTTATATTCAAGAAATACTTGCATAGTATTCAAGAAATAGTTGTAAGAAAGAAATTCAAATTATAGGAAAGAGAGAGTTGTCAAGGAAGAGTTCGTAAATGTGCAATCAATCATTAAATTTTCGTAAGTGAAAAATTTCTGATTGTTTATTATTATATGAAACGGAAAAAAAGTATTTCTCGAGGATTTTATTTTCGCGATTACGACGGGCTCGCGAAAATCGCGAAAATCAACGCTTAGCGAAAATAAGTGCTTTTACAGTTGTTAAACATGGTTATAGCTGATTTTGTCAAAATTTACAAATTCTCCTTGAATTTTCTACTTAATTTACTCTCGAAGTTGCGTGTTTAAGTTAGAATATAGTTTTAATTCTTTCTCAGCTGAGGAATTATACCGTTGGTCGTTGGCAAATTCACACACTAAATATATTATATACAGGGTCTCCCACAAAGGTGGTGACACGCTTTAATTCTTTATCTACTGGTGATAAGTCAGCAATGTAAGCTAAAAAATGTTGAAAGTGAGGTCGGAAAAAATAATACGCTACGAAAGATACCCCCCTCGTTAATTTTTAAAAATTTACGGTTTTTAAATTTGTATATTACTTCGTACATATAAAAAGAATCAAAACAAAATCAAAACCGGTCAAAAAAAATTCCCAATTAGTAAAATATGCCCGAAGCACTAATGAGGTGGTGTACAAAATTTGAGAATTATATTCTAAAATGTGTCAGAGGTAGATAGATAGTCAGGGGTAGTCAGAGGTAGTGAAGATAAATGTATGCTAACTTAAACCATTTTTCAATGTCTCTCGAAGGGAAAAATAATGCGTCGAATGATCCCATTTCAGGGGTAGCACAGAAAATACGAAAGAAAATAATTCTCTTTTCAATCTAACGATAAACTTTTACATTCAAATTGATGTATGGCTCCCGGTCATCTTTGTTGATCTCTGAAACGTTTTATGATGAAAGGCTGAAATTTTGTACATGACCTCATTAGCGAATGGGGCTTATTTTACTAACTGGGCTTTTTTTTGTATTGCGTTAGTAGACAAATTTAAAAAGTGATTTTTGAAAAATAGCGAGATGAATTCTTTCTTAATGTAGTCCCTTTTTCCAGCCTTATTTTAAACATTTTTTAATTTACATTGTCCACTTACCTCCAATAGACAAAGAATTAAAGCGTGTTTCCACCTTTTTGCGATAACCTGTATATAACTTGCACGGTTAAAAATACAGGACAGGCGTTGTACATAAGTAGTAATTAAATGCAATATGTGATCAGCATCAGAAGTACCGGCATTGTGGCCAACTTCTTATAAAAACTGGAGAACAGAAACTTTCTCACCTTCATCCACGTGGAATTTGTTGGGTCTAACCGACTGTTCATCGTTACTGTATCTTCCATATGTGGAGAAAAGGCACCTGTCATCAGCAGCACATGGCATCTTAAAGAGAAACAAAAATGCACATTGTGAAAACAAGACAGAAAATTCATAAGTAACAAACCAATTTGTGTGTGCAGTTTATGTTTGAAATATTTAAGTGTTATTAGGACTAAGCCCATAAAGTCTCTTTAGAACTTGAAATATTCATTAAAAAGTCTATGAAAAATTATGCAAAATTAGAATGAGTATCATTAAAATCATTTTTAAAAAAAGATTAGTTCACAATTGCTAACAATTTGAAATTTTGTCTATACAACAGTGAACTTTCATACCTGGTGTTATAAAAGTTGAAGAAATTGACTAAAAATAAAAGGGGGAAAACCTTTACATTGAAAATTTCAAAAGGTTATCAAGATTAACGAACAAACATAACGCACGTTATGAAGATGTAGCAATGATAATATTGACGGGATGGCATAGCCCATATTAGCCTGAATTTTTTGTTTGAAAAATACTTTGAATTTAACTTTAAAGCATGTTTTAATTGAATAATATCACATATTTCGAATAATTTTGAGACACATTTATACATATTTTATAAATACAGGATGTTGCATAAATGCAGGGTTAGGCATTGATATGAAATATATTTGATGATAAAAATAAAGTAAGCATTACGATAACACTAATGATGTTGCATTAATGCAACACTAGGTTAATATGGGTAAAAACGTAATTTAAAATTAAAGAAAGTCATATAAGTAAAAATAAATAAAAAATAACAGCAACCGATATATTTCACATACTTCAGCACAACTAATTAACACCATTTTATACATCATTTTCATACTAATTAATTGCAAATTTCTATGAAATACACTGCTTACCTGAAATTTCTAACGGAATTCTTTTTTGAAGGATCTGTTTCCCGAACAATCTGTAGATCCGTGCGGCTAAAAGAAATGAAAAATCAATATGACAGATTTTTATAAAATTTTCTTACAGAGTATGAAGCACGTTATGTTAATAATTTTGATATAATGTATACACTTTAACTTTTTAGTTAAGTTGTAAGACTACGTTCCCTTTGAAAAATTATGAATTACACAAACACATCATTTAACGTGCAATAATTATTTATTAAAAATTCAATTTCTTTTAACGTTTCATGCTTTTTATAACACTTTTATGGTCGTATGTGTGCACGCAAAATTTATTTTCATTATCCTGGAAAGTGCACCATAATCCAAGGATGGATCCTTTTGTCTGTCTTACTGCTTTTTGTTTGGAAAAGTATCACTATCAGTGGGTAGTAGGCCCTATTTGTCTTTCTTCTTTCATTATATGGGAAAGAGCATCAAAATCCATAAGTTAGCACCATTTATCTTTCTTGCTTCTTTATGCTGGAAAATATACCATAATGCATGCGTCGACAGTATTTGTCTTTCTTGCTTCATTTTGTTACAAATTGCATCATAATCCATGTATCGCCTCTATTTGTGTCATAATATTAGAAAGTGCTTCATAATCCACTGAGCCCTTTGAAAAGCACCAAACATTACCGCTGTTGTTGAGCAAATAATAGCTCAACTACTAATAAAATATATCGTACTGCAAATTTCATATCCAAGACACAAATAAATGCATGTAGCTGAAACATTAAAAATTTAAATTTGTGTACGCGATAAAAAATTAACATAGCTTAAAACAGCCTTTTTCACCGATAATAGAACTCATGTCATTGTATCTCTTTGAGTTTTTCTTATGTATTTTTACTCTAGCGTGAATTACTGTGCCATGTCAACTTACGAAATCATAATATTGGTGTACAATAGCCAAACCAAAGTAAAACATGATCAGTATACAGGGTGACCATAATTTAAAATGCCTATTTCAAGGCTGTCTGCTGCTGAAACCAGTCATCGTAGTGTGACATTTTGTGAATCAATTATTTTATTATTACTGTTATTATTTTCCTACGGGATCGATGCTGGCACATACAGCCTAGGCCGGGGAGTCACAGAACGTGATGACCATTTGTAAAGGGGCACCAATAAGCGGCCATCATTACCCTTAACAAAGCTTCACCCAAGTCCATGGAATCGAAGTTGGATTAAAGGTGTAGTAAAATGGTACGTTAGCCACTACCTGGGTGACGTAAATCACTTAATAAACACATAACAATTTGTTCCAGCGGGGAAAAAAGTTCTAAATGTTGCACTAAAGAGATCGTTTTCTCTTCGAAATAGGTATTTTAATAATGGTCACCCTGTATATTAGAAACTGACGGTAAATAATTTGAACAAACGCAAAGCAGAAAAATTACAAAACTGAAAGGAAAAGAAGTTTTTAAAACTGCAATAGCTTACCGAATGAATGAATCTATAAAAAGAGCAAGATTATACGGATTGACTGATTTATTAAAATAATGTCGGAATAACTGCATTAGGTCATGGTTCCTATCTTCGACAGTCTGCAAAAGAAATTAAAAAAGCTTACGTTAAAACATGTGAAGAGAAATACTTCCATACAAGGTTGTTACAATAAAATTTCCCTGACAGAGTGAACAGATAAAACCTTAAATTCAAAACTCTTTCAGGATTCTAAAGAATGTTTGAACACTTTATTGAAATGGAACGAATGACATGAAACGCAGTATTACAGTATTATCATTTTGGCCAGTACAAAATTTCTGGCCTTTGTCAGACCCTTAGCCGAAGTAGGCAAGATCTATTGGTACAGGTCGGAATGATCATGTTGTAAATAAGTACATTTATTCTGGTTATCATCCAAAGTTTTTAATAATTTTACTTTATAACACCACTTTTCATCTTGTGTTTTTTGATAATTTAAGTGCACCAGTGACTCGAAAACGATTTATGGTGATTCTGTGTAAGTTGCGTTACACACTGAAATAATTGAAAAAATTTATTACTTTTATGAAACTTTTAGAAAAAAATTCTTAAGTAAAAATCACACAGTAAAATTTTTGGAAAAGAGATACACCAAGGTTCAATTTGAAAGTGTTTATTTTTTACGCTTAATTGGGCGATATTTCACCAAAAGCCGAAAGCTTGAGATAGTTAGCGAGATATTGGTCATAGCCGAGATAATGATTCAACACAAACTTTTAATGATTTGAAGGTCTCCATAGACCTTAATGTATTTAAAGTCTTTTGGGTGACTATAAATAAATTACACAGTTGATTGCAATAAAAAAAGAGATGCGCAGCGCAGTTAGATGTTACATTAGTTCTGAATGCAACATTTCAACATTCTACGGTTAAAAGTTTTAGAGTTATTATTTTTGGTTTTAATTTTGGCAAAACTCGCCAATGTCGATGACAAATGGCGAGATTTTGGGCATGGACCAAACAATGGCTGATTCAGAGATATGTCCATTAGACATTAATGAACTGAAATTCTTTTGAGTGGTCCTGTAAATAAACTCTCCAGCAGATTGGAACCAAAAATCGAAATGCAAAACTAGATGTTACAACAATCTTATTTATGGAATTCCAACATTCTACGACTAATAGTTTTTGAGATATGCCAATTACATGCATACGTATACCAAAAGCCGCCAAGCTTACCGACTTTTCGCGCAATTTTTGAGGGAGGCACGTGAGCGTCGTCGGACCATTATCTAACTATGTGATAGAATAATATTGCGTTTGAAATAGATGAATGTCTCTAAAACTGCCATTGACCATAATGTGTTGGAATTTTTTGAGTGTTCTTGAAGAAGAACTATAGGTGATAAAGACACTATTTTCGATGGAGAGATGCATTTTGGAATCCTCAATAACATGTATCACTTTTGATTTGTTTGAAATAATTTAATATCTCCAAAATAAGCTCTAATGAATTTCTACCCGTAGATCGTAATGTATGAAAAATCTTTTGGGTGACACTGTAAATAAATTATCCAGTCGATTGAAACCAAAAAAGGGAGTGCACAGCTAGATGTTACAATATTTCAAAATATAAAATTTCAACATTCTACGACTAATAATTTTTGAGATACGTGAGTTACATACACAAGTGGATGTACGTACACAAGTACGTACATCCAGATGTCGGGGAAAAACTGGTCAAAATGGACTCGTGGTCGGTCAAAATGGACTGTACATGCGTTTATATGAACATACATACATGCGTATGATGATATGCCTCCCAAAAACTTTTAAAAGTAAATTTAGACGTAATCAAAGTCGATTTTTTCGTCGAAAACTTATAGTGCAATCAATTGAGTAATTTATTAACAGAGTCACCCAAAAGATCTAAATACATTAAGGTCTATGGATACCTTTAATTCATTAAAAGTCTGTGGTCAATCACTATTTCGGATATGACCGAAATCTCGCTAACTATTTCAATCTTGTCGGGTATCGACGAAATATCGCCCAATTAAGCGTCAAAAACAAATCTTTCAAACTGAACCCAGTTTGGTAATATCTCAAATATTCGCTAGAAATCGCTAATCTTTTGTACTATTGCAGCATTTTATCTCTTTGAAACAAAATAAGTTTAGATGAAGTGCACCGAAAATATTTATGATTTAATAGACGTATAAGGAAATCATCTGGTGTCCGCATCAGATTTTTTCAATTTACATTGCCTACTTATCTCTATTAAGGAATTAAAGCGAGTTACTACCTTTTTGGGGCATCCTGTATACACATATATTATCCATATACATAAAAACACCACTGTGGACACGCTTAAACCAAACGAGCGAAATTCGATCAGTCGGAGCGATTTTTGGGCCAGTTTTCAAAAGTGAGCTTCTCCTTTAGGAGCGTTTTTCGATCACAAGAGCGGAGCGGAATATAACAATAAGCGAGGAGGGAAATTCTCGGAAAAAAGAGGAAGCGAGGAGAGGAGTTCTCAGAAAAAAAGACTACTTAAAGAGCACTTTCGCGGAAATACCGGTAGGTTTCCATGGAAACGGATCGCTCCGCAATTTATCGTTTTTTTCGCTCTTTGGGTTTAAGCGTGTATGTTTTATGTATGTGGGAATACATACTCATAATCAGTAAATAAATGGTAAAGTAACGTTTGACCTAACCTTTATGTTGTTTAGTCAAGGCTCTATTCAGGACCCGGATTTAGTGGGCAATTCTTCTTTAGGTCGGAAATCAAAGTTCGAACCTTCCTATTAGTCGTCCAAAGCTTTAAGAGGCCAATTCACTATCAAACTTTATTCTTCAAAAGACTGTAAATCCCCCAGAAGAAAAAAGGGATATGCAACTATCTTCCATGAGAAAAATTCATTCCTGGGCAATATTTCCAGAATCCTAATACTAAAAATATGAATTTTTATTTTATTGTAGAAATTACTTGTCAGATATATGCTAGTACGTGAATATCCGACCATAACTATCCCCATTCTTGCGTATATGCAACTGCCTGATTTACCATTAGAGATTCTTGGTCGAGATTCGAGGCCCCGAACACATGGCCCCTTGCATCCTGCCAAAAATAGTGACTGCAGTAACAAGATCGTAATTGGAAATCTTTCGTAGCTCACCTTTCCGAAATGATGCCACATGAGGTATTCTTCTGTGGAGGAGGTCATCCCTGAATTCCTCAAATACATGGTATTCAGTTTCTGATAGCCCCACTCTGTCCAACCGGCGACAGTGGAGGGACAGTTGATGAGGAACAGAGCATCGACGCAGTGAGGATGCATCAGCTGCAAGAATGTAAAAGAAGATTAAATGAGCAACTAAACAAATTTGTCAATGATTGCTATGAATTTTAACTAACAAGTTCTTTAATGGATTCAGTTCGTAACTCAAAATTATCATTCAATAACACTTATAATATAGCTATGCGTTATTCAGTAATGATAATATTTAATGATTATGATTCAAAAAGGATCTTCAATCGATGTAGCTAAATATTTCTCAGTTATTTTTTCTTCTTAAGTTAGTGTTTTAATTGGAAATTGTAGGGCTCAATTTTTATTGTTACCTTAAAACTACAAGAAGATAACGCTTTGTAGTTATTTCCAGATGTTCCTGAATAACTGAATTTTGCTCGCGTTGTCGTCTCCGAGTGATATCTATTCGCGTAAGATAGATCGCGTTGTATAGCGCGAGTCTACTGTACCCTTAATCACTACCTCCCGAATAACGGTTGTTCATTCAAGAGTAAATTATATTGTATTTAGAACTATTGAATTAATGAACAGTAATATCGTATCTTCTTTTACAGGAAATTAGCTGCAGAATTTTATACCAATAGGAACTAGTTTCCCTGATGCATACACCACCCTATTAAGCATATTAGGCAGCTCTTGCATTCCTTGTTGTGGCAGAAGAAGCTATAAGCTTTGGGATATAATTTGCTCTTTTTTTTCTCATCTTCATTGTTCTGTAGGTTTGTATCGCACTTTTTTAAATCTCGTGGTCGTAGTCGACTTCTATATTTACTTCCAGGGTCTGACTATAACACTTTTGTGCCCAGGGCACTTTTCGAAGTTTGTGTCCCTATACGTAACTGGCTAAGTTTTTGTGCTTCTCTATATCGCTCTAAACACAATTGGTATTTTTCTGTGCCCAGGCTACGTGGCTCAAGTGCCCGTGTGATAATCAGGGTCTGGGGGCACATCATTGATTGGTGGATTTCTAATGACTATACAATATTTTGAGCATCGTCTAATCTAACAAACAAGCAAATAAAAATTCTAAACCTATTTTAATCCTAATAAAATATTAAGATTTTAACCATATATATATATCATACATTTAGGTGTACCGGGAAGTATTGTCGTGTTTTCGTATGTCAATATTTTGCCTAGCCAAAACTACAGAAGCTTATAATACTAAATTTGCCAGGTACGTGAGTTTTATAACATAGGCGCTAGAAAACACAGCATTTTTAAAAATTTGTAACTCATGGGGGATAGGGAGCCAAAACGTTCTTTTCAGATATCCTGTGTGATCTCAAAGAAGAAAAGAGCTATCCATAAAATTCTTGACTTAAAATACAATGCTCACGAATACCTAAAAATAGATTTCAGAACATTTCGAATAGAATACTCCAAGGAGTTTAGACGTGAAAAAGGGGGAGGGTGGCCATTTTTCTCTGAGAGGGAAAAAAAAATTATCTATAGAATTCTCGCTTTGAAATTATGAGTCCTGTGCTTAGACACAGCTTGTTTGTTAATTCAATAATTGATGAAAATTCATTTGTTTGAATTTTATGTAAAGCAACGACATTTTTTCCCGGTACACCTAATGAATAATAAGCGCATATTTAACACGTGTGAAAAAAAGTGAAGTATTTAAGGGAATAAAAGTTGAAAAGAAAGAGGGAGAATAAATTTATAAAAGGAAGGATAGTAAGTAAAAAACGAATAAATAAATGAATTGGGGAAAAAAGAACAAAAATATAGAAAAATAAAATAACAATAATAATTAAAAAATAAATAACAGAAGCAGAATAACAAATGAACAATGAAACAAACAAAACTATGTTGTACTATTTTTTATTTATGTATGCTATTTACAAAGTTCTTTATTATAATTTCTCTTGTCAAGTCTTTACGACAACGAATTCTCTTTGCATGGTCAATGATAACAGAAAATACCTCTTTTGTATGTTCCTTTAAAAAGAATATTCAAACTAATGCATCCTTTTCAATCTTTTGCACGCATAGTATATAGCAGAGCACAGACGGACAGACAAACTGAAAATCATACATTGTTTTATCTTTAAAACTAACAAGGAAGATAATTCATGCCAAAAGCGTAGATTATAAAACCCTTTCCAACACAACAGTCTTCCTTCCGGCAAATTCGGCGACGTATTGTCGTCAAACAAACTTAAGTTCCCATCATGGCTGAGTGGATAAGCCACTGAACATGATAGACGGCTGAAGTGTGAAGTCCCACATTCGGGCGCGGCTGTCGATCTAACGGTCTGGAGTTTTGGTCGGCTTTCTCCAGGTGTAACGTGAATGCGCATTAGAGCCCCCTTAAAAAGTCCTCCAACCAAGGCACATCTCCCCGTAGGCAGATGCCGCTCGTGTAAGCTTACCATAACAAACAAACAAACTTAACCCCCTGAGTGTCTTGGAAATGGGCAAATACAATTGTAAAGTTGTTTTCACGGTAAAACTGCAATGCAGGTTGAAAATTATTTAAAAAAATAAAATTTTGAAGATTTGTAATACCTGTATCTGTATAATTGTCTTATTATAAAAAAAAGCTCCTAAATTACTTACAAGCTTTAATATCAAAATATATTTTATGCGATACTGAATGTGATATAAATAATTTAAATTATAGATGCATTGCAAACTCGAATGAAGTGAACGGGATTTTACGTCTAAACGTCTTACGTCGACTAAAGCGAATGATATGAAATTTGGTCACACGATAGATGGTTGTTCAACATAAACTATAGGAGTCCAATTTTTTAAACATTTTTATTAGATTTTGAGATTTTGTGAAAATTCTCTCAAAATACGTTTATATTTCTTCAAACATCACGTAATACCGACTAATACGAATGATACGAAATTGAGTGATATGATAGGTAGTTGCTAATCTTAATTTATAGGCGTTGAATTTTTAAAACATTTTGATTACATTTGGAGATTTTGCGAAAATCGTTTTAAAATGCTGAAATTTTGTTCCAGCATCACGAAATAAAGACTGCAGGGAATGAAACGAAATTGGGTGACATGATAAGTTGTCACTCAACTTAAATTCTAGGCTTCCAAAATTCAAAGATGTTGATTAGATTTTGAGATTTTGCGAAAATTATTTCTATATTCGTAAATATTCGTTCGCGCATCCCATAATTACGACTAAAGCGAATGAAACGATATTACTTAGTGACTCTCTTAACCTGTAATATTTTAAAAATACATAAAAATTATAACTTCGCTTTCTTTACTTTGGCAACATACTCCATCCATTCTGTGTACTCCTACAATGCTGACGAAAGTTCTTGCTTTTTGGAAATTTGCATTCACTAACCCGTCAAGGACGGGTACTTCAGCTAGTAACAAATAAATACTGTCAAAAATGCCCTTCTTCCCGTCTTCTTGATCTTGTTTATACAAACTCGGTCTCTTTCTTAGTTAAGGTTGTCACCAAAAATAGATAATTTTTGTTGATAACCTTGAAGATGGATTAAATGTGGCAGATTGTACAATTGAATAATCAGTACAACGTATTGTCTTCGATAATTTCCTTAATTTGTCACGTATTTAATTAATTTGAATTCTTATTCTACTAATTTATGTAGTTATAATGTAAATTAATTGTAAGCACACTTACTATATAACCATTTAGAATTTCATTTTACATTTAATATAAACTCGCTTAAGATGGCACCTCGCTTACTAAGCTATTTTCTAAGTGATCCCGAGAATGATGTACTAACGAGGTTCGACTGCATAAAAGTAGAAAAACAAGAGAACAACATTTTTTCCCTTAATCTTTTTGGGGAGTGTTGAAATATTACATATTTTCGCACGCCTCATGAAAATCAAGGAATTACATATATTTTAAAAAATTTCTTGAAAGATCGGATCACTCACGGCAAATCGAGCGAGAATATTAGCACCAGCTCCAACACCCAGTCCGATGAAATGTTTTAACCTGAAAATCATAAAATTACGAGTGTAAGTTTCGAAACATTCATTATCTTAACGTTGCTTACGAGAATGAATTGCCTACATAAACCAAGCAAGCAGATGGCACGTTTCACACTTACCCATAATGATCCATCACGGGAACTATCATTTCGGCTAACATGTCCAAAGTGGGATACGTGAACCTGAAATTGAAAGAGAAAATAGGCTTAAAATTTTTGCATCTGTGTATTTGACACTTTGAAGTCTAAGCCCGAGTCCCTCGGGGTCCACTTTTAGCTCTCTGTAACCCTTACAAAGTCTTCCGATCAAGACACCCCCCCAATCCTAGGCAGATACACCTCGTGCAGGTATGCCTTAACCCATTAAGGAACATCTATTATACAGGGTGTCCAGCCTTAATGTGACCCAATAGCTAATTCCCGAACCGTTCGATTTAGATATGCACTTCCAATTTGAAAAATGTTTTTAAAGAGGTAAAGAATGTTTTGACTGAATGAATGAAAGGTCCCTTACTAGCTTCTTGAAAAAGGCCGAGAAAATGGATGAAATGTATGATTTTGAAAGTTCCATAACTCGGTCAGTTTTTATCGTAATAAAATGAAACTTTTTGTGTTTTTTTGTTTGTGTGGTTTTTTTGTGTACTGCATCTTTTCCTAAATATAAGTGATAGGACCTGGGGACCGTATAAAAATTTAATTTTTGTAATTTTTTTCTAAATGGGTTTTTTGGTTCGAAAAGCACGTAAAAATATTCTTTACCTCTTTTAAAACATTTTTCAAATTGGAAGTGCATATCTAAACCGAACGGTTCGGGAATTAGCCATTGGGTCCCATTAAGGCTGGACACCCTGTATATTTTTTTTCTTAAGATATTTTAACGCAACTTACGAAATACACATTTTATATAAACATTTACACTATAGGGTGTGTTATATAGTGTAAATGTTTATATAAAATGTATATTTCGTAAATTGCGTTAAAATATTTTAAGAAAAAAAAAATATAATAGATGTTCACGTAATGGGAGCTTTGGCGCTTAATGGGTTAACACACACAATACAATACAATATTAACTCTCTGAGCTGTAAAACTTCCGACTTCATGCATTTGTCGTTCTTTTAAAATACTAGCTACGAGCCTCTTAGTTAAAAAAAAATAAATAAAAAATAAAAATATTTATAAATGAAATAGTACGTGATGGTACTGTAACAGTATGTGATCATACAGGGTGGTTGGGGGGGGGGGGGAATCTGAATTAAGTACATAAAAATTAGTTAGAATTAGAGTCACTTTTTGAGCATATGGTAGGCATATTTGCTGAGTTATAACAAACTTTATTAAATAATTTTTGTTTACAAATAAAACCTATTTTCAGGTATTTGAACAACACTTAAAGCTGGACTTGACTTGTTTCCCCCAGTGATGGGAATAATTCGTCGGAATCCCGTCTTTTATCTCACATGTTCTTTATTGAATCGATCCGTTTCACATGAGATTTGACAAAGACATAAAACAAAACAACAGGAATGAGGGAAAAGGAGAGAGCAAAAAGAAAAGGGAAGAGAAGAAAAGAAAGAAAGAAGCAACAGCGAAAAATACAGGCGATGGCAATTGAATTTTTTGTTTTATTATTTGGCAAGTCTGTAAAATCACTCTGCAAATGAACAAAAACATACCGCATTTAACCCATTTGTGCCTGGATATTTTTGCGACTTTCTTCGATTTTTACTGATAACAGAAATAATAGATAAATTTCTGATGTCAACTTCTTGAACAAGGGATGATTTCTTTTAAAATCATTATGCATAAAAATCGAAATATCAACATCCTACTTGGTCATGTTAAAATATTTTGTAGAGTTGAGGCTCAATACTCAACTCATGAACAAAGGCTAGGAAAAATAAATAACATTTTCGACTAATAGCGAAAATGCCGTCCCAAAAAAGGGACGCTAGGCATAAATGGGTTAAAATTAGAATAGCACGAGGGACGGACAAGCACAGGAAGGAGGGGATAAAGAGAGAAAGAAACTTGAAGAGAGAGAGAGAGAAGACAAAAAAAATAAAATAAAAAGGAAACTGAGAAAAGGCTGTACGGTAATCCAGACGCCAGACTTGTCCGAGTCTGATATTTCCAAGCGTATAGTTTCCCCTACCCTTCTGACGTGACCGATACATGGTTGAAATAGTTAGATACTCGCGATTCCCAGCTAACGTGTCCAATTTACGGAGATGTCCCCCTTATGGAGGTGGATGTAAATGTATGTCATGAGCTGTTCCGTTCTCCAAAAAACTGTGCAAATGAGGATGTTCAAGTTGGGAGGTTTCACTGTACAGCATGAGTACTTTTATGTACAGCTGCGGGGGAAAAAAGGCCCACTTGCTCTTTATTTCGCCGTCGAGCAAAGTTATATATACCATTCGTTTGCAAATAACGCATACTTTAATTTACTATTAATGTAATTTGCTTAAGGGACCGTATTCATAAAATTAATTCTGATCAACTTCGTTTTTCTCAATGGCAACACTGTATTTTGACTTTATTAAACGAAAGAAAACCTACAAATTACCCTAAATATATAAACTTGTTATTTCACTTTCTTAATATTATCATCTGCAATGTTCAATATTCTTATGACTTTTGGCGGTATTTTAATTTATAGTCAGATGAAAATTTAGACAGAAAAACGTGATTTTAAATTTTTGATAAAGTATGGGGAAGTCCAAAGACCTAATGTTTCCAACAGGGGCGTAGCCAAGGGGGGAGTTTGGGGCGGGGTCATCCCCTCCCCCCCCCATGAGGAATTTTTTGCCATACAAAATGTATATTTTTTACTCCCTTATCCCACACACGTATACATATATGAGTCGCAGTAGTCGTAACTCCCCCCCCCTCCCCCATGAAAAATTTCTGGCTAAACCACTGGTTTCCAATATTAAAATAGGTCAAATTCATGTCTGAAATGTTGAGGATGTAGGTTTTACAGAAATAGGACGTTGTATTAGAAGTCATACATCTACTGCATCTAATTCAATACCTCGAAAATATTTTATTTGGGGGAACATGGTGGCGCACGCAACAATAGACGCTTTATAGAATCACCATGAAACTGTAAAAACCTCTAATTTATTTGCATCAAAATTTGATATTTTTTTAATACCGCTATCTTTTACTGTTTTTGAATAAAAGAAATCTAATTCACCTTTATTTTACTCAATTTTAAAAAAAAAATGTCACTTCATAAATTTATATATGGATCCTTAACTCATGAAAATAACACATTTTATTTATTATAAATTAAACTACTAAACGTAAAAAATTTAAATGTTGCACAGCCATGTTATATTACTTTCTGCATCTATTTCCATCGAAATGTGGCTAGGTCCCTATTCATAATTTTTTTGAAGATTAATTTAATAATTCATAATTCATATTAATATTTTATTAAAAATTATAATAATAGTAAATTATGTTCGGGTCGTTTAGTTCTAATAGTACGAATAAAAATTATCAATTCTTCTTATTCTATTATTCAATTCATTTTATTCTAAATTATCAATATCTTCTTATTATCAATATTATATGACGTATGAATGAATGTATGAAAAAATATTTTAACATATATGGAGAAGGATTTTGGAAGCTCATGACTCACCCATTTTCAGTTCAAATTTATTGAAAATGGGTATCCGAATTTAAAATGAGCTAAATTTTTGAAATATGAAATGTAATCTATGGGTTGCTATTGGGGGGAAAAAGTTGGCACGAATTTTAATATGTAGATGGAACCTTACGCAATTTTTATGTATAGCAAATTAAGTGTACGTCAATCGTAAACGATCGGTATCTGTAACTTTGCTGTACAGCGAATGACGGCCGAAAAAAGTTCAAGTGGGCGGGGTTTTTTTCCCGCAGCTGTACATTTCTAATGTATGTGAATCAGGTCTAATGCGTTTACTATAAACGGAGTTGACTGTATAAACAAAGAATTGTGAAGTTGAAATAATACTGTTTAACAAAATTGCACGGGAAAAAATAAAGAAAAGGAAAAAATAGCACTAAAATTTTAATATTAATATTATATATCTCAATAACATAACATATTTATATTGTTATATACTATATAATTAATATAATGATTTCCTAGGATGGCGCTACAGTCGTTCAGTTAACTTCTTGAAGTCGGAAAAACATGGACTTTTTAGACTGGGAATGGGAGAAACTTGACCATATTAGAAAATTTGGCATCACTCCACTGATCTGAAGTAAACTGAAACTCACTTAACTTGAATTATGCTACCTGACCGTATAACCAGTCAAGCGTTTTTAACAACTTTTAACCAGTAACATTTCGAAGTTTAAAAAACAGTTGGTTTGAGAATTTAAAATTGCTATATTTCATTTCTGGTGAAATCTTCTTTCCAATCGATTTTCATGATTTTGCCTTTTAAACATGTGGGTGTAGCTAGAGGAACTGCATATCGGAATGGATTCCTCCCTTCATGCAAAAGTTATCGAATTTAAATGAAATATAGAATGGGATGAAATAGAGACCCGATATTATCATTACATGCACAGGCGTCTGAGAGGGGTAAAAAAAAAAAAAAAATGCATATAGGTATTGAAACTATGAAGGAATTTTTATAAAATTTGTAGTGAATTTTGCGTTTTTAGAAAAAAAAACTGCTAGCAAACTACTTCTTACAATAGGATATAATTAATACCATACAATACATTTTTTAAAAGGGTAACAATTTCTTGATTGTTTTACGCACCGTATCCTACTTAACGAACGTTCGAAAAATTGCTATTCTGGATGACCCTTTAAAGAGCGTTCGGAACAGCCCACGGTGTCCGGAAGGCGGAGCAAGTTCCATTCGGTTCGTCCCACAACAGTGATATCGAAAGTATAGACGGATTAGTTTTGCGTCTCTCCTTACTTATTTTTGCCAATGAAAATTTGGTATGCAATTGTGGGAAAGCAGTGAAAACTTAATGACTCTAATCCAAAGAAAAATAAAAAGGAAGTAGAAATTTTTTCGTAAACATTGACCATGTGAGTTAGTAGACGGGTCGGATCACGTTTAGCAAACATGACAGCAACATCTTAAAAAACATCTTTAAAAAAGCCCAGAATGGACAGAGTTACAGATCGACAATTAAAAATGGGGGTTTTTTTTTTTTTTTTGCGAGACAGGAAAATAACACCAGAGAAAGTGTGAACTTATGTCAAGTTTTTTTTTTTTTTGGGGGGGGGGGGATTTTAAGGATTAATTTTTTGTAGTCAATCGTGACACTCGTCTTACACCTAATGAATATTTTTTTTCTTTTGTGTTTGTTATTGTTGTTATTATCTTAGGCTTAATGAGTTATTATCTTCGAAAATTTTCTTGCCCCAATGTTAATACTTTTATGAAATAGGCTTCTGCTTATTCAATTAAAGCATCAACATTCATCAAATGAGGAAACATGATCCATTTGATATTTTAAAAATTGAGATGAAATAATTCTTATCATTAAAATATTGTCCCTGACAGCTGTTTTGTATTTGGAATTGATCGAAAAATATCCAGAAATCGGGGGCGTTTGGTCCCCTTAATTTCAATGCAACAAAGCCGATTACAAATATCAAGGAACGGTATTCGGTTCAAGCCTTCGGTTTTCTTTTATTTCAGTTAAAAAAAATAACAGGTTATTCTATACTTTACTTATTTTTTTCTTTAATTTATTTTGCGATAATTAATAATAAAAAATAGTTATTACTTTGAATTTAAAAATATTTAAGTATTTTTTGCAAAGCTTCTTCCTAACTTTTTCCTTAAGTATATCATGTGATATTCTGATTATCTCTAGCATTTTGACATCTATTTCTAATTAAAATTAAGTCTTTATTCTTGTAATATTATTGACTGTATTTGAAAAATTCAATATATATATATATAATTAATATTTCAATGAATTTTTTTTCTCTTCAGAAAGCTCACATAATTAATTAATAATAGTTATTACTTAGTATTCAAAGGGGAAAAAAATAGTAGTTTTACATACTAACTGGTTTTAATGATAATTCTTTTACTCTTCATGTATAAATAAAATTTATTGTAATTATTGAATTTTAATTTTAAGACCGATATTTTTTCCAAATCATAGGTTTTCTCATTTTTATTTTGTGTTTCTTTAAATACCAGATTAAAAATTTTGTTCAATACTTTTCAAATAGAAATTTGATTAATAAATCTAAATTTATTCGTGCACTATCTTTTGTATTAGACATTTAAGGGCCGGAGATGGCATCAAAAACAAGATGTTGTGCCCACCCGAGCCGAGTTGATAAGATACTGAAGATGGTAGATAATATAGAAGTATAAAAGTCCAGGATTCTGATCTACCGGACGGCTGATTATCTAAAAATTCGGTGTTTTGGACGGCTTTTCTCACGATGTAACGTAAATACGCTTCAGAAGCACTAAGAAAGTCCACCGCACAAGGCACTCCCCCTTTCGATAGGCAATACGAAATACTCCTCGTGTAGGTTTATCATAACAAAATACAATACAACCTTTTCAGAAATAGTTATATGCTTTTAGTGTATGTTAGAGATAACTGAAATTAAATTAATAACATAATGTACTTCTTAAATTTACAAAACACACGAAAAGCAGATATCAATATTCTGTTAATTACTTATTTGGTGAAAGACAGCATGCAGTACTTAAATTTATCGAAAATGTGGCTACCTTTTAAATCTATCAAAACAGCTCAATTAACTTAATGATTCCCATAAATTAGAGGCTTTAAAATACTGACACCCAGGTTTTTTTTTTTTTTTTAAGCCTCCTAAAATTAGTATAATATGTGCTAACTAAAAAAGTCCCTTAAATAAATGCAGTAGAATTTTTCAAATTCAAAGTCGACGGGACTTAGCGATTCTGCATAACACAAATTTCCAGATTATAAAAAATCCTGCAGTATTATTAAAAAAAATCGTTGTAATCAGGTAAAGTTTAAAAAAAAGACAAATTTTTTTAAAATAGAAAAATGTATTAAAAATAAAATACATTTACTGAGAAATTGCTCATTAGAAAGATGCTATTCTTTTAAACATTTTTAATAAAATCTAAAACATTTTCTTTCGAATACTGATTTATTGTTATTTTAAGGTCTAATTTCGTAAATTGGAATTCCAAATTTAAGAAAGTCTTCTGTATTTAAAAATAACAAATGGGGATATATTTAAAAGAAAAACGGGAAACAGATAAAAGTTTAAACACGCATGCGCGAAATCGCTAATAGCCATTGGAGGAACGTACGGTTTTTAAAGGAGATAACTGAAGCTAGTTGAAACGGAATTCTACTTTAGCGTTACGACTTTCGGGGCATTAACGGCATTTGGGGCATTAACGACACAAGTGGAAACGCGCCTTTAGAGTGCTTAAAGATAATTTCAGTTGGAACGCCGGTTTCCGTGTTAAATACTCTAGAAGTGCAGCAGCAGATTCTTTAGCAGATAACGCACGGGTAATGAAATTTAGAAATGTACTCAGAATTGTGTTAAAAATTGAAGAAATTAGTAGAAAACTCGGGCCTAGGGGTTCGGAAATCTGGTTAGCAATTTTACTTCATACTTGAAAATTTTTGAACCCTGAATACTAAATATCAATGGACTAGAACTAAAAATGAATGATTTTCGAGCTTTCACAATTTCTTTCCCACTATCAAAATACTTTTCATATTTTGATTCATATCTCATTTATTTTTAAAAAGCGAATTTTTATTCGTACTATTAGAGATAAAAAGGCCAAACGTTATTCATTATTACTGTAATTTAAAAAAAATATTAATATGAATCATGAATTATTAAAGTAATATCAAAACAAATTATGAATAGCAATTTAGCAAAATTTAGACGAAACAGATGAAGAGAGTAATTTTACATTGCTGTTTAAAATTTGAAATTTTTACTTTCAGTAGTTCATTTTATATCAATTAAAATGTCTTTCATGAGTTATGGGGTCATACATATATTTATAAAGAGTTGCGAAATTTATCATTAAAATGCATGCTTGTTTATTTATATAGGGTGTTTACAAAGGGTCTGCACCAAATTTTATAGGAGATAGTGCACATCACAAGGATTAAGAATTGCATTGGAAACCATGATCTCATTTTAACCCTTTGAGAGCCAGCAGTTCTTGATAATTTTTAACAGATGTCGCACACAGGCGGATTTTGAAATATTCGCGTCAAAACTTCAATAACAATGTCAGCCATGTCATTGGGTTCATAATATTCTATTCAAATATTATGAATCCAATGGCATCCTGCATAATATTTGAATAGAATGTTTTAACGGTCATCCTCTATTGAAAAGTTTGTCGTCTCTTAAATAACAACTGATTATTATTTTAATTTGAAGTTACTAAAAGGAAAAGTTCTCGTGTTTTATAAGTGTTTGGTCTAACTTTCATAATGGATCGTGAACCTGGGGACATATATTTGTATATTTAAAATATAATTTTTTTTTTAGTTCTTTTTACAAAAAGAGAGTTAAAACATTTATTTGAGTAAAATTTCATGTAATGATTGACTTTATTGAGCTATAAAGTTATAAATTCATTGGAATCAGACTACATTTTAAAGATTATAATAAAGTTCTTCATCGTAGCTTAACGTCTATGTTAATTGTAGCTGTTAATATTTGCCGCTCTCCTAATTATTAGATATTTAACAACAAAAATTTAAAAAAAAACTAAAATATTTCTACTTTTTATTATTATTATTTTTATTGAATACAATTTATTGAATATTATAGAGACTGTAATTCAAAAGATAATAACAAAAAATTTGAAAAATCTTGTCCGCAAAGTAATTTTTTTTTTTTTTTTCGTAGTTACTCATGTTCGTTTAAAGTATTACTTGAATATTACTGAAGTCACCCAAAAAGATTTTAATTACAATGTTTGTACTGCCAAATGTTAATTACCGTTATTGTTCACTGGACGTGGTGTTAGTGTCTCGGGGTGTATCACAGGCGTTTAGCCACTCCTATTTTCAGTAACCTACCATTCCTTTACTCGGCTACTAGAGTTCCTCTTATTCGTGGGTATTATTTGAGTATGAAATAAATAAAATTTATCAAGACAAATAGCACAGTAGTTCGCCATTCCTTTATTGGGGTACTATTCAAATGCCGTTCACGGTGTCAGTCTCGGCTGTGTATTAGTACTTAAAACAAAAAGTATACGTAAGTTATTATTAATGACAAAATTATACAAAACAAAGAATTGTGAGGGAAAAAATTAAACCCTAAAATCCCAATATTAATATTATATATACTAATCATATTATTTTACATTTACATACTATACAACTAATATATAAATATTAATTACAAGTTCATTTCTCACTATAACATTAGATGGCGCTACTGTCATGCAATTAATTTCTTGAAGTCGGGAAAGCGAGTTTTGAAATGGTACTAGACTTCTAAAAGATAGATTTTTTAAACGCTTATGATTCGATAAAACCGGATTCCGTCATCTTTGAGTTCGCCTCAAATGAATAGTTTTTTCCGCAGAACCAACTGAATTCGACGTTGATTTAACTAACAAAAGGAAATATTTTCATCGAGTGGTTTTGTTTGTTTACTCTTCGTTATGTACGATTTACCGTTGCCTTACAAGCAACGAATTGTTCTATGAATATGCGGTTCGCACAGTAATGCTTCTCAGAATAAAGAATTAATTTTTCCATCCTAAAACAAATTATTCTAAAATGTGTTCATAGATGGCTCTGCATCTACAGTTTTCAGCAATGAGAGCTAATAGTGATTTCTCGTGAGTTTCAAATAGCACTGACGGTGTGGGAATATTCATTCTAGCTAAGGCGACTGCAACCGAGAAAGCGCATTGCGTAGATTGGTATTCCGAATCAAAATCCATAACTACATTTGAGAAAGTTTCGTAGCATGTTTAAGGAAAACCTTCCGAGTCGAAAAAAGCATTTTGACCTGGCATGAAAAGTTTTTAGAGACTGGAACCGTTTTAGACAGGGAAAGAAGTGGTGGGCCATGAAAATCGGATGAGACTGCACAAGACATTCGGGCAGCTTTCTGTGACGGTACAGCGCCCTCCATGAACACAATTTGGAAGTAATTTTTTTACGATGTCAAAAAAATTTCGTGAACCTGTGAAATATTGTTGTACAAACCGCACATTCATAGGATAATTTGTTGCTTTTCTATGAATTTTTTAAATGCATCAAGGACTTTTCGGACATCCTGTATATTAATGATCAAGAGACTTTAATATTATCTACTTTTAATGTTAGTTAAATCCCTAATTTTGATTATTTATTACACTTTCCAAAAAGATGTTTATGATTTCGGTATGTTTGAGTAAGTCTGTCTATCCGTCCGTACACTAACATCCGTAAATACCCATCGATTACAACGAAATTTGTGTGTGTCCGTGAAAATCTAATCCGAGATCTATTAATTTCTTTTTTAACAGATACATAAGCTAATATTTACGGTTCTTTCATCAAAAAAGCACTCTAAATGACTTGATTCATTTGTAGTAATGAATACATAAATATCTTAACACAAATAGCAAAAATAACGTTGAAAAGTAATGATGAGTATGTTTGCTGGCGAATCCGTTTCTTAATTATGATGTCACGTTGCTCAGATACGCCCTTTTTCTGCCTTTACTCCAAGTCACAAGCATTTTCCTGACTAGACTAGTACCCTCGTCTTGGAGGAAATGAAACTTACACAAAACAACAATTTAGCAACACTGCACCAGAGACGGCCCGACTTTCGTGCGGGGCCTCTTCTCTATCATGTCTTATGAGATAGCAATAAAATAACCCAGGAGCGGGGCCTTAGGCGATCGCCTACATTCGCACCCCCCTTAGGCCGGCTCTGACTGCACGCATTGCCGTGAACCGAATCTGACTCACTCTATTCAAACTATACCCGACTTGATATTAAACATCAAGTCAAGCGCTTTTAATGTTTACCTTAACGGCACGCGGTCAATAATGCTACAAATATTTTAATATTTAAAATTACTACTTTTATTATCTGGTGTGATTTCTATCTGATTGATCTGATTGATCCGATTGAAGACTTTGCACCAGTTTTTGACAGGTGACCGTAGGAATTGACTTCCAGGCGTCCATCACAGCTGAAGTGAGTGCGTGCAGTGAGGATGGTCGATTTGGCTGGCTACGTAATATGCGCTCTAATTCGTCCCAGAGGTGTTCTGTGGGATTAAGATCGGGGATCTGAGAAGGCCAGTCCAGTTTTTGAACGCGCATTTCGTCAAACCACGTCTGTGCAAGCCTCGATGTGTGAATGGAGCAGTTATCCTGCTGGAAGGGAAATGGGCCTTCCCCGTAATATTGCCACAGAGTTGGGAGTGCAGCATTGTCCAGAATGTCCTACTATATCGCAGAGTTCATGTTTCCAGCCACAGGAACTAACGGACCCAGGCTCAACCACAAGAAACGTCCACCACCATTATACCGCGACCACGAAACTTAACAGTCGGCACAATTCAGTCATGCAAAAAACGTTCGCCGGGCATCCGCCAAACTCAGACGTGTCCCTCCGACAGCCAGACTGTGAAGCAAGATTCATCACTCCAAAAAACAGTTTTCCACACGTCCACAGTCCAATGACGGTGATCTCTGCGCCATTGCAATCGATGCTTCGCATTCTGTGGAGTGATGTTCGGCTTATGAGCGGCTGCACGACCACGGAATCCCAAGTTGTTTAACTCTCGACGAAGAGTCCTGCTGCTAACACTAGCATCTGATGAACTTTGGAACTCCTGAGAAATTTCTACCAACGCGGACTTGCGATTGTTTTCCACTACCCTTTTCAGAGTTCTGTGGCTCCGTTCACTAAGTTTTTTCGCTCTACTACTCCGTTTTTCTGCAGTTTCACTGCCTCGATGTTTGCGCTTCACAATTACATCACTCACAGTGGATTTAGATCACTGTAGAATGTCTGCAATCTCACGAACTGATTTCCCACAAAAGTGGCATCCCACTATACTGCCACGATCGAACTCACTAAGCTCCTTTGACTTACTCATTGCTTCACAAACGCATACATACACCCGGACAAACCACTACCAACACTTTAATAGCTTTCGATTACGCATCAAATTTGCGTCACCCGCCAAAACCACTTTTTTAGGGGGTGTCCGGATACTTTTGGCCAGATAGTGTATATCAGAATAGGTCCCTCCCTTCAGGCAAAGTTTTCGATTTTAAATGAAATATGGAATTAGATGAAACAGAGACCCATTATTCTTATTATATGCCCAGGCGTCTAAGAGAAAAAAAAATATGCAAATAGGTTTTGGAATTAACAAGAAAATTTCCTACAACTTATGATGCTTTTATCATTTTTGGAAAAAAAAATGCTAGCGAATTAAATTTAACAGTAGGATATAATGAATGCCAGACAGTAAATTGTTAAAAGGGTAACAATATCTGATTGCATTACACTGATTTACACCCTTCCCAAGGCCTGACTATGGCACAGTGGTTAGGTTATGTCACTGAAAATGGTAGACGTCCGAGGTGTGAAGGTTCCGAGTTCGGGTCCCATCGCGCGGCATGCGATCTTTGGAAGGTTTTCTCCATTTGTAACGTGAATACGTGTTAGAACCGCTTAGAAAGTCCCTCTATACCAAGGTACCATCCCCCCATCCTTGGTAGATCGCTCTAGGGTCTCTAGATCGCTCTAGGGTCTCTAGATCGCTCTAGGGTCTCTAGATCGCTCTAGCGTCGCGTTGCCATAATCACACAAACAAACATCCTCCCCAAATATTCACCGGTTAATCTCAAGCTTCAGATATGGGTGCGGCTGCAGTTTAATGCACTCTCTTTCAGCTGAACCGTGGGCGCTATTCTGCCACGACTGTTTAGATAATGTTTGAATTCGTGATGTCATCCAAAGATCATTCGCGCCTTATCCAATTAAACGAAATTTCGAAAAATTGGTATTCTTGAGAACCCTCTCCTCTAAAGAGCTTTCGGAATAGCCCACAGCGTGCGGAAGGCGAAGCAAGTTCCATAGGTTTCGTCCCACAAAGTGCGTAAAAAATATAGGACTGAATAGTTTTGCTTCTCTTGTTTATTTTAGCCAATGAAAATTCCGTATGTAATTTTAAGAAAACAACGAAATCTTGTTAACTATAGCTCCAAAAAAGAAAAAAGAAAAAAAAAGAAAAAGAAAGAAAATAGAAATATTTTCTAAACATTTACCACGGGAGTTAGTAGGTGGGTCCGTTCACATTAACAAATATGGTAGCAATAAAACAACTAGAATGGACAGAGTTGCACATTGCCAATTAGAAATGATGGTTGATTTTTTGCAAGACAATAGAAATATAACATCAGGCAAAGTCTCTACTTATGGCAAGCTTTTTCCCTTTCTTTCTTTTCTTTTCCGTGTTTCTTTTCTTTTCCTGCGTTCTTTCTTTCTTTTTAAGGCAAATTGATATTTTAAGGATAAAAGTTTTGTAGTTAATCCTAGGACTCGTCTGTCACTAATGAAAAAAATTTTCTTTCTTTTTTGTTTTGTTTTGTTTTGTTTTTGTTTGTAAGTGTTGTTATTATCTTAGTCTTTCTGATAACTCAAAATAATTTTAATTTTCTCTTTATTTGTTACTGAAAATATAGTTCATTATTCCTGAGTAAAAAGGAATTTGGATGGTACAATTCTGTTAAGTTATGGGCTAGATGGTTTAAGTATTTGAATAGATAAGTACAAATTATACGTTGTGAAATATAAAGGAAATATTAAATCTTACCTGAAATTTTCTTATATATAGGTATAACTAAATCCTGAAATTTCGTTCACTCAAATAATAACTAAAATTTTTCTAGACATGTCTTCATTTATATTTATGTATTATATTCATTGCACATACAGTTTAGAATCAACCCCGTGCGTCAACCCCCGTAACCAATCCACACCCGTGCTGTTTACTGTAACAAAATACACCCCCTACTTGCAGTGTGGTCCGGCGCGGAAAAAAGCGTTCTGTGCGGGCTTGTGTCAATGAACTGGGGGAATCGGGAGTTACATCCTAAATATATCATTCAATAATAAATAACACTTTACGACTAACGATTTCAGATAATTATATTAAAATATCGGGTACCCTTCAATTTTGCATATTAACATTCAATTTATTAAAAAAAATACTTCAACTCAAAAATGTTGAAATACATTTAATGCAAACAAAAACAGTGAAGTAAATTGATCATACGTTAATGTAAATTTGGCAAAGTGCACTTTGTATAAACAAAAATATCAAATTAAGTCAAATTAATCGTACCATGTTGGGGCAGATGAAATATCTCTCTAGCTCATAACTCTCAGTAGCTGAAAAGTCCGAGCATAGCGTTTGCACATCAGTTGCAAGCACTATCATTAATGTGGATAGTTCTTTTTCGTCAAACTGGATATTCCTTGCACTTAAGTAGGATCGTGAGGCACTTTATCTGGATACTGTCGTTAATCGGGATTTCATGGTCCCTCTCCTCAGAGATTTCATGCACCAAGCAAATGAAACAATGTAGATCGCACAAGGAGCTGGGAAGAATGAAGAGTCGAGCAGTAGCAGTCGGAAATTTTTGTTTGACATATGCTTTAACTTTAATCTTCGACCAGGATGTAAAAGTGAAGCATCAATTAATTTCAGGGAATTTCTAATAATCAACCTTCATTTTCTTCAAGAGACAGAAAAGATATCCTGCCAAAGGCATCGGTCGATTTCAGGAGAATGAGGGAGAGATTCAAGTGAAACACAATTCGAACGTTTTCCGCGTCAAACAGGGGAAACTTCGAAATATATTAATGCTTCTTATTCAACTAAAACAAACCAATCGTGTTTTGATCACGTGACAGCGCGATGGGTTTGTTCATTGGAAGCATTCTGCCAAAACGTTTCAACTGTGGACTAAAAAAAGTTCGATTCGAACTCGATCGAGCGCGCTTCACTTGAATCTCGCCATGTGACTGAGTCTCGATCCCTTCAATCTTCCGAGAGATCTGACCTGAGTTTTCAGAACTTCAAATCAAAATCCGACTGCCAAAAACCGTTATTGAAGTTCTGTAGCTTGATATTTGCCAATTTGGCTAATTCTTTTGTTTTTGTATTCCCTGTATATGTGCATTTCTAGCCAATGCAGCTAAAAAATATATGTGATGACCCTGGTCCCTGCAAACTCTAAAATTTATGAGTTTGATTGTGTTTGGCATGGGCGCCGGCAGAATGTTTCCCAGGGGGGAGGGGGGCAAAGACTACTCCAACGTATGGTTACCATGTTGGAAAGAGCAAAAAAGCATGGGAAAACACTGTATTCAAAAATCCAGGGAGGGGGGGGGAATTGCCTCTCCTTGCCCTATGCTGCCGGCGCCCATGGTGCTTTTTTATTGAGATCCATACCCGTGCTGTTTACTGTAACAAAATACACCCCCTACTTGCAGTGTGGTCCGGCGCGGAAAAAGCATTCTGTGCGGGCTTGTGTCAATGAACTGGGGGAATCGGGAGCTTTGAAAAAAAAAATTATATTTTTAAGTTTTAATACTCTATCTGATCTTGAAAACGTTCCACATACTTATGAGGTATCAAATTTTATCTTTTCCATGGTGGGATGGGAAAAAGTTACAGTTGTTATGCCTTCGCATAACAAGTTCGAACTTTAGTAACCGGATTTAAAAACTCAGAACTGCTTTCGAAATTCTTTTACAAATAAATTTCAAGCTTGTTTAATGCTTAGCAAATCTACGATAACGAATTCGAGAGGGGGGAAAAAAGTATAAATGGTTTATTTACACTAAAATATAGAGCATTTTAAAAGCTGACAATAACGTTCCGTTCAACTGCATGATATAAATAAGTAATTTTAAATAACACAAAATAAAACTTTAATTATTGTACAGCTTCGGCAAGAAAAGGCCCACTAGCACATTCGTCCGCCTTTCATCAAAGTTACAAATATCAATCGTTTACGAACAACGTACACTTTAATCTTACACTTTTCCATCACACTAATCCATCTTACACTTTTGTAATTTTAAAATAAAATTACAAAGGATTAAAAAAAAAATTCAGAAGTTAAATAATTTTTTTAATTATAAAGTATGAACAATGAAAATAATTCAAATTTACATTTGTATAAATTAACTTAAACTTATTTTTAATTCTTAAATGCTCTATATCGATATAGCATACCAATATATGTAGGAAAATAACTAACCACATTTGTAAAGAGAATTTTTAGCATTAAAAAATAACAAAATTTTTCAACTATTGGTTATTGTAAGAAATACTTACAAAAATGACTAAAGTGTTTGTATTCCATACATGTTATGTTAGCAACTGTGATATAGCATTTCGAAGTAACGTTTAACTATCTGTTTCTTTGATTTCAGATTACTTAACACAAAATTTGTGTTAGTAAGTAAACCCATTCTATATTTCCAAATATGGAAATTCTTCAAAATAAAATACAATTATACTACGAAATTGATTTCAAAATCAGTTGTTTGTCTCGATTTTGGCCAGCGGCAGTATTGCTCATGAGTGTTGCGAAAGTTTTAAAACATGTGTTGCTCTTAAGTTTATATTATGTTTATTTCCCTATTAGTAGAGTCTCTAAATCACACATAAAATTATTTTAATTTTGATGCATCCCATGAAAAAAAAAAAAAAAAATAACATATCGCCCACTTATCAATCTGGCCAGAAAACCGTTTAATAATTCACTTCAAACTTTAGTCATAGCTGCACAAGGCTCCGGTGGCTGAATGGATAACGCGCTCGGCTACGAATCGACAGGTCCCAGGTTCTATTCTAGCCATGGACACTCAATGAAAACAGATTAAAATAACTTAAAATTACAGCATAGAGGGGGAAAATGCGCGGAAAAATAAAGTATGTGGGGCACGTTCGCCAGCGGGCGCCCCGTGTATTTAGAAAATTTTTTAAGCTTGAAATGCCAAGCTTAATGCAAGCTAGGCAAGTGTAAACTAGAACACTTGATTCAAGCTTGCATCAAGCTTACACGACTGGAATTTTCAAGCTTAATGACTTGATAAATCAAGTTTGATGCAAGTTTGCTGTGCTGTCTGGGTTATTGAGTATAAATGGCTTGTTATAGTTTTGGTTTGATATAATTTTAGGTAAAGCTACACGAGGACTATCTGGCTAAGGTCTGGCTGAAGGACTTCATATTTAAAAATGCACCAATTTTATTTTTTCCATTTTCAGCACCTATCTTTTGCTTCATATTTCATATTTTGCTTCATAAAGATTTAGCCCATTTTAACACCAGATATCAATTTTCAATACATTTGAAACAAACCATTAATGAGTTATCTTCCGAAATTCCCCTCTTCCTATGCTATAGGAAGGAAAAAAAAATTTTTTTAATACTTTAATTCCTATTTCTTGGCACTCTTCTAGAGCCACTATTTTCTTGGCAGGTTGAAACGTATGCCAGAATGTAAACATATGGTAGAGAGAATCCTCACTTAAAGCTCTACCTTAACTTGCAGAACACCAAAATACGTTAGCAGGTTGCGAATGATGTCAAAATGATGTCACACATCCGAGTGTTCGCTTAAACGAACGTGACAGAATAGAGCCCTGTGGTATGAAAATATATTACAATTTATAAATGATGCCACTGTCGCTATTATGACATTCAATTTCTATTAAAGCACCGGGTATGCGAACTTAGTGCGAATCCTATTTTAAAATTGTCTACAGACGAAACAATTGTTGAGAAAGTAAAGAAATTTTGTGTTAGACATAATGAAGGTGTGGGAATTTGAGTCAATAAAAAAATTAGTTAAAATATTCGCCACCATGGGTCGTTTTTTAATGAATTACACACTTAAGACTGCTGCTTTATTTAGATTTCACCTCCTTTTTATCAATGGGTCACTCTCAGCTGACAATGCTGGTCGTCATATTGAAAATGTTTTTTTGTAATAGTATTTGTAAAGTATCATAAATGTATGCTAATTGTGTAATTCATTTAAAAAAACGCCCCCTGTTGGTGAACATTGGAACTAATTTTTTTATTCTCTCAAATTCCCATTCCTTCATTATGCCCAGCACAAAATTTCATAAATTTCTCAAGAATAGTTCCGTCTATAAGCAACTTTAAAATAGGGTCGTTTAATTTCGGAAACCCTGTATATCCATAGGCTCAGTGCTTTATGCAAATAGAGATTGAGATCGCTAAAATCTTTGAGGTCCTCTAATAATTTGTCCATTTATAAAGACTTTATTTAGTATAGGTGGTTTGTTATTGTTTTTGGTTTGTTATTCTTTTAGGCAAAGCTCCAAGAGGACTATCTGGCTAAGATCTGGTTAAAGGAAAAAAAAAGGATGGCTAATGCGCATTCATGTTACATCTTCAGAAAACGGCCCGAAATTCCAAACAGTTATACACATGGCTTGACCCCCCCCCCCCATCTCAGTAATTATGAAAACTTGCATTCGCGAAAGTATAGTGACGTAGTTTCTAATCGCTATCTCGCTCTTAAGGTGCCTCAAAAGTAAACTTAAATCTAGAAATAACTTCCCTTAAGGGAGGGCAATTAGAGTTCAAAATAACAGCTTGGATTTGTTTCTATTTGCGTATTTTACATCGATCAAACACAGAACACAGTCCAAAATACGGAATACTCCAGACCTGGGTAATTCCGAATTTTTGTAGTTCTTTGTTGCCGATGGGGGAAAGAAAGTAATCTAACGATCCTTTCCTACGTAAATTTGTTCACGTTTTATTCACATTCGGCACGCTTTCGTACTCCACTCTAATATTACAGTAAATCATGGAGGAACACGGGATGCCATCTAAAAATTCCGAATGCAGTGAATATTCAATGAGAAAAGGTATGTATTTCATTTTATTTGTTTATTTTTTAAATGACAAAACACATAAATAATAAAACTTTCAGGGATTCCGTGTGTGACATTAGATTTTTTTTATTTAAGTGGGCCATAAAAGATGAATAAATATTTCGGCAGCAGTTCGAAAATACGGTATTCCTGTGACCTTGAAATAGAATCAGAAAGAGAATCTCATAAAATATTTATTTAATTATACATTTTTTCCTCATAGAAAGAAACTACATTTTCCGTTTTAAAACCTAAAAACTTATTTCGATTATATCCCAGTATGTAGAAACAAAAGAGTAATAATAAATTTTTAAAAAAGTGTGCGCGATCTTTGTTGCTTTTCGCTAAAGGATTATGCATTGCCTCTTCCAAAAACAATATAAGAAAAAAAAATCCTCTATATAATAGAACATTTTAAGAAGGAAGGAGACCGGGAGCAGAAAAATCTTGTTTCTAAATTTTTTCCAGGTTACAGTATTTTAAAATGGAAATTAATTACTATTTGTAAAACACTTATTAACCCTTTGATGAGCTGTGTCCTCACGGCGAGGACACAACTCTGATACTTTGACTGTTTTGATTCGCAAAGAATAAATTCGATTTCAACAAAATACTCAAGGAGGACATAGTCACACGAGAATCCTTTTCTATTTAGCACATAATTTTCTCGTAAAAATTATAAATCTCGTAAAAATTGTAATCTCGTAATGCCATTATTTTAAAAATTGATGTCAAAGTTATTTGCCGGCATCTGCTGAGAACTGGAGAATGGGATGAAATTATACATCGACATAAAAGAAAAATTAAGGGCGAGATTCAAGTGAAACACAATTCGAACGTTTTCCGCGTCGAACAGGGGGAAACTTCGAACGATATCAATGTTTCTTATTCAACTGAAACAAAACAATCGTGTTTTGATCACGTGACGGCGCGATAGGTTTGTTCATTGGAAGCATTCTGGGGACTGAAAAACGTTCGATTCGAACTCGATCGCTCGCGTTTCACTTGAATCTCGCCTTAAACAGACTACCCAATGCCGAAAAAGAGCAGCCGTTGCCATCAGCAACATGATCAGCAAGCCGTTGCTGATAGTTAAATAGAGCGATGACAAAGGGTGCACTTTTTCGGCATCGGGAAATGGTTGCACGTCAGAAGGTTAAATAGTAAATTACATCCAGATCTGAGAGTTTGTTCTGAAAATTAAGACTGTGTATTTACCCAGTTGGCAGAGTGGATGCGTCCTCCTCTTGACCTGGTGCATTGATGTGGTATACACAGAAACTTTGCATCAGGGCTCGAGTATCCACATGGTTGAAGAAAGCGGAAAAATTAGAAATGTCTGAAAAATATCCCAGAATGAGAAACAAGACAAGCATAAACATATGAATGCTTTTCACATTTTACCTCTGCAGTATAGAGTGTTGTTTTGATAGTATTCTCGATTTTTAAACTAAAATATAAATAAATAAAATATTGCACTTTGATAAAACCTTAAAATGGAGTGTTCAAAAATCACTTTAACCCTTTGAGGCGCAACCCTTTCCCAATGCTGAAAAAAGGGCAGCCGTTTGCCATCGCTCGACTTAACTACCAGCAAGATGGCGGACGATCGAAACGTTCATCGCGTGCCACAGATCTGGAGACTCTTTTTTGACGACAGCTGGCTGTGCCGCACAGCCAGCATTGGGAAAGGGTTGCGCCTCAAAGGGTTAATAATCACAGAACAGATGGAACATTCATCGTGTGCCACAGATCTAGAGACCCTTTTTTTGACGACAGCTGGCTGTGCTCGCGCACAGCCAGCTGTCGTCAAAAAGGGTTGCTCCTCAAAGGGTTAAGGGGTCCTAAAGCGTATTCACTTTTCATCTGGAGAAAACCGACAAAACTAAAGCCTGTTAGATTGAGAGCCGCACTATACGCGCACTATATATTTTGAATAATAATAATAATTTTAAGTAAATGAATATATACAAATAAATAAAGGAAGCCACTGAATTATACATTTTTTAGATCTTAAAAATGACTCTATACATATGTTTGAAACATATACCTGTTTTCAAAACTACTGGAGTACTGTGGCATTTATTCACAGCTATGGCTTAGGAAAAAAAAAAAAAGGAAAACTGAGGTTTTCTAGGAGTCACCCATTCTCTGATGACTCATCGGAGTGCAGAAGTAGACCCGATAGAAGGGTCACGATATCCCCAGTGGACCACAACGGCAATTAACATCTGGGCAGTTCAAACAGTATTATTAGAAATTTTTAGGTTACTTGGGTAATATTCAAGCAAGATATCACGAAAATGGCTAAGTAGTTACTCATACCTAGTATGATATCCTGAACAAGCTCTTAACCCTTTGAGGCGCAACCCTTTTCGCAATGCTGAAAAACGGACAGCTGTCGTGAAAAAAGGGTCTCTAGATCTGTGGCACGCGATGAACGTTTCGATCGTCCGCCATCTTGCTGGTAGTTAAGTCGAGCGATGGCAACGGCTGCCCATTTTTCAGCATTGGGCAATCTATCCAGCTGTTCTAGCATTATTCCATTTTTCAGCAGATGCCAGTGCTGTTAAAAATAATCGTGACCATTTTTTTACGGGAAATGACGTGCTAAAAAGTAAAGGATTCTCGTGGAGCTATGTCACCCGCAACTATTTTTATAGAAATCAAATCTATTCTTCGTGACTGGCAACAGTCATATAAAAGAACAACTGGATAGACTGCCCAATGCTGAAAAAAGGGTCATCACTTGATTGTTTTGTTTTGCCAGGAGAGGACAGCTCGCGTCAGTGAATGTGTCGCTTAGAGCTACATATAGTCCTTCCCGGAATTTCCCTCCACAATTTGGAACCTCGTCAGAAGGTGGGGGGACTTCTGAATATTGGCACCCCTCGGAAACTCATCACTTGATTTAACTACCAGCAAGATGGCGGTCGATCGAGTCGTTCATCGCGTGCAACAGATCTAGAGACCATTTTTTCGTCACAGACTGTCTGTGCGCATATCTGCCCTTTTTTTGGCATTGAGGAATGGTTGAGATTCAAAGGGTTAAATAATGAAATGAAAATAAGACTAACTTCCTTCTAAAGAATTTATTACAATACTGACACTGAATAGGTAGAACATAAAATATTAATTCGACTCGCAAGTCTGCGTCATTTATTAAGCGTGCCTTGGCAACTTTCAGACGCTTTCGAAAACGCCTCGCTCGCTCAGCGCCGGACGTTGGGGTAAGTGAGCGTGTCCCATAGACCCCCCTCTTTCCAACGATAGCCGTCATTTATATTTCTGGCTGGCTCTAGCACGGGCTGAGCACAACATATTAAATTTTTATAATTTTTTATGCACTTCCTGGTTAATTTTACCTATAAATCCTGTCCAAATTACACTTTTTTTAAAATCTGAATTGATCGGACTAAGTAAACTTTATAAACATACGAAAGAATCACTGCGCTGTTCGCGTACGTCTGAGTCGTGAGTTACACCGAACAGAAAGGAGTTAGATTGACGGTTTTGGTCATTCTGCTCAGCGCACTTCTCCAACCACCCTGCCCGGCCCCGACTCAAGTTCATAACTTCAGCTGACTATAGAACTTAATAATGAACTAAATTTATGCTTCTAAGACTAATAGTTTTGTCATTAGGAAGTAAGAGGTTACAGACTTTTTCGTTAAGGCCCACTTTTCTGGCCTTGTACTCGTACGTGATTTTAAAACATTTCACGTCAAAAGAAAGGGAATTATTAAATTAAATTAATAGTGCGTTGTTTTTGCTAAGCATAATATTTATTAAATAAAACTATTTTTACCAGTGGCTTGCATCAAAAATTATTTATGATTCGGCGGTAAACATGAAATATTACGGAAAAGCAAAATTCAAAAGCAGGTGACGTTTAAAATAGTTCAGACTGGTGTGCTAGTCGCAATTACTATAAATATGAATTTACCAGCATTCTAAACGATCTACCTCCTGAATTAGTTTCTCGCTTTTATACCCTTTTTGACCAGATGATAATTAGTTGCTTTCGGTAAAATCGTGCAAGAAATGCTAAATGGAATATCCTAGGCGTCCCGAGAATGCATATAGATTAACTGCACGCAATACCAGCATTTAATAACTTACGATTTAAGCCAATGTCGTGGTATGTGAAGATTGCTGGTTTGTTCATGTCCCCGTGAACTGCAACTACCATGGTGCCTGTGTCGGTAATGATTCTGTCTTCCTGGAATGAAAAAAAAAAAAAAATGGTTAGTTATGAAGAGGTTGATAAGCATGCACATCCTATTTTAGGAAGCTAATACAAGCTAATTACTCCAATAATTTAGTATAATTGATCTCAATTGAGAAGCTTGAAATGTGTGTGATAGTGCTTTGCAGAGTAGATTCGAAAGTAAATTTAAAAACGCTGCTGAGAAAAAGGAACATTTAAACAGAAAAAAAAGTGAATGCATTTTTCATATTTTCATTTTATATCCCAGTAAATAATCATCACGTTCTATAAATCTAATTAAAATTATAGGCTTTCTCTTCTGTTCATCAAGCAACTTCCTATTTTAAGAAGCGTTCCACCATTTACGTAATAAGTCACGGTTCTTCGCGTTATACGAAATTTTTTGAACTCCTCTGCCAAGAAAAATCAAAAACAGGATGTAACTACACAGCTGCATGTTAGGCTGCTTGCCAGGGTGTCGCTCTAATACTCTAATCGGTCTGTCAGTCCAGAAATTCTATAACGAAAGTTTCGAACGATTCAAACGTATACACATGTTTTAAAAATACGTGAAAATAATTGACATTAGATTGGCATTGACCGTATATTAGTACAGCGGTTCCCAACCTTTTAACATTGTGCCAGTTCCCAACAAAGGAAAATTTACAAGGGCAAACGCCTCCCCTCGTATCCCTCAGTATGCGCATAGTTTCTCATGCTTCAACAATGAACACGGAGTTGCCTTTTCTACAAAACAGTGTTATCAATAAAGTCTAAATGAACATTTTAACCCTTTAACGCGCTGTGTACTCGCTGTTATACAAGTCTGATAGTTTGGCTGTTTTGATTCACGAAGAATACATTTCATTTCAATTAAATACTCGAGGAAGACATCTAGGTAGACTGCCCAATGTCGAAAAAGTGCAACCGTTGCCATCGCACAATTTAACTACCAGCAAGATGGCGATCAATCAATTCGCCCACTGCGTGCCACAGAGCTAAAGAAGTTTTTTTTCAAACAGCCAAGTGTGCGGTGCCGCACAGCCGGCTGTGTCAAAAAGTGTTCTTTGGTGCTGGTAGTTAAATCGTGCGATGGCAACGACGGCACTTTACCGACATTGGGAAACGGCTGCGCTTCAAAGGGTTAAGCGAAAATAGATATGGAGTAAAAATAAGAAACAATGAGATGATTTCTTAAAACACTCATTATTACGTGCTTTTTGCCTGTTTTTCTCGCGCTCACCTGCAAACACAATGCCCAGTTACACCCCCCCCCTCCCCAAAGGGGAGAGGTACAACCACCGCTTGAGAACCGCAATATTAGTAGATGGCAGATTTAGACACAGCAAAATTTCCAGTCATATACGTTTCTTTTAGTTGGACGGGCTTCTGGGGTAAGCATGCATTTAAGACTGATATGAATTATACATTTGTTTTGAGAAAACACAAATGAAATGTCAACTTTCAGAAATATTACTAAGTTTATAAAAAGCCAAAGAACGCTTCAATAAAACTACATTATAGATCTTTTTTTTTTTTTTTTTTTGCATTTTAAATTTAATAGCTGTTAACTGTTAGAAGTTACGGCTTGCGATTTTAACACGGAGAATTAAAACGTATAAAAGAGATAGGATTTTTTAAAAAAATTTCTGATATTTTGTGTATTAAAGCAATTGATGAACGTTTTTAAATGTATATATCAGTTCCATGCATTTTTGCATCTATTGGGTATCCCAAAAAGTTGGTAACAGGCTTTAATTCTTTATCTATTAGAGATGAGGTAAGTGAGCAATGTTAGTTTAAAATATGTTCAAAATAAGGAAGGAAAAAAAGACTGCATTAAGAAAAAAATTTGCCCTATAATTTTCAAAAAGCGACACTCTCAAATCTGTATACGACCCCGTACAATAAAATTCCCAGTTAGTAAAATGTACCCTGTATGCTAATGAAACGATTCACAAAATTTGAGAATTACATCCTAAAGGACATAATGATCGGTGTCCGAGGTATGAAGATAAATATATGTTGACTTAAACCATTTTTCAATGGCTCTCGGAGGGAAAAAAATCACATCGGATGATCGCGTTTTAGGAATCGCACAGAAGTTACGAAAGAAAATAATTGTTTGCACTTTAACATTAAAATTTCTACATTCAAACTCATGTAGAGTCCCTAACAATCTTTATTCAGATATATCACTGAAATGTTTTGTAATGAAAGGCTGAAATTTTTTACATCACCTCATTAGTTCAAGGGGCACGTTTTAGTAACTAGGAAATTTTTTTACGGGGGTCGTGTACAAACTTAAAAAGTGTAACTTTTTGAAAATTAACGAGAGGAATTTCTTCTTAATATAATCTTTTTCCCGACCTTATTTTGAATATATTTTTTTTTCAATTTACATAGCCCACTTAATAGGTGAAGAAATAAAGTATTTTGCCACCTTTTTGGGACACCCTGTATATTGACTTAAACATCATTCAAAATGAAATATTTAGCGCGAACCAGTGCTTCACGAAAACTTACAAAAATGAGGCGCATTTTTGTAACCAGTGGAATCTGATCGGCTTTACAAAAAGAGGATTGCGTACTTATCAAAAGAATTTTATGTCTTATTATATACTCATATTTTTAAAAGAACTGATATCGAGGTTAATGGATATGCTTTGCACAAACTATATTAATTTACGACAAATTAAAGGTAAAAATAGGTAAAGTACACTTTAACATTTTTAAATTTTTAAGAAAAAAATTTATGAATATATATTTTTACATATACTTATAAATAATGAAATTGTATTAATGAACATTAAAATAAAGGGTCACACCTTATAGGGAGCTGGAACTTCCACCAGATGAATAACTGTATCCATCGAATTCCTGACTTTTAGACTGATGAAAATTAGAATCTCTCAACGAGCTACAGTAAGAAGTTGCGGCCACTACCAGTTAACTCACAGCACACCAAATATGAGAACTTAGAGGGCCGTATGAACACGCAGTTCGTTATCGTGCAAATCTATTTGCTAATCCATGGATTTACTTAGACGCGTATGTGGGGTTCCTCGCTTATCTACCGTAAACATGCACTACATCTCCTCTAAAGTGATGGGCACGATATAGGGAATGAGGAAAAATTTTAAATATCCTCAGGTAAACAGAATGGTGGCGTGTGTCAAGGTAAATTCAATTGCTTAAATTGCACACAATTACGTTTCGAGCAGCACGCTACTCGAGAATCAGAGATACCAAGTTTCCTGCTTTTTTCGGGATATTTCCCACCACAATTTTTAGACAGTTTTATTTTACATTAAATATTTGGACTTATTTTAATCGTAAGTTCGGAAGTAAAAATTAGTGATAAGAAATCTCCCGAAGAAAGTGGGAGACTTGGCATCAGTGTGTAATATGGCGATTCGATTGATCGCCATGTTGCACTGCATGAGGATCGTCGCCATAAACTAAGCTGAGATCTGTCTGTAACAGAATCGGAACAAGGAAAGGCATTCTGATAGTTACTTGTGTGCAGTTGGAGTCGCTTCTGGACATGTTCCGCATGAGCGGGAACTGCAGCTCGATATTCCGGAGCTCCGCATCCTCCGAAGTCATCTTCACTCGGAACCTGGCGAAAGACAGAAAGAAAAAAAGTAATAAAAAATCTAAAATTCTTCCATATTTTATTAACGCACTCGGCTGGAAGAATTTCATATTAAAAAAAAAATTCTATTCAATCAATTCTGCCATATAGAGGATTATGATAACTGTAAGTGCTCATATAGCCTCCTGTTCGCATCGTTTTGTGGCTGAAAATTGTATCCATTGTTGTTTGGCCCCTACTGGTGAAACGTTTTGGATGAGTGAGTATTGGAACATCTAATGTATCCATTTCAGTTATGAAATCGGATCCTCGATCGGAATTTGATTCTATGTTAAAATCTCCTACTAAAACAGTCTTACAATCATCCTCCTTCAGTAAAGTTTCGAATAGAGCGTCTAATTTATCTTCATGAGAAATTCGAGGACTAGCGTATGTATCTGCAAATCTCACTTTATCTAGAATATACGCAATGACTATTTGAACACCATTGATCTGGATCGTGTAGGCACGGGTAAAGCGTTTCATATTCTTTTTACAAAGTGATTTTTTATAAAGTTTTCCACTATAAAAATCATAACTCCAGATGGCTTTCTGTTTTGGAAACCACTGTCTATCCGTTCGACCAAAGTGAATCCTGGTATTTGAAAATCATCTGAAGGGATTGTCCATGTTTCCGTTAGCAACATGATCCGTTAGCAACTCCAGATGGTTTTCTGTTTTGGAAAACACTGTCGACCAAAGTGAATCCAGTTCGACCAAAGTATTGCGTCAGCAATATCAAATCACTCTGCAGAAAACATGAGTGAAACGGAAAAGTGACCACGGCGCCGCGTAGACAAAATCCCGCGCTTGAAAGAAATAGCACCCGAGTGCTAAAAAATTAAAATCTTAAACACTTTCATATTTCAAATACGAGCTAAAATGATATAGTACATTGAAAGCGTATCATACTCGTCCCTATTCTCCTTCCTTATTCCATTAAGTTGGAAGGCCTATCATTATTCCCCGAGATATAGAAGATATCGCCAAGGTGGATTTAGTTTGAGGAACATTTTTTGTGTCACCAAGCATGGTGGTATATCGCCAAAAGTGGTCAACCTTTGCGACTTATAACTCACAGGTGCCACCTCTTTACTGGCAACCCTACAAGCAATGGTTTTAAAACATGATTATATTCCAATTTTCTGCATGAAAATATCAATTAAAATGGGACAATGCAAAGGCTAACCCCCTTTCGAATCTATCTTCTTCGAAGGAATTATCGAAATCGGCGAGCCAGGTAAAAAAATATCACTGAACAGAACATACACAAACACACGCGCGAGCGTCTGTGTGTGTGTATGTTTGACACAGTTGACTGTGTGACCGCACAGCTAGCTGTGTCAAAAATGGTCTCTAGATCTGTGACACGCGATGAACGATTCGGTCGACCGCCATGTTGCTGATAGTCAAATCGAGCGATGGCAACTCTGCCCCTTTTTCAGCATTGGGAAATGGTTGCACTCCAAAGGGTTAAAGGAAAAAATAGTATAGGAGTAAAAACAGATAAACATTCGCGATTATTTTCAAGATTAGCTACAGTTTAAATTTAGAAAAATGTAATTGACAAAAGCAGTGAACTTCCTTTTAACGTCTTAAATTTAAACTCTATTTTTACTCTTCTGCTAGATATTAACTATATTTGAAACGACGATTTTTTTTTAATAGAATTTTTCTGATTCGGCATGCACAAATCTTCTTATCTCATAAAATCATCGATCTCGTAAAAGTGGTACTTAAGAAAAAATCTTATCTTTCTTTTTTATTATATTGAAATTAGATAACATTTCCAAAAAAAAAAAAATGCATCGTAGGACATTCAGAAGTTGAAATATATACGAAAAGGGAATTTCAGGATGAGGCAGACTAGTTTTTTTTTTTTTTTTTTTTTTTTTGAAAGGTGATCCCGTTACTGATTGGACATTTAAGATTTTCAGAAAAGTTTTTTATGAGAGGTCATTTATGAGATTTTAAAAGTTTTAAGTAATATTTTTCTGGATGGCTAATATGAAGATTTTTAGTCTTCTAGTTTATAAGGTGGTAGTTTATGAGGCTAGTTTTAGGATTTTTTAGTTAAAGTGCATGTTACATCTAAATAAATAAATGTATATGTGTGTGTGTGTATTGATAGGACATTATTACTAATATTTGTATCAAATGATATCTGAACATATTATCCTAAATATTGAAGTTTTCAAAATAAATGTTATGTATTTTTCTAGAAAAAACGGCAAATATTGAAAAATAAGAGTTTCTGATTAGCTGCAAATTTCGAGCTGCAGGCAATTTGCTGTAGTAATAGAGACTACAGCCCCTCCCTTCCTCCAGAAATGGTTATAAAGGAAACTATAAGTTCTATTCTTTTATCTGTGTTTTTGGAAGAGTACGTGATACTCCCCTAAACAATTCCCAGTTCATCAAAAATGATAAGTTGATTTATGAAATGCAGTATGTTGCTGTAATATAACGTTAACCGAACCGAACCGAACCGAAAAGGGTTGTTTCTTGGGGCACCTGCGCCACGCGCTTATCCCCAGACTTGTAAATGAAAAAGATGGCGTTATGAAAAATCATGAAATTCAAGAGGCCCCAATAAAATGGCCGGGGCAAGAATTGGTTGCGGATCGTAAAAATCCAGTGATCTCGTCAATCGTGAATCAAGAGCAATTGCCTCGAAAAAGTTTTCAAGTAGTCCGGGTCCGGGTTCGAACCCGGGAACCACAGGCCCGAAGCGCAACGCGCTACCGACCAAGCTGGCGGTCCGCCTGGCGGAGATGGAAAACTAAGAGATGTGATGGAGAACCAGAGTTGTGATGAATGAAGGCCGACCCGCCTTCCCCCCACCCTCGAGGGGTGGGCTTCACAGCGGGTTGCTCGGCCGCGACCAAACACTTGGAAACAAGTAGCGTGCAAAAAGAAATAGGTCCATAACCTGGAGTGACTGGAACGAGAAGTAAACAATCAATGATGACACGACGAAAACAACTGAAGGAGGGTGCCCAACGTCGCCCAAGAAGGGTGCCACATCCGCAAAGTGGCGGCCAGCCCGCAGCTGAAGTAGCCCGGCTACAAAATCTTGGCTGCAGCTATTCTTTAACGGTGACTCCAACAGCCGACGAGAAGGACGCTACACCGTTGGTCGTCTGCCACACGTAAACCGCGCCAGCAGCGAAACGAGGAGTCATCATGGGAAGTAGAGATCTCATACCGTGCAGTCCACGAAGCCGATTCGATGAGCAGAGTGAGATGGAAAAGTAGTACGGCTGGACGACGTGAGAATGCTGGAACAGCAGAGTGGCTCTCCGAAGAGTGATGCAGCAGTTGGAAAGGAAAAAAGAACCAAAACAAAAAAGGTCCTAGACAATAACGTGGAGAGCTTGAAGCGAAGCGTGTTGCATCCTGGACGTAATCAGCACCAGCAGACGACGACGGCGCCCTATGTCGCCCCAAACGGGGTGCCACATCCGTAAAGCGGCGCCAGCCCCAGACCGAAGAAGCCCTGCTACGAAGACTTGACTGCAGCTAGGTTCTTTAACGGTAACTTCACCAGCCGAGAGAAGACACCACACCATAGGTCAGCTGCCACCTGCGAGCCGGAATCGGCCGCAGCAGTGAAGAGGTCCAAGACGAAAGAGGCCACTACTCCAAGCAGTCCAAGGGCCTGGCGATGTTATGCCAATTTGAAGTTTCGAAAAGTCTGATGGGACGACTGAATGACTACGTAAGTCAGCATGAAACGGTAAACAGTACGACTACAAGAACAGAACTACGACGCAACGTAGCGAAAACTACAGCGATGACTCGAGCGAGGCAGTAAAAACTGCAGTACGGCTGAGCCCGTGGCGTAATCCCGACTTCCAAGCACGCAGTGGTGGAACTCAGCCGGCGGCCCCCACCCCATAAGGCCCCGGCAGCCTTCCGCACTCGTACCCGTCCGACCGGTTTCTGCCGCTGAAAGTTTTATTTTCATAAAATAAAACTATTAAAAATTTCTGGTGAATTTACTCATGAATAACAATATTTTAATAATCTGAGCTAGAAAATATAATTTTACGACAAATGGCAGTTTTTAACCATGACTAATTAGATAATATGATAAGGAAATAGATCAGAATGAATAATTTTTTATGGGAAAGATATTTTAATTTTAATGTTCAATTTAAGAGATTTTCTAATACTTGTACGTACCAGAAATTTTATTTCTTACTTTGTAAGCTTGAATGACTATTGTTTTTAAGAAAAACTATAATATGAGTAGCTATTATTGTATATTGCTAAATGTACTTTTCATGAAAAACAATTTATACATGAAATTTGCCTTACAAAATCATATACCTATTTGAGGGAGTGTTCTATGAATGGATTTTGTATGAAAGGGGGGCCTCCATGACAAATGTCTGCCCAGGGTCCCTTATTCGCTTAGCCAGACTTTGGTCATTTGGTTTTACGCTATGAAGTGTTTACCAAAAAAACTCAGATGATCATGACTAAAAAAATTAAGCATGTTTTAATTTTTATGTATTCTTCTGCAAAATTAGCATACGCATTTGTAAAGCCGATTCAAGAAATTTGGACATACTTTTCAACGCTTTTCAAAGGGGCCTGGAAACAACCTTTGATAACATGGGCACACACCAAATTGCAAATAAGTTTTACTTTATGGATAATTAAAATTGTTGGTTACTATTATCTTTTGTTCAGGCGAACAATCACGCTCACCATACGCTACAAAATTATTTTCGTTTCTCTTTAATCTGCAAGATAATGTTTTTAAAACCAATATTTTGGGGGAATGATTATCCTGACCGAAAGAGTAAATTCAATAAAAAGATAGTTATAGAAAACAGAATGAATTGAAAGGAAAAATAAATAAAAGATAAAGCAAGAATTTGATACGAGTATCTTTTTCGACTTATTTATCTGGACACAGCCCAAATTATCCGATTTCAAGTTGAACAATCTGTCACCTTCAGTTAATTTAGTATTTCCACAATTTTTTTTTGCGCTCCACTTCTATAAAACCGTCCCTGCGTAAAAATAAGAAAGATGCGTGAAAAATCTAATTTTGTGGAGAAAAAAAAAATATTATTGATCGTTTCAGAAAATCTTTTTTAAAAAAAAGATTGCATTTTTAGCCTTTTGACGAACGGTGGCTGCGCCAAGAAACCACCTTATCTCAGTGCTTTCACCGTTAGTCGTTGATAAGTATGGTCAAATGGTCCCAAAGCTGAAAAAGTGCAGCCGTTGTCACCGATCCATTTAACTACCGCCGACATGGCGGTCGATCGAATCTCCCATCTGGGGCCACTGAGCTAAAGGATTTTTTTACCCAGCTGGCTGTGTCGTAAGTTTTCTGGCAGAGCAACGAGCTGTGTCAGAAAACTTCTTTAGCTATATGTCGGCAGATGGGAGATTCGATCCCCCACCATGTTGCTGGTAGTTAAATGGATTGATGGCAAACACTGTATTTTTCCAGCGTTGAGCAGTCTATCCAGTTGGTCTTCTATATTGATGTGAAAATGCTTACGCTTCAAAGGGTAACATGAAACTTTCCTCGGTGAAATCTTCCTCTTCTGTCCTAAAGAAAAGTCATCCCCCTTTTACTCAAAAATACTAAATATTTTAAATAATTCTAGAGGTTACAAAATAATTAAGAGAACAAACTGTGAATCGGCTTTATATTTGTTTCATTTAAAATGAAGTACGTCAGTTTGAACTGAAAATAAAAAGGTGTCCAATTATGTTTATAAGGTCCATATTTGATAGCCCGAGACACATTTATTTGAATTGTAAACTTCCAATTTTTGTCGCAGGTAAGTTTAGAAAAGAACTCAAATATCTTCGATTCTTTTTTTTAAATGCCAATTACTGCTGTAAAAACAAAGTACAAAGAAACTGCCTGACATTTGGGAGCTAGGTGACGTGATTGACTGTCGAAATATTCATTTCGGGACAAAAAAAGAGAGATCACGTCATCCAACTGGTAATTCATGGACCGACCCATCACTGCCCAGGGACTGATTTCCAGCGGGGCATTCGAGACAGAGCGCCCGGGCCTCCAACATAAAAGGGGCACCAAGTTAGATTTTAATATGAAAAAATTCGAGCATTTTGATTTAATTCAAAATAAAGACTGAATATTGTTTAGTAGCTGACATAATCAATTCTCTTTCAAAGTTATGTTGCATTAAAATAATGCTTTTTATAAATTGTTTTGGCACAGTCATCCAAAGTGATTAAATCTATATACTTTTACATTTTTTATTATGTTCTATAGTATTTTTATTTTCTGTAAGGTTAGAAAATTATACCTTATATCGAAGAAAATTATATATATTTCCATATTATTTTTAACAAAAAGACAAGTTCTGCATTTTTTTTTCAAACCCAGTCAGCTAAACAATAAAAAAAAATCCTACTATGTAGTTACGATCCCTGACTGACTCTAACAATTCCGGGCAACCGCCAGAAGATAGAACTTTCACCGCCATTACTCCAAAAAGATAAAAAAGTTAAGCACAAAAAGCCTAATAACGTCTACACCGTTTGTATGAGTGTGAATGTTATTATTGAAAAATTTCAAGAGGATGAGTGTCCGTTTGAAAATTTTCATAATTATGTGTATATATAGAAAACAATCTACGCTACTTTAAAAATCTTGAAATCCTCCCGTTCTCTCATTTTTAAGCAATTTTTCGCTATTTTCAGCTCCATTTTATTTCCGAGAGTCAAGAAAGTTTATCATCTGCCTGATCCGCAAATGACAATGACGTCATATTGATGTCACGGTCAAGTTGCGATTCCAATTCGTTTTTACTTTTTCAAACAGTATTTTTCCAAGATAAACAAAGTACGTTTTAATTTTTTTGAATTTAAAACTTCGACTAAAGTCACTGGCTCGAAGACTGCGATCTGACCTTACAAGACGGGTTCCCTGTTTTTACTACACAAAACATGACAAATCCTTTCCAATGTGACAAAGTTTTTCCAACACCGGGTTTTTTCCAGAAACATAGTAATTTTTTAAAAATTTTCGACTTTGGGGTCTGTTACAAAATGAACTGATGGAAAGTTCACGCGTTTCCAGAAGAGTATTAAATTCGATTTGGGTATGTAGTAGAAATTGAATATGAAGTTATTTATTTTAGGCGGACGAATATGAAATACATTGAGTGTAGACGTATTTTCGTCACTCTGGTGCATGCCACTTGGAAAATACAAAAAGGGTGCCCCAACTCGTCCGGTCCCATTGTGTAGTCATCCGCACACCCTTGCTCAAACAGCTTTTGCAAACTAGGGGTCGTGAACCAATTCGAACTTTTCCGCGTCCGGGAAGTTCGAATACATGTTTCTTCACTGACCACATCGTGTTTGATCACTGACAGCGCGATGGCTTTTCATTGAGCATTTTGGCAACGGAATGGGCTAAAAACGTTCGATTGAACTTGTCGGCGGTCACTGATCTCGCCCTAATTGCCAATGTAATTGGCCTTGCCGGTGTCAAACCAATTGGACATCTCTTTTGGATTGCAAAACAACGCTATTTTTGAAAGACGAAATGCAGTGCGAACCTGTTGAACGTGCATTTTGTAGCGCAAAATTTCGTCGTCCGATAAGCCCTCTAGTTACGCCTTTTTTGTAGTAATATTCATTTTGCACTTTTAACCCTTTAACGCGCGGTGTCCTCGCCGTGAGGACACGAAACTCTGATATTTTGACTGTTGCCAGTCACGAAGGATAAATTTGATTTTTATAAAAATACTTGAGGGTGACATAGTTACACGAGAATTCTTTACTTTTTAGCACATCATTTCCCGTGAAAAAAGTGTCGATTATTTGTAAAGTTGTCAGGATTATTTTTAATAGCACTGGCATCTGCTGAAAACTGGAGAATACGATGGAAATACATTGATATAAAAGAACAACTGGATAGACTGCCCAATCCTGAAAAAAGGGCAGCCGTTGTCATCGCTCGATTTAACTACCTGCAATATGGCGGTCGTTCGAATTGTTCATCGCTGTGCGGCACCGCACAGCCAGCTGTGTCATAAATGGTCCCGAGATCTGTGTGCACGGGATGAACGATTCGATCGACCGCCATGTTGCTGGAAGTTAAATCGAGCGATGGCAACGGCTGCCCTTTTTTTCAGCACTGGGAAAGGGTTGTGCTTCAAAGTGTTAAGTCTATCTAAGTCGAAAATTTAGTGTACATTTTACTAAATGTAGCGATTTTTCATTGCACTTGCAGCTTTACATAATAAAAAAAATGTAGTGACATTTTCAATTGACTTTGCTAAAGAACAACTGGCAACGTTGGCCTATGTACATAAAGAAATTTTTTTTTATAAATTAATAATCCTATACTTTAATTGATTGTTAGTTTATTTAAAAGAGCCAAAACAATTACAGTGCGTTTTTTCCCCAGCATATGATTAATCTTTTTATACTTCACTCATTTGTTCATAACGCCTTGTAGAAGCCGAAAATAACGTACACAGCAACTTTGAAAGAAAAGGTATAAACATTCTTCATTACAGTTTTTTCCCTTTTCTGTCTTTCTTTTCTTTTGGTTAAGTTTCTCGCTTATCTCTAATTACTTTCCTCTGTAGTAATAGAAAGGAAATTCGCTACTAATAGCTTCCGATATTACTTGCAAACAGCCAACAATTTGAGGGACATAAACTGCCTTTGCTGACTACGAATATGAATATGTATTCTTTGAAAGTTAACTTCTAAGCAGTTGAACGAACATAAAGAAAAATAAAAAGGATTAATGCTCTTCTGAACTTTTAACCTGTTTAAGGATATGAATGTTCGGAAATGACGAACATTACGCTAAGGAAATCGGAAATGAGAGAGGGACACACAAACATGTTGCATCCAAAATTGTTAGACGCAGGTTTTAGTTAATACGACGTGGCATTATGGAATCTTTAGATCTCGTGGGTAGGATGTATTCAAGAAATCTCAAAGCAGCAATTTCCTGTCTTTCTTCTTCTTCTTCTTTTTTTTTTTGTATTTAATTTTTACCCATATTGTAAGATCGTAAAATCTTAGAGAACATTGGGTGCTCGTTTACGACAAACTCGTTGCACCAGTTTCGTAAGAAAGCTGGAATGCGTTTGTTCAATGCAGTTCAGTGCTATCAGTTTCTTTTGCCCTTACGAACAACTTCAGTTTTGTTTCATACGAACAACTTCAGTTTTGTTACGGATATGTGTTTGTTTACAATTTGCGTATGTTGTTATTCTTCTCGAGGAGTTTTTAGTACAAACTCAATATAAAATGAACAGGATTTAAAAAGAAAGAATGGACATCATTGAATTGCACTGATCAAAGTTAAGAAATTTCAACTCAAACGTGCATTTTTTCAAAAGTATTTAGTAAGAGAAGTTCAAATTTCGCTAATAACGGTTTGAATCAACTTCAGTCTCAGCACTAAAATATGCATTTTTGAATTTACTAAAATGAAAAATACAAGAAAATCATTCCCTTCGAAAAATTATGTACCTTTGCTTCAGTTTCTAATGTATGCATGAATTTCCTCCTCGAAAAAATAACATTTGTAGCTTTAGCAAACGTAAAGCACTTTTCATAAAAACATACTTTTCCATAGCAACTGACTCCATTTGTAAAATAAAAAACAACGTGCAGAAAGTAATCTTCTCAACAAACTCGATGAACCTGCTCTGAGCTCAGTTTAGTTAGTTTGAAACCAACCGCAGTCAGTTTTGTATACAAACGCTCTAGTTTATAAACTGAATGCACTCAGTTTCCTTTACGAACACCTTAGATAGAAACTCGTTGCACGAGTGTAACTCGTTTGTCGTTTATGAATGCTTCCATTATTAGCAAACTTGTCTGTATCTAGCAGAATCACTGCATTACATTGGTTGCGATCACCCCCTCTCCCTTGAGTCTAAAATTCCAAATTCCACTGAAAATTCCGTTTCAAATCGTTCTCCAATGGATATTTGCAAGATATTAAACAGATATGGAAACTTGAAGTGAATTTCTTTTGTAAAGAATGATGAACCTTTTTGATAACGAATGGTCTTCTTTTTAAACCGTGATTAAAAAATTACCCCTCCCCCCTATCTGGTTGTCTTGAAAAAAGGCAAAACGTATGAAGTCGTTTTCATTACAGACAGTACAAGGCAGTTTCATAAGTAAGGAAAGGAGGGATTGTTACAGAGTAATCCTGTTGTAGAGTTTGCTCGTCGTTGAATCCAAGTTGAACTTGTTTCCTCTAATCATTGAAAAAATACAACGGTGCAGATTCTCTTTCTGCGTCTAGTATGCTTCCGAGAATGGGCATTTGGGAGGCAAGCTGAATCCAAGCAGAGCATTCATGCAAAGACCCATACCAAGAAAGAAACAGAGAGAGTAGTTCATTTTTGCAAATTTTCAATGACAGAAAACAAGTTCGATCAATGAGTATACATGCACATACATAAGGAACAGCGCCATGAATTTCCAAGAATTTTTCTTGGAAAAAATTCTGCTTATTCTGTGAAAATGATCTCTCCCCAAACTGATCACCCCACCTTCTCTCACTCCCCCTCTCCCTCCGCATTCCCTCACACTTCCATGGATACCAGTGATATGTATTTGTCGTGACTACTTAGCCTAATTAAATAATGAGAAGCCATGATTATCAAACCATAAAAGAAGTAATAACAATATTTCAAGTTTATCTGTTTCATTTGGCAGATTTAGTTGCCTGTTAAATAAGCGCGGTAAAAAACGGGAACAATCGTAACTGAAATTGCAATAAGTGAATGGCGAATATTAAAAGCCTTTTATGGTTGTGATATACTACCTTTCGTTCATCCTGAATACTTTTCCTAGTGTAATTCTGAATTATCAGTTTAGAATGACACCGTCGTTAAATGATACCTGATTTATTGTTAGGCGAAATTATTTGGTGCCATTTCATTGCCATGTGAAATTTCATTCATTCATAAACAAAACTAATGCTCAATTAAGTGATTTCTTTATTGCTCTAAGAAAAATCTATTTCATCGATAAGTGAAACTTATTGGACTTATGTGAAGTTTACTTAAGCGAATGGTTAGATTCATTTTATATTATTAAGTGAAACTTAATTTCATCGTTAAATGAAATGTACTGACATATTGTTTGAGTATATTCACACTATGAAGTGACTTTTGTTAAGCCATTTTATTATCAATCAAGATTTACTTATTCGTTAAAATGAAAATTATACTTACAACGGCATGATTGAGCAGTCAACTAAGAGAAAATATATATATATATAAGTCTAATAATTGCTTCCAATTCCCGCCAGAATTTTAATTTTGGTTTGCTTTTTCGATTTTCCAACAAACCTTACGCCGTCTCATTACTGCAGCGTCATTAATGAATTTAAACGTTTAGCTGCATGCTGGAGGTAGCGCTTCTAGCCTAGGGACAATATTAAGCCCCGCCCTTTTCAGTCTATAACACGTTCTAGTAAACTTGAACCAATTGATTAGATTTTTAGAACATCACGCTAGTGAACGCGTGAAGGTAATGCATTTCAATAAACACCTTAGATTGCTATAGTACTGTATTTCAAGTGATAGTCCCCGCTAGTAAAGTAGGCTTTGATCATATCGTCTTCAGTCTTGCTTTAAGCTCTTCTCGGCAAACTAAATCGGCAAGTCTTAAATCGAGTAAAAAAATTTCTTGCCTAATGATGTAAATGAATTCTTAATTCTCCAATATCTATGATTCCTCCAGTTCGACTTGACAACAGTGACAGGAATTTGAATCACCAAGTTTAGACTGCGGAGTTAAAAATCCCAGGAAAGTCAAACTTGACCTCAGGCAAATGTGATCGAATTAATCTTTTGGTCACTAGTTCTAGAATTCGTTCAGAATGAATTAAACTTCATTCTTAACAGTTAAGTCTTGAGATTTTGATTTGAAATCTTAAAACTTTTCATAGTCATGCAATCTCAATTAAAGCTGAAATTGTACGAGTCATATAGCAGGCAAAATATTAATTAAAATTGCGATCATTTCACACAATGCGTGAATGTCTCGTCACGTCACCTAAAATCAACAGCGAATCGCACAATCGCACCCTTCCAAATCCACTTTTAGAAAGCGGCGGCTGCCCGCAGACCCAACTAACTTCTGAAACATTCCCTTCAGCCTAGACGTCGTCACGGTGAACGATCGATGGTGCTTTTCCAGGTAGGGCAATTGATGGGGGTGAGGTGGGGGGATGAGTTCTTGCTTGCGTCATACTTTTAGGCATCACGTGACGCCAAAAATGTGTCCTGGCACTGGAATGCTTTTAAATTACTAAATCACGTGCCTGTGCCCGAAACACCATTTTAGAGAAAAGAAACTATTTTAATGTCCAGTCTTTTATGCAGTGACTAACACAGTTTTGGCTCCATAAATATTTCTCATATTACCCGATGACGGTATGCTTGTCAGTGTGCGCGTTTTTCTCCATGAACTTTACGAGATGAATTTTGTATTCCAGCCAAAGCTACGCACGCGGCACGAGTGCATGAAGTTTCAGAGTATTATCCTCATTTTATTTGTCATAGCTTTAATATACATTTTTCATACATCAATAAAGAAAATGAATGCGAATGAATTAAAAAAATGAAATTCAAAAGCAGCGGATCTTTGTATATGGAATTTAAATCTAAAACACCCATATATAGGATATATACATAGGGGCTAAGTATTCCGGAATATAGTTAACCACTTTTTGTAAACAGTAATCTTATTTTTAAATTAGTTATGAAACTGCACTTTAATGTAATAAATTTTGCTACATTTTAAATAAAAAATTACCGTTCATAAAAAGTGGTTAGTTATATTCCGTAATACTTAACATCTATGTGTGTATATATATATATATATAGGGCCCTACAAAATATGCGGAAAATTTTTCTGAATTATGCAGCATCGATGCGGTAGTTTCCTGAAATTATGCGGTATTTATAGAAATGTATTGAAATAATGCGTATGAGTAGGGAAACGACTACGTTAAAAAGAACAGCAATATTTTAATTTACATTAAAAAAACAGATAAGTGAGTCTGACCTTTTCTCTAAAATTTATGGAAATAAAGAGATGTTAGTCCTGCGATTGATGATTCCTTCAGACTCTGTCCTTGTGTTTTAAATATTTGACCGTAACATGAAACTGCTCTTTCACAGTCTACAGCAGGTGGGCAACCTTTGAAAAGTAGCAGAATAAACTAAACTTTAGTATGTTAATGAAATCGCGGGCCGTATAATAGAGATTTATATGAGATTTCGAATGGCTTATATGGGGTTTTGATATGTTCCGCGGGCCGGAGGATGCCCATGTATCGTCTACAAAATTAGGTAAAACTGAGAGTACTAACTTTGCTTGAGTGTTAGTTCTAGAAACCTCTGAATTCCAAAGTCTTACTATGTTTTCACCGGAACACTCCTTGACATATCCTTGGAGTATTGTTAAAGACTTCTTCGTCATCAACATATATATTGGACAATTGGTCTGGGTCAAACACTTGATCCGCTTTCATTAATTTCAAACCACGTTGTGAAAGCTTAGGTTCTAGCTTTTTGGAGATGCACATTTCTGTACAATAAGAAACATTCAAGAGGTTTTGGAAGAAAGTATGTTGAGAAAAATTTAAGAAGTAAAAAAGTTGCCGAAAAATGCGGTGTTATGCGAAAAGTTGTACTTTATGCGGAGAATTGCAAATTATTCAAAACTCCGCATTTTTGCATATTTTATAGGGCTATATATATATATATATGTATATATATATATATATATATATATATATATACATATATATATATACATATATATATATACATATACATACATATATATACATACATATATATATATATATATATATATATATATATATATATATATACATTTTCTAACGGGCAGGTACTTCGCCAATTAGGCATTGTCCCTTACAACGGCCCGAAGGTGTTGGCCACTTTATTATGGGGGCACCTAGTAGGTGGACCAACATCGCCCCCTATGAAGGGACGGACATGACAACCACGCCCAGTTGGGGATCGAATCTGAAATACATATATAATGTTTTATCATTTCTTGTTTTTAACTTATGTGGCATTACCTGTTCTCTAATGACAGCTTAATTTCCATACTGCATGTTAACACAGAGTGAGAACAGGAATTTCAGTTGGAAAACGGCTTGGCGAGGCGATTATAACCTCCGCATAGCTGCTAACTACTACGGAATTTAACTAACCACTTTTTCTTAGAAGAGTTTTTTAATTTGAAATATAGCAAAATTTTTGATCTGAATGTGTGAGTTAGTTACTGCTTTAAAAAATCTATAAAATAATATTCTGTTAGAAAAGTGGTTAGTTATATTGCGCCGTAGTTGGTGACTATGCTTCCGGTAACCGCGTGATTCTCTGCTGGCTAGGAAGCTTCACGGAGTCCTACTGGAGCGTTTTCTCAAGTGGGAATATACTAGAAATTTATTCGCTCAGGCTCGTCCAGAAACGGGTGGGGAACATTCTTTTCCACCTAACGCTGCTGTTTTAGTACCAGGTTGCAACAAGAAACTATATTTTCTTCAATATAAAATTCGGCATTGAGTCTCCTGTGTCACCTTAAGATTGACAACTTTCGCGTTTAAGGGGCTCTACATTTTCGATTAAAGAACTGGGTATATCCAAGATACTTCACTGATTATATAAAATATTAAATGATAACCCGGTATATATATATATATATAAAATAAAGATTTAAACAATGTGAAAACAATTATTAGATTTCGAAAATGGCCAATTGTTAGTTGAAAACTACTTCTCTGTTTACATATACTTTTGTTTTTAGGAAAGGCTATTAAATTATCCTACAAGCTTTAAATTAAAATGAATATAGCATTTTAACAAACTCTTGTAAAAGTCATTAGAATGTTTTCACACCAGAAATTAAAACTTGTAATTTTTAATTTAAAATATTTTGACTGTGATGTTGTACGTTGTACTGAGGTAAATTATGGGTCAAGAGAATCCTGACTATGGAGTCAGGTTGCATAGATAAAAAAAAAGCTCCCGATCAGTGGCGCCCTAAGTATGGTGTCACCCGGTGCGGGCACATCAGATTCCCTCCCTCCCTCCACATACACAGTGCAGTCAGAGTTAGTTCTACTTAAGAATAAGCAAAATCATTAACAGCATTGGGGGTATAATATTTTTCTTTCTATTCTACACAAATGATGCTTCATTTCTGCTGAAATATCATTCTGGTAATAGTAAGAAAGGTCTTTCAAACATTAGAAGGCCGTTATGCAATTTTCCACACTACCTGTATGAGGTGAAGCACAAGGCAAGCAAACGACTTTTTTCTACATTAGAGTGTTTCCAACTGTCAAAGGTCCACTGCCCTTCCCCCCAGCAAGAAAAAGTGTTCTTATTTACACCCCTGGCTAAAAGTGGGGCAAAATACAGATGGAATGGCAAGACATAAGTTGAGTACAAACTGCTATATTCTTGTTTTATGAGGAAAATATTGAAAATTTTAAACTGAAAAAAATAGTTGAGATGAAATAACTCATTTTATTTCTACAGGTGCACAGAACATGTGTGCTTTTCATTATATTTATTCTTATTTCTAATCTCTAAATTCATAAGCACAAATATTGTCTTCAAAAATGGGGCGAGGATTGGCCCGTTTTTTGAAATATCGTGAAAATCCGTATGTTTAGCATTTTTTTCTGACAATTTCGTAACTCTTATAGGTACATTCCCAATGTCAGTTCACAGTGAAACTTGCTCAATTAAATTTTTTAAAAAGCTGTTCAAAAGTTGCTTGATTTTCAAGTGAAACAAACTTAAGTTTACCTCCAAATCACCTAAATGACAAATGCGATTTGCTGTGTGCTGCTTTCTACCGACAAATTGTGAAAAAAAAAAATAAATAAATTTCTGCAAACCACAGGACCCGAAGGAAAATTAAGGTAATATGTACTGAAATAAATCAAATCTGTTTCCGAATAAATTTAGAATTTTATGACGTTCGGCATACACGTCATCGGTATTTAAAGTACTTTTAGCTAACGTGCACCAAGTACATTAATAGAATGGAAGGAATTTAAAAATATTTATTCTTCGCTGCATTACTGTGCAAGCACTTATTTTCGCGAAAATGAAGGTATCGGTGATTTTACGATCTGAAATTTTCGTGAATTTTATATGAATAGAACCGAAAGTTCAAAAATCCCGAAAGTACCTAAACATAGAACCGCTTTTGCAAAGGCATTTAAATAAACTTCCTTTTGTCAGAAATATTCTTCAGACCCTGCCTTATTATGAAACTGAATGTTGCGACTTTTTCTTTTACACTATACAGATATATTCAGTGGCGTCTGCGAAGTTGAGGACAATCTCGGTACACGGATATTTCAACCAAGTGTCGGTACAAGAATACTTCAACAAATATGTATGTAATTTAAAAAAATTCAATTACGGGTATCTGAAAAATGTTCCATGTCGCAAAAATGCGACAAAAACGGCTACAAATGCTCGTGATAGTAAAAGGGGGCATCATCTAAACATGATCAGGCTCTGAGCATACCATACCGCCTTTCCTCTCTTTTCTTCTTATTTATCTGTTTTATTTCTTCCTTTCTTTTATTTTTATTTTTTTTGTGTGTGTGTGTGCTGCCCTAACTCTAAATGTTATGTGTTTATTTTTATTGAAGAGTGGTTACAGTACTACAAATAATACTAAGAACAACCACAAAACATTACCCCTTCTCTTCTTTGCCCTCATTGGTGTGGTCCGAAGAAAGAGCAATCGCACCACTTGATCAATCGCCCGAAGTGATGTCGTGGCAGGGGTAGTCTTAAAAAGTTAAAGTAGTTTTCAAAAAGCGCTCCAAACTACTGATTTTTTTTCGCATCGCACAAAAAAGGTAGCGCGATACACTACAAAAAAAAAAGTAGCGACTACTGCAATTTTGCTACTTGTAACGCGTACGCCGTACGCGTTACTTCCCATCCCTGGGACTCTAGCACGACAGCATCGAAAAGCTTTCGGCAGCGGATAAATGGAACCTTTTCTTCTCATGACGTCACAATCCGAGAAATATCCGATGTGTGCTAGCAAGATCCTATCGTAAATGTCGTTTTCTCTATCGGAAATAATGCTGTTTTTACCCGAGACGTCAGATGCAGGCGAAAGCTTGAATTCTGGTAGTGGAGAGTAGAAGATGGATGGGTTTTTATTGTGTGGGGTTTAAGGACTTCCTCAAAAGGACCCCCTTTCCTCGGCGAGCTCGAGTTCTCCCTGCCTGTCAAAAAGCACACTCCTTCCTTGATAGATGTCTCCCGATCCCACGGAAATTCTGAAGACAAGAAAAAGGGAGGAAATCCGTGTGTGGTTTCATTAATTAATCTTCCCCAGCGTCCAGATTGACTTAGCAGGTACAAAAATACTCACTTCTTTTGTTCTCCATTAATCGTGCTAGCACCAAATGGAGAGTCGAGACTATTTATCCGAAGTATTTGACAATCTGCGAGCGAGAAATATCGGTCACTGATAGTCTTCGATACCATCGTGGTAGAGCCCCTGGTCGTAATAATCTCTATGTCATGGTCGTAATAATGCCCGAATACACTCCGTATTCGGAATTGCTCGCTAGCTCGTAAAGTCGAAAAGTGTTCGTAAAAGCGTCTCGACTGAATTTACTTCTTTCACACATATGCATGCATTACATTTACAATACTTCAGAACATTCACCTTTCTTACTGTTAAGGAATGTCATTCATTTAAAATATGAAACAGAAGTCTATTTTTATCCCTTACAGCTCTTTCTTTATTTATGAAACAGCCGTATGATCACGATAGAATGATTCCAATCATGACATCTTAAAAGAAGACATTTTTCTTTTCAAAGGCAGCGATATCGCATACATCAAAAGGTCATAGCTCTTTTTCCAGGCAGTAAAACGAAGTCTCTGATAGTAATAATTTTGAGGCTCAATTCATCATCTTGTGAACTGGTCTTTAACATTCGGAGGAAACACATTACGAGACATTGATAGACGTGACAATCAAATTTTTGTAAAACGTTTTAATATGCCAGTATGTATTTGCACAGCTGCCACTTTTAAGCGCTTTCCGATAGTTTTTTTTTACAACTTCCTAACAGATGCACGTTCTACTGAACATTCAGATCCCAGTTTTGTCACAAGGAGAAGGCTGTTGATACTTTAGCCTGCCATAAAGCACTGTAATGCCATGTAGAATCCTACTAATATTATAAATGTCGATGTCTGTATGTGTGTTTGTTACTCTTTCAAGCTGAAATGGTTTGACGGATTTGAATGAAATCTGGAATACTGTTAAAGTCCTGGATTAACAAATAGGCTACTTTTTATCGCGCGGAAAAAACACTGTCCTTTAATATACAAAGGAAAAAATACTGTAAATATCAGATTTTCGGGACTTGCATCGAGAAGTTAAAAGGTAAGTTTTTTTGATCAGGCATTTTACGTTTGAGTTTTCAAGTTAGTGGAAAAGTTTGGGAAAGTAAGGAGTTGCAAATAGATATTTCATGTATGAGTTTACGAGGAATTTTGTTTAAATATGTTTTTATTATCAACAATACTGTGTTTAGAAACAAGATGGCTATTTTTTATTGGTGGAAACGTGTAGTTCGTTGTGAATTTAAGTTTTTTGAATATGCCTTTTACGATTGGATATATTTGTGCAATGACTTTTTTGAAATAATAAGGGATATCAATTGGGAAAATTTTAAGCTTTAGGGAGTTTTGCGTTGACTAGGGATTGCTGACAATTTTCGTTTGTATTGTTGTTATAAAAATGCTTTTGTAAGGGAAAAAAGTGATAATTTTAAAATTAACGAAAAATAAAAGAGTTAGGAAGCTATAGCAAATGAAATACATTTACTTTTTTATGTGCGCTTGGATAATAATATCGTTGCAGCTGTAGATGAAAGTGTAATATGTTTTTTGTCGACGTTCTTTGCGTCTGGAAACAAGACGTCGCCACTAGTTGGGAAAATACTAATTAACATAATACACAGTATTCTCTATCGGTTTGACGACGGTTGTCGTATGTATTCTCAAAAATCGTGCAAAATGTCGCCAAGTTTGGTGGTGTATGATATACACCCGAACTAATATTATAAATGCGAAAGTCGGTTTGATTGTTTGTTTGTTTGTTATGCTTTCACGGCTAAACCACTGAATCTATTATGATGAATTTTGGTATATAGATGGGACCCTGGAAACGGTTATAGGCTACTTAGAATTTTAGATTTTCAATTACTTTTATAATTATTAATTAAAAACCGTTTATGCGTTGCCATGCTTGGCGAGTTTCGCCCGTATAAAATGATTCATGTTTTGAGCTAACAGAAATGCTATTACTTCAATGAAGAAATGCGTGCATTTGAAAAACGTGAAATACCACAGAAATTAGGCCAAATTTATCTATCTGTAATAATAAAAATGAATGTTCTCCGGGCAAATTTACAGCACGGGCCGCGGTAGCCCAGTTGATAGAGGCGTCGGTCTCGCAGCCGAAAGGTTGTGAGTTCGATCCTGGAACCAACCAAAGACCGCCTAAAGATCGGTAGCACTGCCATCTATCGGCTCCTGAATGAGGTAGAAATGAACACACTTGGCAGGTACTGCCGCTATGGATCTAATCTGGATTTGGGGTTGGTACAAAATGCTATAAAGCAGAGATGCCGAAGCCCCCATAATCCATGAAAACAACATAAGGCAAGACAAATCTACAACGCGCAGAGCTTTGGAAATTTGTGAATATAAGCTCATGGCTTCGGTAATGCGCACCTGAGGCTCAGAATTTAAAAATTTTAATTACTTTTTAAAATATTAATTAAAAACCGTATTTAGGTGGTCATGCTTGGCGAGTTTCGCCTGTACAAAATTATTTATACTTTTGAAATAAAGATGAAATTCTATTTGCAGAATCGCGTGCATTTAAAAACATGAAATGGCATGGAAATTATGTTAGTATTACGCCAAATTAAAAAATATAAGAAAAAAAAGTCTATAAATTTCCAAATTAATACCAATTGCCTACCAATAATATAAATGTGTACGTTTGGATGTTTGTGTCTGAATCACACAAAAATGGCTGAACGGATTTGGATAAAATTTGGAATGCATATAATATAAATTTAGTAACTCTGTATAAATTTAGTATACTCTCTTATTTTAAATAAAGTATACTACCATGTATTATACTGTTTTTATTTAAAATAAGTAAAAAAAAAATTAAATACAGTCACTTTTGTCTATAGCGGAAACATATTTGTTATTGACAGATGCTTCATTTCTCTCTGGACCTAATTCTAAAACCGACGCGAAGTAGCGGGTAGCAGCAAGTAAGCTTATAAACCAAAAAACAAAGTAACGAACAGCAAGAAAGTAACCAAGGGAATGTCCAGGAAGTACGATAGCCCCTCCCCACAACTGAAATTTCGATTTTTAACAAAATAATAAGATCGTAGTCGCTTAATGAAATAAAAATTATGTCTTATATTTGTTAACAATCAGATTTGTTCAAAAAATTGTATTTTACATGACAAATATTTTTGTCCATGTAAGTCAGCAATTTTGCCGTGTGCCGGGCCGTCTGGATTGACAGAAGAGTTCTCTATCCAAAAAGTTTGTTTTTTTCATTCTGCAAGTTCATCAATTTTCGCCGGCTGACTTCGTTCCGAACGGAGGGAGTGGACAAATTCTGCTCGAGGACAAAGACGTTTAAACGGAAGGACTTAGTTCTTTCTTTTTTGCACGAGCACGAGCGTTTATCTAGCCTGGAATGCTTTCCCATTAAATATTTAGCCCAGAAAGAAATATTTAAATGCTGGTTTGTATACTACATAGTTATAGGTAAAATGGCCTGATCCGCATATATTGTATTGAGCAATAATTTATTGCTCCACGAAGTATAAAGCATTTTTAGCTTAAAACGTTATACTGAAAAAATATCAACAGAACAGGATGAAAATCCAAACATTACGGTAAATATTTTTTTTTATTTAAAAAATACTATTTTCTGAAAAAAAAAAACCATTTTTTCTTTCTTTAACATTGATATTTTCCTTTCACACAGAAAAGCATTTCATTAAAATATGATTGCTTAAAATGTTGTCCTGGAAAATAGCACCCGCACAGCGAGTATGCCAAGTCAATATTTAAAAAAATCTTATGTGGACACCACATGACTTCCTTGTACGTCTCTGAAATCATAAATATTTTCGGAGAACTTCATCTAAACTTATTTTGTTCGAAGGAGATAAAATACTGCAATAATACCAAGGTTTAACTGTTTCTGGTCAGATATTTCTGATATCGCTAAATCTGGGTTCAATATGAAAGATTTGTTTTTGACACTTCATTGAGCGATATTTCGCTCAAAGTCGACAAGCTTGAGAGAGTTAGCGAGATTTGGGTCATAGCCGAAATAGCGATTCATCACAGAGTTTTAATGAATTGAAGTTATGCTTATACTCTAATGTATTTAAAGTCTTTTGGGTGACCCTGCAAATAAATTACTCAGGTGATTGCTATCAAAAAAGATATGCGCAGTTAGATGTTTTAATAGTTCTAAATACAAAATTTCAATATTAAACGGTTAAAGTTTTGAGTTATGCATAATATGTAATTATTTTGGTGTTAAATATGCGAAAAACTCGCCAAGGTCGATAACAAATGGCGGGATTTTGGGCATGGACCAAATAATGACTACAGACATAATATATTCAAGATGTCCATAGACATTAATGTATTGAAATTTTTTTGGGCAGCCTTGTACATAAACTCGGTAGTCAGAAATTGGAACCAAAAATCGAGGTGCACAACTAGATGTTACAATAGTCCTAAATATAAAGCTTCAACATTCTAAGTCTAATAGTTTTTGAGATATGCTACATACATACATTCGTACATACATACACGATACATACACACATACGTACATACATACATGATACATACATACATACGTACACTAAAAGTCACCACGTTCGGCGACTTTGGCGCTATTTTTGAGGGAGGCACATGACCGTCGTCGGACCATTATCTAAATGTATGGTGGAATGGTATTGTGCTTGAAATAGATGAATGTCTCGTAAACTACCATTGACCGTAATGTGTTGAATATTTTTAGTGTTCGTGTAGAAGAACTATAAGTGATAGAGACACATGTTTTCGATGGAGAGATTCATATTTTAATCCTTAACAACATATATCACTTTTGATTACTTTGATATAACTTAATATCGCTAAAATAGGCTTTAATGAATTTCTACCCATAGAGCGTGGTGCATGGAAAATTTTGGGGTGTCCCTGTAAATAAACTCTCCAGTCGATTGGAACCAAAAAGGGAGGTGCAAAACTAGATTTTAAATCAATTTTGTATATAAAATTTCAACATTCTACGATTAATAGTTTTTGAAATACGCGAGTTACATACATCCGTGCATCCGTATGTACATACATACGTAGAGACGTCAGGGAAAAACTGGTCAAAACGGATTGTACAAGCATTTATATGAACACACATACATGCGTACGATGAAACTAGGGAATGCAATCCCGATCCCGCGGGAGCGAGATCCTGCGGGATCCCGCACAAATATTTGCGAGACTAGCCCCGCGGGATTACGATCCTAATCCCGCGGGATTGATACCGAGAAATAAATTATTTTTTATTAAAATTTCACGCCGCTTTCTCAACCAATGTACCGAAAATTTTTGAATATTCATGTCTTTCATCTAACAATAAACGAATCCATAAATACAAATTTTAATTTAAAGTTTAATTTTTGTAAATTATCTTCCAATGGGAGTCTGGATCAAACATCTAAATCTAAACACCGTAATCTAAAATTTTCGAAAACTTCCCAATCCCAAGTGAACTGAAATATTTCATACTAATTTATCTCTTAGCGAACAATCATGAATTAATTATAAAAAGTTTTCATTTTAGTTGCTAATTTTTTTAATTCGCACTTTTAATTATTTTACTAAAATTAAATCTAGACTAGGAAACGATTCATTGGATTTGTTCGATTATGTGCCTTCTTTTTTCAGCAACTGAGAAAATAACCTAAGTATGTGAATGTCTTTTTCTGTAAATTTCTCAATTTTAGAAACTAACATAACTAATACTAATATATTAAGACATAACTTACTGTATTATTCTGAAAATTATGATTATAATTTTCATATTCCTGTAAATTATTGTATAAATTGTCTCATAAGATTAATTATTATAAAAGTTAAGCTTCATAGTGCTTAAAATCTTACTTTTTTTACTTTTCTCTATTGAAATGAAGCTCTAGCTAAATGAAATGTCAATCCCGCGGGATTGTGGGATCCCGCGGGATCAATAAATCTCAATCCCGAAATCCCGCAAGACGAAAAACAGTGCGGGATTGCATTCCCTACATGAAACGTCTCGAAAAAACTCTTAATTGTGAATTAGGATGTAGTCATAATAAATTTTTTCGTCAAAATCCGGATACAGAAATTCTTCGCAATGTACTTCGTACAAGGATGTACAAATTATTTTTCCTGGCCTCTTTTTTGCAGGAAACTAGTTGAGTAAGCATGCGTTACAAGAGCTGTAGAACGAAGAAATTAACGAATCGTTTAACGGAACGCAAAACTGCGTTGAAAAGCAAATGTTTTATAATTGATGCTTTCAACGTCATATATACGAAGTAAATCATCTGTTACTCATATTTAGCTTGTCCATATACCCCCATTTCTTTATATTCCTTTTTTGGCGCTACATAAAGTGGACACAAGAAACATCCATTAGCTGAAGAAACGAAGCTATTGGCCGAGTCAGATATTTTCCTTATCTCTTTACGAGAAGCACTTTTAAGGATTAGCGACAAGAAAGGAGCTGTGGAGTCAAGAAGTTTTCGAGCAGTCATACATAATATGGTACGAAAGATCATGCTATGGCCTGCGGCCAAAAAAGGAATTTCTCTTTCTTTACATTTCATTCCAGAAAAGTTTAGTCTGAAAATGCAACTGCGTGGAAACTAGCGCAAAGAAAAACAAAAATAGAGGAGAGTCTTTATATTGCCTCTTGCATACACTTTATTGCATTTTTTCTGTTCAAAAAATCCCTGCTTTCAACAATGTAACAAGCACGAGTAAAAATGTTTCAACTTTGGTACTTTGCGAAGGACGGGTAATCAGATAATTGCTTGCATTAACCCTTTAAGGCGCAGTGTTCCCGCTCTGGGAACACCAAACTCTGACGTTTTGACTGTTGCCAGTCACGAAGAATAGATTGGATTTCTATAAAAAAAAGTTGCGGGTGACATAGCTCCACGAGAACCCTTTACTTTTTAGCACGTCATTTCCCGTAAAAAAATGGTCACGATTCTTTTTAACAGCACTGACATCTGCTGAAAAATGGTAGAATGCGAGAACAGATCGATAGATTGCGAAATGCTAAAAAAAGGGCAGGCGTTGCCATCGATCGACTGAACTACCAGCAAGATGGCGGACAATCGAAACCTTCATCGCGTGCCACAGATCTAGAGACCTTTTTTGACGCAGCTGGCTGTGCGCGGGCACAGCCAGCTGCGTCAAAAAAGGGTCTCTAGATCTGTGGCACGCGATGAACGTTTCGATTGTCCGCCATCTTGCTGGTAGTTCAGTCGATCGATGGCAACGCCTGCCCTTTTTTCAGCATTGGGAAAGGGTTGCGCCTCAAAAGGTTAAACAATTTTACTTTTATTCGTACAAAATCCCATTCGTAGGCCATGATATATTCGTAATTCCTACTGTTTCTTATAATTTATTGCGTTCCAAAACAAACTAAAATTTCGCCTCGCCAAAACTTCGCAAGTACCATTGTTTCAGCAAATGTTGTTTTCCCACACATTTACTGATTTAGATCTATCACGAGCATATAGCGCTACAAACAATTTAATAATAAAATGGTTATCATACTAAAGATTTTAGATGTTTCTTAGAAACTTCAATGGGGTATTGCTGGAAAAAAATATATAAAATGTACAACTAAAACAAAAATTTCGTAAAACGGGTTTAGTATTTGTAGAGAAAAGGAGTGGAAAATACATGAATTATTTTAAGACATTAAATATTTTGAATGCTTTATCTTTCAAACTTCATTCCAAATATTTAATATATTTCGGTAAAATGCTGTATTTTAATGTTATGGATCCTGGCACCATTTCTTTGTTCATTTACTAAAGAAGAAGAAAATTTTCGGGATATTTTCTAGTTCATTTTATGTTTATTTTTCTATCAAACACGCATCAACAAATTATTTTACTTCTTCTGGATTACCATAAGGTCTTAAAGATGGAGATGAGCATTAAACTGAAAAACAAAAACTACATAGAATAACGAGAAACATAAGTCATGCCTACTACATCCATTATAAAACCCTTTCCAGTCAATAGCCGTTTAAACCTTATAAAACCCTTTCTGGTCATATCTTGTTAGCACATATAGTGACAGGATACATACATTTGTTCATAGTGGCGTAGAAGGAAATGGGAACGTGTCCAAAGCATACAATTGTATGCACAGAAATTATGCTTTGATGACCTCCGGTCGATGAATGCTCTAAGGTGCGATGCTTCGGACTTTAATATGATGTCGTTCTATCCCTAATACAGCATACACAAACATTTTTTCACTGCGGCATGTGTTGTAAAAGTGTACCGCTTTATTTATTTTCATTAATGTTTCTTATGCTAATTTTTAAAGAATAGAATATGTATTTTAGGCACTTTGCGCTTCTAAAACTTGGAGCCCAAGGCCAAGGCTTAATTCGTCTGTGTTATGATCAATGCCTAGTGATGAGTTGTCCAGAAGTATAACCAAGACGCAGTCAGTCGAAGTAGCCAAATTAAAACGATGCTGATAGACACCAAGACGATCATGCCTGGTCAAAAGCCTGAATAGGGCCACTGTTGTAGCACTAGATAAATTGGGAACACTGATGATCAAAGTCCGCTCCAAGGCTTATCTTTAGAAAAATAAGATGCTGCACAACCAAGCGATTGTCTGAAAATTCTTATAATCTCTAGTTTAGCAGAGTGGAGTGGCAAATTTCTGAAAATGTTAACAAAAAATACCAGTTCTCTTTTTCGCCCAAAACGCCGCCTTCTCGTTTCCTTGAAGGACAAAGTAAGGTAAATGCTCCGGTAGAGAGCCATTTGACATTTTAATTTAAAAAAAAAGAAATTCCAACTATCCATCGAGATAAGAGATCAACCTCTGACTAGGAAAAGGTCTCAGTTCTTCTGTCTTGCTTTCATGGATTATAGGGGCTTCGGCACCTCTGTTTTATAGCATTTTGTACCAACCCCAAATGCAGACTAGATCGATAGCGGCGGTATCTGCCAAGTGTGTTCATTTCTACCACAAGCTCCCGAACAGTTCATTTCTACCTCATTCAGGAGCCGATAGATGGCAGCACTACCGATTGTTAGGCGGTCTTTGGTTAGCCCCAGGATTGAACTCACAACCATTCGGCTGCGAGACCGACGCTTCTCCCAAATGGGCTGCCGCGGACCCATGGTTTCAACTAGTCAGAGATTGATCTCTTATCTCAATGGATAGTTGTAGTTTCTTGTTTTTAAATTCAAATTGCCCACTGCTGGAGTATTTACCTTAATATGGAACCCACTGAAAGGTAATTCTTCTCTCAACCTCCTCCAAGTTTTTTAGAGATTTGTGCGGAGTTATTTTCTCTTGAATACTTGGCATACCCTGGGGGAAAATACAGTATGAGAGAAATTAACAATTGTTTGTAAAAGATTACAATAGTAGTTAAGTTTTGACAGCAGTGGATCATTCTGGTTTTTAGAAGTGTCCATTTCTCACAGCACAATTTGTCTTTCTAAGTTTATGAAGCTCCAGAAAATACCTGAAGTCAATAATTATTGTTCCAAGACACTTAGTATGTAGAATCAACAAAATGATTTTATGATGCGTTTAATTTCATATACCTTTTCCTCGTTAGAATCTACTTCCAATTCAAGTAGTACATGAATGTCCAATTTGGATGCGATCAGGGACAGATTCAAGAGCAAGGGAAATCAAAAGGGGTAGAAGGGAATAATGGGAAAAGTTTGAACTACAGACAAGAAAAGTTTCAAAATGTTACATATTCGTTATCTTTTTCTTTGACCGAAAAATGAATTTTCTAGAAATAAATGTAGATTTAAAATATAGATGTACATATTCAATTTGCTCTGTATTCACCGAAATGGTACTCTGAAACTAAACGTTTACCTTACTTTTATTGTACTGAATTTTCTCACGATATTCTAAACTACAATAATTTCGCGATCTTCCTTTAAGAGGCGCAGAAGTATTTAAATAAAGTAATATAAAGAAACTAATAAATAGTAGTGGCAGTAATTTTTGTTTGCTTTATTTTATGTGGATTTTGGGGAATGTTCAAAAATGAAAAGTGAGAATTTCCACTCAAGACCACTCCCTTATTTTCATTCGATATATCGAATTTTCTGAATACATTCTATATTTATACCTTTAACGGGACACTACCATTGTTCCATTAACCGACAGTCTAACTATTTGGAACTGAACATTGTAAACGTCCGGTTCCTGTGACCTGTTTCCCCTCATTTTTTTTTTTCTTTTTCTTTTATAACGACAAGGTGCATGCCACTTTTCAGTCGATAACCCCTTAACGACCGAGGCACTTTGCCAACCACTGCGATCGCAAACACCAAATCTGCTTAGTAGCCGAACGGCTTTATCCACGTACCGTGATTTCGGCGGTGATGATCGGAAATGCCCAGATGGCGGAATGTATAACGCTTGGCGTTTGCCCGAATACTTTGAAAACGATTAGCTTTCCGCGTCGCTTGTTCCAACAAAAGAATGTTCAGAAAAGCTCATAAGCAGCTTTTGGGAAAGAAGCTTTTGTAAGCAGGGTATTCGCTGAGCGTTAATTATCGTAGCTTGCGAAAGAATTAATTCGGGCTAATTTTCATTCGCGTCAGTTATTGAGTGTAATCTTTTGTTTATCGCATACGGATATGAGCGTCTCGCAGTTGTATTATCATGTACGAAACATTTAATTTAACTATGCATCTCTGTCATGCTCATCGAAAAAGAATGCAGGGTGTTTCTAAAGGGTCAGTACAAAAGTTCAGGGCAGAGCACGAGGATTAAGAATTGAGTATGGAACCATATACTCAAACATCATTTTTAACCATTTAACAGCCAGGTACTTTTGGTCATTTTTATCAGATATGGGCTTGGCTTTTAACCCTTTAACGCGCAGTGTTCCCGCTCTGAAAACACCAAACTCTGACGTTTTGACTGTTGCCAGTCACGAAGAATAGATTTGATTTCTATAAAAATAGTTGCGGGTGACATAGCTCCACGAGAGTCCTTTACTTTTTAGCACGTCCTTTCCCGTAAAAAAATGGTCACGATTATTTTTAACAGCACTGACATCTGCTGAAAATGGAAAAATGCGAGAACAGCTGGATAGATTGTTCAATGCTGAAAAAAGGTCAGCCGTTGCCATCGCTCGACTTAACTACCAGCAAGATGGCGGACGATCGAAACGTTCATCGCGTACCACAGATCTACGAGACGTCAAAAAAGGGTCTCTAGATCTGTGGCACGCGATGAACGTTCCAGCAAGATGTCGATCGTCCGCCATCTTGCTGGTAGTTAAGTCGAGCTATTTCAACGGCTGCCCTTTTTTCAGCATTGGGAAAGGGTTGTGTCTCACAGGGTTAAGTGTTGAACTTTAAAGATTTTTTATGTGCTAATGGTTACACGAAATGAATATAAAGTGTATTCAGTCTGCTTCTAATCGATATATTCATCCCAATTATTGTATTATTAAGAATATTATGCATGAAATTGTAAAATATTGGAAAATACAAGATTTGAAAAAGTGCAGTAGGCGGAGTTACAAGTAACCCCAGTAAGTAGTAGGAGGAGATACTGCACTTTTTGAAATCTTGTATAGCAAAACCTTGCTCTAATGATGTTCAAATCAACGATAAATCTCTCTATAACGATAAAATTTTGTAGTCTCGAATTTCCATACTATATAATCTCTCCTCGATATAGCGATATATCCCACAAGAACGATAATTTCATTCGGTCCCTTCATCGTTGTATCGTGGTTTTACTGTATATTCCAATATTATACAATTTAATGCATAATATTCTTATTAATACAATCAGCTCGGTACATACATCGATCAAAAGCAGCATTATTACACTCATATTCTTTTCATGTAACCATCAGCACATAAAAAATTTTTGTTAAAAATTAATCATTTAAAAGTCACGCCCAAATGTGACAAAAATAGCCTAAAGTGCCAGGCTCCTAAAGGATTAAAATGACGTTTGTGGTCATGGTTTCCTGCGTGATTCTTAATCCTTGTGATGTGCACTATCTATCCTATTTTTTGTAGAAATACGCTGTATAAACTTGTACAGACAATAAATGCTCTGTTTGAGCCATGTTCTAGTTACAGTGCTACAATGTTACTTCATATACGACTAGCAATGAATTCTGTTTACGTATATCCTGTTCCCCAATTTATCATTAGAAACCAGCAACAGAAAAACATTGATGGGAGTTCCAAATAGGTTGAAATTACTTAAGCAATGTGGCTAGCATGTAAAATCAAGAATAGAACTTACAATGTACCCTCTAAATAGTTATTTATAAATAGTTATGTAGTATCTTGGCGAAAGAAATCGTACAAAACATATTTCATGGGACATTGATTAGAAATAACTCATAACTGCAGAATGTTTTATCAGAATTATGAAACTATATTTTTAAAAGTTAAAACAAGCGAAAAGGGACATAATATTAACAGAATAAATCGATATTGAAAAGTAATAAACATGCTATATTTTCAAGAGGTAAGATATAATTTTTAAAATACGAACAAGAATTGGAATACCTTACTAAAAAAAATATTTTGCAATTACTGTATTCCTACGATGAAAGCACAGTTGATATGATCTTATGTAATCTAATAACCCAATATTTCGGACACATTTTCTTACTTCTAAATTAATCCATCGAGATCTCGAGCAATATTCTTATTTTCTTTTCCACAAAATGAAATATTTGTCGAGGAATTTTAATTAAATCATTCTATCCACAATTTTTAATTAGTTTTTGAGTCTGGCTATTTGCGTTCACGAAATATCTTCCAAATTACATTTTCGGCGGTTTTCATGAGTGTTCTTTCTTTCTTTAATATAAATATATACCACTGAGCATAGATTGCAAATCGTAGTCATTTAAGTAACAGATCCCCCCCCCCCACGCACACACACACATTATGAAGATTTGGCTTTGTGAATTCTTAGCTAGGAATTTAAATCAAGCATTATAATTTTGATTCCTAGAAATTCTTATTACTTTTGCTAACCAAAGCTTAAAGTGTGTGCTCGATAAAATCTGGCTTAAAAAATATTTAAACAATAAATGGTTAGTTTGAGTAAAGTGTGAGCAGTGGCAGATACAGTAACGTTTTTTTGGGAGGGGCTAAAGTTTGAAAAAAGCGTACTTCACCCAAACAAAATAGACAAGAAAGCAAACTTTTAGTCTAAACCAATGTAAAAAGTTTTGGGAAGGGCTAAGTTATGTAATAAAAGATTTTATCTATTCAAAGCGTATTAAAATGTAGAATGCTATCTTTTAGCAATTTTTTGGGGGGGAGGGGGCTGAAACCCCAAATCCGCTGGTTGACCTTCCCTGGATCCGCTTGTTGTGGGATCTTTCGTGTTAAATGCTATTAGCGTATTTTAGGCTCGTGGGCTCAAGTGCATAAATTTCTGTGGGGCTTAAGCCCTTCTCCCCCCAAAACTAATCTTTGAGTGTTTCCCAGTAATTTACACTGCCATGAATAAACTATGTGCATGTTAAAATATCGTTAGAATCCTAGCCGTCCCAAAACTTTTGAAAATTTTACGCTTTGTTAGGACTAAAATAAAGTCCATAAGTAGGTTATATTTGAAATTTTCAACAAATTTGTGTAATTTTTAAGGCTCTTAATTAAAATTATACAAGGTGGGTAAAGCTTTTACCCAGTTTCTTTTCACAGCCATTCGTTAAAAACATATGCTTCTAATTAAAAAATTATTTTTAATATGATAAATATTCGTTCTAAAATATTTTCCAACACTATTAGTTTGTTTTGTTTTTTAATAATTATAAAGTTTTTACGCATTGTTGAAAACTAAAAAATAAACATTTTATCAATGTACGAAAGTATAGCAATCGCATAAAATTTTTAGCGGAAATTCATAAAAGCAAAATCCAATATGAAAACAAATTTTCGTAATTTAATACGCCTATCTTGAGATGGCATAACAATCAATACCGAGGGAAAGCAAAATACAAGTAATTGGTTTTGTAATTTCAAGTTACATAAATATTCTTGTTTTACTTGTTTATTTATGATTTTATTCTTCCTCAACTTCACGTACTTTTATATTTTTTAGCATCATGTGCCTTAAGTTAAATTTAATGAAATTGTATAAAACTGGAAAATATGTTCTCCAGAGTAGAAATCGAACAATATAAAGTCCTAATAATCAGTGAATTTACTACCAGAAAGTGAGTCGTTGAACATACGGCGGGTCTTCGAGGCATGTGCCTCGAAATGCCATTTTTAGAGATAAAAAAATGTCCCAGGTGGTATCAAAATCTACTAAAATTAACTATCAAACATTAGAAGGGACTGATTTCTAACCAACTAATTAGCTAATTCTCCCTAAACTAATTAGCTGCCTGATTAGCTAATTCAATCCATGAAAAATATTCTTAAAATTTTTAAATTAATAAATTAAAGAACACTTGAAAACAATAACTACTACCAAATTCTTCAAAATCTTACAGTACAATTCTTGCAAATTCTTTCCAAGAATTCTTTTCTGGAAATTTCTTCTGAAAATCTCTGGAGAATTTCTTAACTTTTGCCGAGAGGAATGAAACAGTAGAATTTTCGTCTGAAACAGATCTGTATGTAACCCCACTTTAACTATTTTTATGAAATTCAAATATTTTGAGGTTTAAGGGGTCATTCATTAATTACGCAAAGGTGATTTTGGCCATTTTTTACACCTCCCTACCCCCATGCAAGAGCACTTAAAATTTCTCGAACTCCCCTCCCTGTTCTTACGTAAGATTTTAATCTGGTTTTAGAAAAGGATCAATTGCACTAAAACTCATAATTTGACGTAAATCCTTTTTATTTTTTAAAAGATAATTTAGGTTATAACATTAGATTATTATTAGATTTAGATAACGGTTATGCTATTATCAGATAATTATGTAGTCTGGAAAATCTTTAATTAAAAGCCTAAGTTTTCAAATAATCGTAAATTGAGAAAACAAATCAGTCAAACAAATTACAAACAAATAATACTTTGGGTAAAATAATGAACAACTAGAATTGAAATAATCTCATTGTACATTAAAAAAAGAATAAAATTGTACATTAAAAAACAAAAAATAGATCTCAGAGGTGTTTTCCCGAATTCTTAGCTCTCGAATATCCATCACTCTATGTTAGAAATCGCACTTTGCGACTTATAAAATATTACATCAGAATGATTTTTAGCCCCCCCCCTGCCCCGAGATAAGGGCATGAAGAGATTTTGAGAACTCCCCTCCCCTTCGGGTCCCTTACGTAATTTATGAATGCTCCCTAATAGCATCAAAAAACAGTTTCTAAAAAGTTTTGTCATTATTTTATCTCTAAGAGAGACAAGGAATTTTATTTACTTCACATATTTTATGCATTTAACGCAAAGAATTCTTGAAACTGGAGTGTTCGCAATTTTAATGTAAAGTAACTGTTTATATCTCTGTAGGGTGCGTTTTGTGTTATGGCAAGTTACACGAGGGGCATCTGCCTACGGGAGGGTGCCTGGGGCAGGGACTTTTTAAGGGGTTCTAAGACATATACACGTTATACCTGGAGCAAACTGCCTAAAACTCTATACCATTAGATGTATATCTGCGCGGTAGGCCTGAACGCGGGACCTTCATACTTCAACCATCTACTATGTTCAGTATCTTATATATGCATTCGGCGATGGTGAGGCTTACATGTATATGGGAGATTTCAGATACGTAAATTCGTTTCAGCTTAAACCTTTCCCAATGCCGAAAAAAGGGCAGCCGTTGCCATCGCCCGACTTGTGGACTACCAGCAAGATGGCGGACGTCGATCGTCCGCCATCTTGCTGGTAGTTAAGTCGAGCGATGGCAGCGGCTGCCCTTTTTTCGGCATTAGGCAATCTATCGAGCTGTTCTCGCATTCTTCCATTTTCCAGCAGATGCTGTTAAAAATAATCGTGACCATTTTTTTACGGGAAATGACGTGCTAAAAAGTAAAGGATTCTCGCGGAACTCTGTCACCCGCAACTATTTTTATAGAAATCCAATCTATTCTTCGTGACTGGCAACAGTCAAAACGTCAGAGTTTGGTGTTCCCAGAGCGGGAACACTGCGCGTTAAAGGATTAAATGATATTCTACAAAAATTTTAGTGAGGAGGTCCCCTGCCCCCCAAATGTGCTAGTCTGTCTGTGCGCACGCACAATTGTAAGGAGTGGTTCTGTCTAGGATATCAATATAAATTTTCATTTTCTTCTTTTTCATTATCATACTGACCGCGGATCGGAAGAGGTCGTAAAACTCAAAAATACGTACGAGGCATGTATTACAGCACCTAAATCAATCATTATCTTACACCAAAAAGATAAATGTGGCCTGTGTCTTTGCTATAATAAATCGTTACTATGCAACCGCGACACTCTCCAATTTCCAATACTGAACACATCGCATGTTTTGGCTGACATTCTCGCATACAGCAGCGTCATGGTTCCAGTTTAATAAATGATAATGCCAAAATAATTTTAGTAGCTAAAGAAAGTCCGTCAGAAAACTAGATCTGTTTTATTGAGACTATTTAAATTAGTCTTCTCCTTGTTTGTGTGATTTAGACTTGCATAGCTGAAAAGTTCGTTGTTTTTTAATAGGGTTTTTCAATTCAGAAAATAAAAAGTCGATAAAAAGTTTCTTTACTTTGTTCTAAGTCATTCATTCATTATTTTATTTTCAAACTAGCATGAGTATCGCCAGTTTAATTTTAAACACCTTTGTACTGTAAGTTGTACATAAGAGTGCATGGGCGTAGCCATCGAGGGGCAGGGTGGGGCAGCTGCCCCCCCTAAAATGAGCTAGTCATAGGGTCTGATTATGACAAACCGGGCATTCTCCGGTTAGACTCCATGTCCTGCCCCCCCCCCCAATGAAAATCCTGGCTACGCCCTTGTAAGAGTGCATTTGCTCATAAAATGACAGAAAACTGTGCAAACATCCGAAACATTTCACTAGATGTGGATTGAAAAGTTTTTTTCTAGGGGGAGGGGAGGCTGTATGTAACCATACTTGAATTACTCTAGATGAGACAGATTCAGGGGTCTCTTCTTTCAAAATGTCAAAAACCAGTGTCAAATTTAGATTTATTTTTTAAGGGATTTGGTCGGGTTAAACCTTTGAGGCGCAACCCTTTCCCAATGCTGAAAAAAGGGCAGCCGTTGCCATCGCTCGACTTAACTACCAGCAAGATGGCGGACGATCGAAACGTTCATCGCGTGCCACAAATCTAGAGACCCTTTTTTTGACGACAGCTGGCTGTGCCGGGCACAGCCGATGGCAACGGCTGCCCTTTTTTCAGCATTGGGCAGTCTATCCAGCGGTTCTCGCATTCTTCCATTTTTCAGCAGATATCAGTGCTGTTAAAAAGAATCGGGACCATTTTTTTACGGGAAATGACGTGCTAAAAATTAAAGGATTCTCGTGGAGCTATGTCACCCGCAACTATTTTTATAGAAATCCAATCTATTCTTCGGGACTGGCAACAGTCAAAATGTCAGAGTTTGGTGTTCCCAGAGCGGGAACACTGCGCGTTAAAGGGTTAAGGCAGCTGCTTTCGTTACGATGGATCAGTCTTTATTATTAATCCTCACTATGCTGTGCATGTTCAAACTTAAGCGACTTATTTTTTTTTTTTCCAGGGCATGTTTTTTTAACTTGAATGTAGAATATTCCAGATATTTCCAAATCTGGTGTGTGGCATTTATAGCTCTTTTATAGAGACTCACGAAAAAATACACGTCGTAATTGCTATTTATTGAACGTCTTGCAGCAGATTACTCAAAAAGAGTAATCTGCTGCAAGCAATCTTACTCACACATCCCATTCTACCTCATAAAAAACAGAAAGAAAGAAAATCTTAATTCATAAGATCATTAATCCCTAAACAAATGTTTCAAAATCTGCAAATTTTTACGCTGACACTCCGGTTACTTATAAAAATATTTACTTAAATCTAGCCTCCAGTTGACCTTTAAGGATTTGCCCTACAGCATAATTATAAAATATCAAAAACACAACACGGACTTATTCCTTAGTTCCAAGTTCGCCGTTTTATTCCACTCACTGCTCTGGTCATTCTTTTTTCTTTGTTGCGCACCGATCATTAAATCTAAATTACGGGAAAGCGAAAAGCAATTTCCACTTAATGAGACGTCGAGAGCTTGAAAATATTCTCTGCTGACCTAATTAGAGTTTTATTAAGATACAACGCTTCTTGGCCACAGCTAAATAAAGCACTGACTGGCTCTCATGGATTGTGATGTAGAGACAATTACGTGCTAAGCGCAGTTAATCACTGAGTAGTGTTTGGAGAACGTTGGTTATTTCCTGAGAATTGTTCGGCTTTGACCAACACCTCCTAGATACAGAAAGCCTGAGAACAGACACTTTTACGTCATCACTAGGTCCACTAAATTGACGTCACCATGGTTTTACTTTTATAAAGTAAAATTATGTAAAATTTCTGGTAAATGCTACAAATATTGGCGAATATCTTAAGTTAAAGATGAAAATAGAAATACCTTTCTAATACAAAATAATTCATAATGAACTATTTCTGCGTCGTATTATACAATTAAGTTTGCCATTTGTCGTAAAATTAAATTTCCTAACACAAATCATTAAAATATTGTATGCGTAATTAAATTCACCACAAATTTTAAATAGTTTTATTTTGTGAAAATAAAACTATGATGACGTCATGTTGGTGGACCTACTAATGACGCAAAAGCTTCTGTTCTCAGGCCTTTTGCATCCAGGAGGTGACCAGCTATGGGGACATCTTCCATATCCAATTCAATATATTGGATTAATATTTGTGCCACATTGGCCTAGTCGTTAAACTTCCACAAGAACATGGAAATAAAGGCAGCGTCGGCTTGACCAGAGCTTGAGAGGGTGAAAACCTCTCTCGCCTGGGCGGCTGTACAACCGTGTACGCCAATGGGAGATGGTGCACGTAAAATCTGTTCGTGGCGCCAATGCCCCCCATGTTCAAACGATATCTCTCGTGGTGCTTATTTCAGGTTCTAGGTATCTCGGAAAGCTCTCTAGCTAAGTCGGACTTTTTCCCACTGGGGCTCATTGAAATGGAAGCCGTCCCATTTCGTCCCTCGCCGTCCTATTTGGAGGATCTAGCATCGCTTCGTGGTTGCCAGAGAGCAAAAGAAACAACAACAGCACTGTAAATATTTAGAAAATTTCATTTACTATACAAAGTTTTAAAATTCTTTACAATAAATTTTGTTAATTAATCATTAAATTATAGAGTTTACAATATTAATAAACACTTTTTAAATTAATATAATTTTTTCTAAATTTATATGAAATTTAAAAATATATTGACTGTATATTACTTTGAGGAACAGGTACAAGGTGGATATTCTGACGAAATTGGCCTTTTTTGTATAGGCTGAGAGGAGTGTACACTGTACAGATCCTCTACCCCTCACCTTATATACGTCATGGGTTTTGATAATATGATGGTAGTACATGTTAAGAAAAAGCTGAAAACATTTTACAGAGAAAGATAAATCGTGACATTCGCCGGAAGATTACAAATCACACAGCAAAAAAAAAAAAAAAGAGTCTGTCAAATTGACAGAAAAAAACTGTCAGCCAGGACGTTATTTCTGTATGTTCTACAGAAGTCTTCCGTATTTATTTCCGTATACGGAAGATTTCGGTAAAATAAACTGAGAATATATAAAATTTACGGAAGATTTCTGTAAAACATCGGAAATAAACAGGCGTCCTGACTGACAGTTTTTTTTTTTTTTTTTTTTACAGACTTTTTTTGCAGTGCGCTTTTCAAGGCAGCTGTTTTATTTTCGATTATCTTTCTGCTTAGCGAATAATTATGAAGAGGACTGGCAAGAAATGCTGTTTTTTGATATGTCAGTATTTCTCATATAGGAAGATTTACAGAATCTAATGACACGAAATTTAACATGTATGTGAGATCATCGATAAGGAAGGTTTTTACTAAATCCATAACCTACGCGAGTAGAAGCCCAAACTTTCTTTTCACACATCCCTTTCTACCTCATAGAAAAAAAGGTGATATACTTATTGCTTCAAAATGAACAAAACGCGTTTACTTTAAAATAAATTTCAGGACATTTTAAAATCGCCTTCAAAAGAAGGTGGACTCCCACTCTCCCCCTTTAGCGAACTATTTAAAATATTAGTCCCCAAAACTGAAATCAGCTAAACGATGTCGCCAATATTTGGCGAGAAACTGCCAAACCCTATGTTAAACAATAGGGAACCTCAAAGGTCCTTGTCTCGCGTTAACCAATTTACAGGCAACAAAATGCAAATTTTAATTATTTGGCGCATAGAATATACGATTTTTAAACTACATTAAATCCCGAAAGAGCAGATACCCGTAAAAAATCGTAACAATATCGCATAATCCTAGATAAAAAAATAAATAAAATGCAAATTAAAAACGATAGTTAAAATAGTTTTCACAGTTGCAGTTTATAGAATATCTATTAAATATATCCAGCGAACAGGGTCGCATTTAGGTTCATGCCGCCAACGGGTAAATTTAAAATTTACCGCCCACTGTAAGCTTCTTTTACTTTTACATCTAGTTTAAAAAATAGAAAAAAATATTGATTTAAATGTGGAAGTGCCATAGGAAACGTTTCCGTAAGTGGTTTCATGCTTCTTGACAGATTTTGAACATATACGGGGTGTCCCAAAAAGGGGTGACGGGCTTTAATTCTTTAATTATTAGGGATAATTGGTCTGTGTAAATTGAAAAAATGTTTAAAATAAGGCCGGAGAAATAAGATTCCGTTAAGAAAAAATTCCTCTCGTTCATTTACAAAAAGTGACACTTTTTAAATTTGTACACGACTCCCCGTACGAAAACATTCCCAGTTAGTAAAATGTGCCCCATACGCTCATGAGGTGATGTACAAAGTTTCAGCCTTTCATCATACAACCTCTCAGAGATGTCTTTAAAGAAAGATCATCGGGGACTATACATGATTTTGAATGTAAGCGTTTATTGCTAGAATGGGAAAAAAAAAAAAAAAAGATTTTCCTTCGTAATTTCTGTACGACCCCTGAAATGCGATCATTCAGCGTGATTTTTTCCCCTTCAAGGGCTATTGAAAAGTGGTTTAAGTCAGCGTTATATTTATCTACATATTTCTGACACGCTTTAAGGTATAATTCTCGAATTTGGTACATCACCTAATTAGTGTATGGGGCACATTTCACTCACCGAAAATGTTTTTGTACGGTGGTCGCGAATTTAAAAAGTGTCAATTTTTGTGATTGAGCGACAGGATTTTTTTATTAACAACCTTATTTCCGACCTTATTTTGAGCATTTTTACTTTCCGAACATGTACCATGTAAGGAAAGTATTGTAATCATGAAAAAAATCGACTTCGAGATTTTAGCGTATTTACACGTTTTGCGGTCTTCTGGATTCATTTATATGCAATTTTTACGAGATGCAGGCCCGGATACGCCCACCGGGAAGCAGGGAAATTTTCCGGTAGGCCAGTCACTTTCACATGCATGTCGTAAAATATAATGCGTATGTTTTTTCGAGTAAGAGAGTTGTAAAAAAGAGAGAAAATGGGCCTTTAAAATTTTTGACTAGGCCTCGGCCTAGTTAGAAATACGGACCTGACATTGAATTGTGTGCAATTGTAGTAAGTACAATTATTTTTTGAGTAAAAGGCATGAAATTTAGAAACCTTCAAAACATGTTGCAGCGTTTATAATATTAAAATAGAGGTAGAAATTAAAGTATTTAATCAGTGACATTGGCGCCCTTATAAGGGGGCAAGAGGTAGGGCACTTCCCCCTCCCCCATACAGATTTAGTATATTGTGTTATGATGTAAACAAAAGTGCATTACAAAGGAAAATCGGAACTCAAATTGTTACAAGTCGACAATTTGAAAAATATTTTATGGAGTTGTCCCCACATAAAGTTTTCTTATGGGCTCCCGTAGTCAGTGATGCAAAGGACTTGTGAATTCATGACTTCTTTGTCCCTGCCCGTAATATTTATCACTGGTCCGTATGCATGATTCTAAAAGACTACAAAACAAAAGAAATTATATGCGTAATATATCAGTGAAGAGCTGAATTAAAAATGTAAATACCTGTTATAAAAATCCTACTATTATAAATGCCAATGTTTGTTTGTGTGTCTGTTACTCTTTCACGCTGTAACAGTTTGACGGATTTGGATGAAATTTGGAATAAGACAGTTAAAGTCCTGGATTAACAAACAGACTACTTTTTATAGCGCAAAAAAAGCACTGTTCCTATAATATACAAAAAAACTATATTTTATATTAAAAAAAAAGAATACAATTGAGTTTTTATTTTACAAAGCCGTCGATAGATGGCGCAGACTTATAGAATACGCAGTTTTTAATAAATAAAATCACCTGAATAAGTTTTCCCTTCTAATGTGGTTTTATAAGCGTACTACGGGCCAAGCACACAAGTGCCGAAATACATGTTACACAAACAAACAAACAAAAAATAAGTTTTTGAAACTTTCATTCAGTTCGTATTATGCATTTCTCTGCGCGTCTTTTTCTCCCTTCCATTTCAAATGTATTACATCCAGAAAAAGGAGGTTAGAAATATCAAAATTTTGTTTAATCACACTCATGAATAATGATACACTTTCCAACTTAATGGAATAAGGAAAAAAATAGGGAAGACGCATAGATTATGATACGCTTTTAATATATAGCACTTTAGTGCGTATTTAAAATCTGAAAGTATTTCAGATTTTCTTACTTTTTTTTTCATTTCCGTGTTTTGATAACGGCCGATATATCCAGAAGCCTTTCAGAATTAATATAGGACGATAATAATTTGTGCCTTTTTGTAGGTTTTTATCATTAAACCCTCTTATTTTTGTAACCAGGGGCGGCCCGACACGGTAAGCAGGGTAATCATCGCATCGTGGCGCCGGCTTCGAAGGGACATCATGTCGAACTCAAAAACTAAGTAGAGTATAAAAGGGAGGCGTTTTGTATAAATTAGCATGGGTAGCCACTTACTCTAGGGCCACCCCTGTTTGTAACCATCTTAACTTTAAATTTCATTCATAATCTGAGATATTTCAGTGCCAAGGAAGCCGGTGAGAAACACAAGATTTATTAAGATGGCGAACTTACTGGTCGCCGGAGGCGGCTAGTATTAAATAAATCAAACTGCATTACATGTATTGGTGAAACTAGATGACATTGTGGAACTAAATGAGAATTTTGTTTGCAAGAGAAAAATGTGAATAAAACATTACTGGTCCGACGGACCAACAAATTTTGTATTCTAATGGTCCGTTATATATTTTCGTGGTCTCGGACCAGCGGACCACCGCTAGTTTCGAGCCGTGTAAGAAGGGTTTCGTTCGTTAATTCCGTGTTCATCGTTTTATTCACCATGTTCACCGTCTGAACTACATTACTTTGTTCCGTGCTGATCATTAAACGTAAATTACGCGAAAATGAAAGCAATTTCCGTTTAATGAGATGTAGTGAGCTTGAAAATATTCTCTGCTGACCTAATTAGAGCTTTATCGTGATTCAACGTTTTTGGCCAAAGCTATATAAAGCACTGATTGTTTCTCATGGATTATAAATATAGAGACATTAGAGCTGAGAGACTTTCTTATGGACTAGTGAATGGAAAATGGTATTTTTGGAATATATCTGGCTGACAGTTTTTCTAGGTTACTGATGTTTAGGGCCGAAAAATGTTAAACAGATAAGAGTTTAATTTCTGTGTTCATTTCCATACATCCTTTCTTTCTCTGAAATATTATTTGGAGCTATGTATTATTCAATTAATAGTCACAAATATGCAGATAATGCTCATAATGCAGGGACGTGCCTCATCATGTTCAAATTAATAAAATCTTTGTATACTCTTAAAAATTTAGTGCGACATTTCACCAAAACATGGTACTGAAAAGTTGGCTCTGTAATATGGTGAAACCTTGTTCCGACATTTGGTGCTTCACCAAAGTGGTTAAACCTGAGCACCAAATATTGGAACAAGGTTTCACAATCTTACGAAGCCAACTTTTCTATAGTACCATATTTTGGTTAATGTCGCACCAAATTTTTAAGAGTGTATAGATAACACACATAATATGGTACTTATCCACAATATGATCATTTCGGTGGGTACAAATAAAGGTCCGCTCTTTATCAGTTGCAAAAAAGTGCAAGCATCCACAAGAGTTAAACATCTCCCGAAATGATTATGTTGTAGATAAGTACCGTTTTATATGTGTTATCTACACAAAGTTTTATTAATTGTCCCTCGGTGTTATAGTCACTAAACATCGTTCCCGTAAGAACAAGGAAAATGAAGCAGCACCCGGCTTGGACAGTGTTTGTGAGGGTGAACTCCTCTCGCGGCTGGGCTGCTGTGGGATCGTGTGCGCTAATGGGAGCTGGTGCACGTAAAATCTATCGTGGCTCCAATGTTCTTCATATTTAACGCTACCTTTGAGGGCGCCGATTTCAGATGGTTGGTTCCTTATCTGGAACTGGTTCAAAATTAGGGAACCCCGGGCTAAGTCGGACTTCTTCCCACTGGGGCTCATTAAAATGGAATCCGCCCATCGCCTTCCTATATAGGGGATTTGACACCGCCCTGCAGTTACGAGAGGGCATTAGCAACAACAACAAGTTTTATTAATTTTACATTCTAACACAAGTTTTTGTTAAGTGTTCTTATAACAATCCAGTAACACTTAACTCACTTTCCCATCAATGTTTTCATGGTGGTTTTATAGTTGTGCATTTTTATTATTTAAACTCGTTAAAAAAGGGATGATTGGAGTACAGAAATGTGAAATGAGAAGAAAAATAGAAAAAAAACACTCTGATGCCCTTAAATAAGATATGAAAGAACATGGAATTCATTATTATTTTTATTCTTTTACAGCTCATTTCTGTTTGACATTTTCTATACGTATCAGCTAAGACGTAGCCAAGTTCATCGTAACTGACAACTTTACAATGGGCTCGCGTCTTTTGTTCCAAACTGCAGGATTTTTAAAAAAATGATCTGATGCTTACAGAAAACTGAAACATCCAGAAAGCTGCCAAAAGCTGCTATTGTTCATCTGACTTCCGGAAAATTTTACTTCGTTGGATTTTATGTTTGACTTGTTACGAGATTGTAAGAATGCAACTAAAGCGTTTGAAGTGTAAGGGCATGCACTGTTACCAGAAAGTACAGTTACGCCAGTTTGCAGCATAGAATGAGAAAAAATATACAGCTGAAAATTTATAACATTTATTTTAGAATTGTTCTTTTTAAATAAAACATTTTACAGTTTAAATGGGATATTAATTTAACGTTGACATAAAAACTAGAGCAATGTTTTCCCCCGTTCACCATTGAATGTCCCGCTGCATCCTTATTGTAGAAATTGTCCTTATTAAAGAACAGGTTAATCCTGTGTTCAAGAGTGGAAATTTAATCTCCATGAAATAAACCTCCCCTTACTTATGGTGTAGATTAGAAGGTCGTTGTTTCAGAATGTAGAAGTTTTAGCTAGATCGTATAGTGAACACCCGACGTAATGTAAAAATAACCCAGGAAGGCCACTTCGAACTAAAATTAATAATTTACTTCATTTATGTATCAAAGAATTAAATACAGGTTGTAGGGCGGTGGTTGGAAGCAAAGCAAGGCATTTGATTTTAAGTTCTTTGCAAAAAGGTACGGGAACACAGTAAGTCAACTTGGCGACAGCGCCAAGGGCGGGAAAGAGCAGTCACCAATTAAATCGCCAAATTGTAAAAAATTCAGTTGGTAGTTAGAGATAACTAACTCAATAGTAATAAAATTCAAATCCGTACTCGCCAACAGGGTATGGCTAGGAGAGCGTGCACCAAAGTAAAATTGTCACTCTAGAAATTTTATTGAAACCCTATGAGAAAATTCTGGGAAGAATGAAGATACACGCCACATGGGCACCAAGCAAATAAATAAATAAATAAATAAAAAAGAAAGAAAAAAAAGAAAACACTTTAACGTCACAAAATCTAAAGTATTTTACAAAGCGGATTAGGATAGCACAGCGGCAAGAAAGATGGGATTTTAAAAACGGCAAAGAGTATTTAACAGAGAACAGGGAAGTTAAAATCAGAACTAATTACGAATAGGGGAAGTCGGGGTACAATGAAACAACATTTACTAATTTTTTTTTTCCTGTTCACAAATTTGCATGTACAAAAATAAAATTAATGGCCACCTTTAACCTACTCTTTTCCCCATCTAAATGAAGTTTTATGAGTTTGTAAATAGCATCTTCATATTTAAAAAATTGCAAAAAGTAAATGTCTGACAGTGTTTCATTATACCCCATATACCGGGGCACAATGAAACACTTAATAACATTTCACAAGCACTCAAATAATATGAGTCAAAATTCAATTTTCAGCATTTTTATGTACATTTAAATAAACATTAGCGAGAAATAACTATGAAATTTAAATGAAAAAAAAACAAATTTAATTAAACAGTTTATAGCTTGAGATGAAAACATAATGCTTTTATTAGAGGTTAGCCTACAGTTTTTCACTTTATATTAAATTTACTTAAATCAGAAAAATTTACATTTCTGCTTCTCTTCCTGCACCACCTGAAGGAACAGAAGGTGGTAGTTTTGATACAATTTGAGTTTTTTAAAAAATATTTTTTCTTCCGAAGAACACACAAATTTGAAGCTTGGACGCTGTCGTTTCACGTTGAGAACTTGGTATTTCGAATGATTTAATTTAATTATTTCCCCAACAGAGTACATTTGTTTACGTTTAAGTTCACCTTCCTTGATTAAAATATAAAAAATTCTTAAAAATTTCAGAAGATAAAAAAAATAAACTTATAATATGTGAGTAACCTCACAAGAAAAATTAACTAATTTTCAATTTTTATGTTTAAAAAAACCCACTATTCGGCATTGATGCAGCCACTTCCTTTTCGTGAAAGTATTTTTATGTACTCTATGGAGATCTCAATCTATATATTTAACAGTAACATCTTTATTTTAAGTGAATGCATTTGCCCTCGGTACAATAAACCATGTTTCATTGTACCCCATTGACAAGTGTTTCATTGTGCCCCTCATTGAGGCTACAAAATAAATAAATTTTTACTGATTCAAAAATGTTTTATTATTATTATTATTATTATTATTATTATGGCTTTGGGAGCATGGAGACTACAACATGTGATTGTAATATTTGTAAAATAAATAATTATGAAAATAAGGAGGTAAAATAAAATTTCTTATAGTACTGAAACTTACTTTGAATAGTGAAAATCCAGTAATTTTCTATAGCTCTTGTTGTAGAAAAATGCGATTGTCTCCAAATTACATCATTAACTGGAACATATGTTTGTATAATACGTGTGTGAGTTACAACTTTCTTTCACAAATCCTACTGATTTTAGATAGTATGTTTCATTGTACCCTGACTTCCCCTATGTGAGGAGTGCTTCATATTGATTACGCTACATCAACAACATTAGGAGCCTTGAAAAGCAATGTGCAGTAAGCAGTGGCGGATTATTGGAAGTTTGTCGGGGGGGGGGGCGGTTAGTTAGAAATTTGACATATACATCCATTTTATGGAAGTAAAATAGGATCTTTTACATTAATTTCTTTTTTTCTCGGGGGAGGGGTCGCCCCCTCCGCCCCCCCCTTTAATCCGCCCTTGGCAGTAAGACCGGTCCAGGTCTTAAAAAAAATTTTAAGAACTAGAGATATGAACTGGAGCTGTATTCACTGGCCGTATTGTAAAGCTTCTGGCAAAAGTAATTTTGATCAGAAGTCAAGCGTTTAAACAGCAAATGCTAACAAGTGGGAGTTCATTACTTACTCAGCTGCAAAATTCGTATACATATCTCAGAACAACCGGCATTTTCTTGACTTACACCACATTATTTTTCAACGACTGATATCATGAAAAACTGAATAAGTGCTCACCAAATACGACATTTTTTCCGTTCTGATATTAAGCAACTTTGTATGACTGGAAAAAATACCTTTCAGTGAAAATTATGCATTTTCTTTGACAGGGCCCGAAAAAGCTTGATAAATGGATATCCCCCTGTTTATATGATTATGATTTCAGAATCATTTCGCTCTTTTATTGCGTTATATACCAAAATTTCTCCCTTTCTTGCTTTATTAGCATTACGGCACGGTGTCATTATTCACGTGTTTACTGCCTTTTCATTATGGGTCGTATGAATGTTTTGGCTGCAATTCGTTGATCGCATTTTCCGCTGAACGATAATGTTCCGCTGATTATAGTTAAGCTCCTTTCGCATGGAAATTGAAAACTGAAATTGAAACTAGATGTTTAATCTGGTGTACACTACATGGGAGGTCTCTTGCAATATAAAGAGGTTTTTCAAATAAAATGTAATAAAAAGTCTGGTGTTGAAATCAGTTTAAAACCACACCAGAAATTGGGATATTTTTGTATATGAATATATAATACGGTTCAAAGTTACTGTCTTACATTTGAAATCTGTAACTTAAATATTTGGTATGGGCACAATACACCCGCAAGTTTTGAAAGAGAGGGCAAGGGGTATGTATGAATCCTTAAAGAAGACTGATATGATCAACGTTGGATAAAGAGCTAAATGATAACATTTTTACGCATCTTTCGCATAATGTCATAAAGAAAAACAAAATTGAGACAATAAAGCTACTAATTTTTATAGTATACAAGCAAGAAAAATACGGCATACTCATGAATAGTGAAGCATTTTCCAATTTAATGGAATAAAACAGAAGAATATGGACGGCGCATGAATTATGATACGATTTCAATATATAGCACTTAAGCGCGTATTTAAAATATGAAAGTGCTTCATATTTTAATTTTCTCTTCTTTTAATGAAAGATAGGAAATTAAGCATAACAGGTAATGTTATTTATCATTTGTATTTTCAGTTTTACTGATAATATCACGCGTAGAAAAAAAAATGACAATGAATTACTATAGAGACAAAAAATAAGTAGGGGGTTTATTAAAACTGTATTTTTTTATTTCGCTATTGCTTTTTCTAATTTTCTCTACTGCTTTTCTAATGTTTCTTAGGAAGCACCTTTTCAGCAGAGACGGAGGGGTAGGACTTTTGTGATGTGATTTTTTCCAGCACCCCGCGCTATCGACTGTCGCAGCACTTAAATCCTATAATCGGCGAAAGAGAACTCTTTCACTGGAAAAAGCCCCTTATGTTCTTTCACGCCAGCCACCGCCATTTCAATAGCACCGCTGACTTATTACACACATTTAGTGTTTTTGAGACCTGTTCGACAAAGGCAAAAATTTTAAATTTCAAATAAAAATTTCTTATGTACTTTTTGTGGTGATTATTGTATTAGCCCGAATACAACGCGGCCCCGAAATCTTTCATCCAGATAATCAGAAAAATCTTGTATTTTGACCTCGAATTTACCACGAGTCAGGTTTTAACGGAAAATCATCGGTCAAAAAATATCCCGTTATATCACTGCCTCCTAGAAACAGAAAGCCTAAGCGCTGAAGCTTTGACGTTATCATTAGGCCTTCAAATAATGACGTCACCACACTTTCATTCTCATAAAGTAAAACTATTTCAGTTTTCTGGTGAATGCTACAAATATTAAAAAGTATCTTAAGTTAAAGATAAGAATTAAAATACCTTTGTGATACAAAACACTTCATTGTGATCGACTCCCTTATTACATTGTATAATTAGTTACAGTTAAAAACTGCCGTGTTTTGTAAAATTAAATTTTCTATCTCAATTTACTAAAATGTTGTTATGAGAAAGTAAATTCACCAGAAATTTCGAATAGTTTTACTTTATGAAAATTAAACTGTGATGACGTCACCATTGAAAGGCCTACTGATGACGCAAAGGCTTGGTGACGTAGTAGTGGTTAGGCTTTCTATATCTAGGAGGCAGTGGTTATATCACCACCTCCTAGATATACAATGCCCGAGAACAGAAACTTTTACGTCATGACTAGGTCCACTAAAATGACGTCATCATCACACATTCATTTTCACAAAGTAAAACTATTCAAAATTTGCGGTGAATTTATTCCCGCATAAAACATTTTAATGATTTAAGATAGAAAATTTAATTTTACGACAAATAGGAAATTTTAACTATCACTAATTATATAATATGCTGTAGAAATGGATCATAATAAATCATTCTTTATTAGAAAGTTATTTTAATTATTATTTTCAACTTAAGATATTTTCTGAAATTTGTATCACTCACAAGAAATTTTAAATAGTTTTACTTTGTGAAAATAACACTGTGATGACGTCATCTTAGATCTAGTGATGACGTAAAAGCTTCTGTTCTCAGGCCTTCTATATCTAGGAGGTGTTGGTTATACGTCCTAATACGGTATGCCTAAACAGCAATATTTATGTTAACCCTTTGCACTCGAAGAATTTTTTGTTCCAGCAACTCGAGTAGAGTTAATGGATCCCCCCCCCAATATCAATATACCTAACCACTTTTTGTAAACAGTAATTTTTGAGTTTGGATATTGCAAAACTTTAGAATCCAACATGTGAGTCAATGGCTGTTATGAAAAAGTACTCAAAACATATACTGTCAACAAAAGTGCAGTGCCGTAAAAATAGAGAGGCATGGCGGGGTGAATGCCCGGGGCCCCCACACGTAGGGGCCTCAAAATCCGTAGAGCTATTTCCCCCCCAACCTCTTGTTTTGTTTTTTGTTTCTTTTATAACTTTTTAGATTTGCGCATCTAATATTCTAAACGGATCATCTAGCACTGTTAAAGCAGAAAACGCACACACAAAAAAAAAATATCTTACTGCTTACAAAGTAGCTAACTGCATAAAACCTACACTTAAGTATTGTGATTGCGATTCAGTATGAATTATAGCTAATACCTTTTAAATCTTCCATCTTGTGCACGAATTGAGAATTTTCATCGAATTATATTTCAATAGCATTTTTTTTTAAATTCTCTTTATTTCATAATATTCCCACATGACTAAAGATTGGTATTTATCCCGTGTAAGATAGATTGATAGAAAATCTGTTTAACGCCTTTCAAGGTAAAACTGGAAAACTATCCATTTCTCTTAAAAAACGTAAGGTAATTTTTGTCAAACGTAAAATTTATTGCCTTTTTTTCTACTTGCGACATAAACACCTGTTCGAAAATGAGCAAAAGTTTCTGTTTCTTGTTACATCTGAATGCTACTCAGATGTAATTAACAAGGTCTGAAAATTGTAGGCATCCTATAGATAACACATGACATCAATAGAAGATATTGTGCTTCCGCCTATTTAAACACGGTTTAAAAGTCCAAAGAGCTTCCTTTAATTTTGTTCCGAAGCAATCAATCACTGACCTAAGAACAGTATCGGTCCTTTGAAATCAGACCACCCCAAGATTTGAAGATCGTTAGTAGAAACAGTACAGACCAGGACTGCATGTTTCTGGTGAACAAACTTCCATTTCAGTCATAAACTGAGTTTTATCTGATTTTCTTTGATCTTTTCTCTCATCTCTTCCAAAGGTGGACCTTTTAAAGTAAGCCGAGTTTTTTAACACATGGAAAGTGCAGTGCCTGTAGTCTAGAAGTTCAGTATATTCTAACGAACATTGTGACAGAGATTACTTTGAAATACTTGACATTACTTTGAATTAGACAGAGAATACTTTGAACTTCGATATTCGAGTAGTTCTGTGTTTTTCGACTTCTTAAATTTTTAGTAAAATTTAGAAGCAAGTTTGGTGTTTTTAATTCTTCAACAGTTTATTTCATAGGATTAAATCATTGTAGAGCTTCCTTATGCATAATTTAGTTCAATATGAAAAGGACTTGTGCAAGGGGGTCTCTCTCAAAAGCGTAAAAGAGCTGCTGAGCTGAAATTAGAGGCAACAAAATATGCGAAAAGTTTGGCATGTTGGATTAGAGGTGGAGATTCATCTGATGTGAGATCTATTGCTCCAGGTTCAAATAAACAGATTCCAAATGAAATACTCTTTAAGGAAAATAATTTTGAGATGAAATTTTAATACCTTCGGAAGAAAAATCCAGCGACAATATTAATTTAGCTGAATGACAAAATCAACATCAGAAGATGAAAATAATTTGCAACATAATGTAGAATTCTTAAAAGGTTAGTTCATATTTTATATTTCACATAACAGGGCACTGTATGTTAAAAAAAAAACAGAATATATAATTAATTTTATCAATAAATCATGTCTTAATTTTTCAATATTTCTACATTTTCTATCTTATACTTTAAGTAACAGCAATATGTTTATTTAATATTATCATTTTTTAAACTTACCATTTAGAATAAAAAATATAAATTGTGTCCAAATATGAAAATTTTTGTACTAAACTTATTACCCTCCGCTAAAGAGGGTAATAGTTTTCGGCAGACGAAAAAAGTCGTGGATGATAATTGATAGTAAATAAAATCTTACAGATCTCACGGAAATTTGAAACACACCAAGATCCGACACATGATTGGAATAATGGATACTTGAAAAATTTCAAAGTAACGTCAGATGAAACAAAAGGGGAAACTGTAAGATTTTGTCAGAGCGTCTGCGACTGGCTGTCAAGTTCCCGAGGTTCCGATTTCATTTTTCAGAACTTGGATTTGTTTCCAGAGTCGCGTTCAAACTTTTGTCCCTCCTCGGAGCAAGTGGTGGTGTTCTGTCGTGGCATTTCTAAAATTTTCATTTTTGCGGGATCAGTGTGAAATAGCTCGTAGGCTTGGTATTTCACGCTCTACTTTCAGTATTACATCGTTAAATATCAGAAGAAAATACCCGGGACTGTTGTTCAAGGCCGCGCTGGCCGTCCTCTCCAGTTGTCTAATCCGGAAGAAAGTCATCGTGAAACTAACCGTCTATTTATGCAAAGAAAAAGGGAAGATCCAGATTTTCGTGCTCAAGAAGCGGAATCCAAATCCAGAAGACAAGACAGAAAACGTTTACGACTCTGTCTAGATATACCATCGAAAAGACCAAGAACAGATACTGATCTAAATGTAAGGTGTGAAGAACTAGAATTTCGTAAATTAGCTGAGAAATTTTTCGAAGCTGTTGCTGATGGTCCAATCCACCAATGCTATTGTTGTGATCGACTGTGGTTCAAAAAGTCAATAAGAACCCATTCCAAAACAACTTTACTGTCCAAAGGAGCGACAACGGACTTTATAAAACTAGTCTTTTACAAAGATATCGATGATATTGGCAAATTTTGCAAAACATGTTACGATTGTTTGATTAAATTGACAATACCAGAATTAGCTATAAGCAATGGCTTCGAATTCCCCGAAATACCGGATTGTTTAAAATACTTGACACCACTGGAAGAACGGTTGGTTTCTCCCCGTTTGATTTACATGCAAATACATCCTGTACATGGCTGCCAATACAAATTAAAAGGTTCTGTCAAAGAACCTCTTTAGCGGAGGGGAAACTAATTTCAGCTGAAGGCTGAATATTATAATTAAATTTAGAGGTAGTCAAAATCGGTTTTCGTTTTTTTTATTAAAATAAGCCTAGCCTTGGGATATTTATTTATGAAATCAATTTTCGTTTAAAATTATTTAAAAATTATTTCTAAATCTTTCTAACTCATACTTTTATTTTAAGTAATAGTAATGTGTTTATTTACTGTTATAATTTATTGAATTTTACAGTTTCGAATAAACAAATACACACTGTGTTCAAATATGAAAATTTAATACTAAACTGTTGGAATATAAAGTATAGGCTTTTAATATTTTACAACCCGAAAAGTATAAGCTGTTGGAGTTTAATTATTGTTTTATTTTCTTCGATAAGACTACAACTTATAATAATCATAATATTAATTACGTAATAAAATTGATATTAATAACTTATAAATATTTTAATACGAAAGTATGAAAATAAAATGTATATTTTCTTTTACATGGAAGATTAGAATGTTATGAGGTTTATAGTTTAAGTAAAATTTTACTCTTAATATATTATTATTGGTAAATGAAGAATTTTAATATGAATGAAATTTGCAACAAATAAATATTGCTACTATCCGATTACAATTTTTTAAAGACAATTTTATTTCTTTTGTGTTTTACTCTTTTCTTAGCTGAGTAAATGAATGACCAATTCAGTAGTATAATCTTGCTAAAATTTAAGACGAATAGATAAGCGTTTGGTGTTGCTGCTGTAATTTTTAGTAATTTAAATTACACTAAAAGAATAATTTTCAGACTAATAGAATATTGCTAGTATTTTCTGATTTTTTTCCTTCAGTAGGTTTTAGTAAATGTATTTAACCATTATTATTCTTATTTCTCACTATGTCATACCCAGGTAAAGTAGCGCCCATGGCAGGTACCAAAATTCCACTTTCTTTTCTTAGTAAGAACGACACCGATCTCTTCGTTTGTATATGACCATTCTTTGTTCCCTGGTCTGTGTTGTGGTCATTGATTAGGCAAATTAAAAGGCTATCAAAAAATTAGGTCACAATAAGTAGTGTCTTATTAACTTTAACCTGTTCGCTCCCATCGTTAAAAGGAGGCGACGGCATGGGCGCCGGCAGAATATTTCCCAGGGGGGGGGGGCAAAGACTACTTCAACGAATGGTTGCCATGTTGGAAAGAGCAAAAAAGAAAGGGAAAACACTCCATTCAAAAATACAGTGGGAGGGGCATTGCCCCCGCTTGCCCTATGCTGCAGGCGCCCATGGGCGACGGTAGCGATTCTTTCTTCTGTTCACACCGTTGCTTCCAGACCTGAATGTTTCAATGCTCTTGTTTCGAGAAAGCGTTTGCGTTGGACTACATCATAGGCATTCAAGTACGCATACGGGAAGCAGCGATATGTACAGAAAGGAGAATACCTGTCGTGACGTGCTTGCAATGATGAGAGCGTACTTGTTAAACGCTTCTTTTATTGCGTCAATCTAACAACAGAAATCGGCACCCCTTTTCATGTGACATAAATGACACACGCCTTTCTTGCTACAGCTTAGAGGTACGCCACTGACTTCTATTTAGTGTTGTATGTTGCCTGTGGTAAATTGTGTTCTTAAAGTGAATTTTTCAGAAGTAGAAAATTTATTTATTTAAAATTGACGTCCGGTTTTATAATTATTTAAAAAAAATAAATACTTATATTATATCATATCTGTTATTAACTGAAAGTGTTTAATTCTGCCTTTCTGTACATACATATGCATGTACGTGTTAACCTATTTTCGTTTTAAAAATGTAAGATTAAAATGGCCCCTATAATCAATCTCGCCCGTGGGCCCCGTAAACCCAAGTTACGGCACTGCAAAAGTGGCTAGTTACATTCCGTAGATGCTGGCAATTATGGATTTACTATTTCACATGCATTGGCCAGAGTAAACCCTCAAGTCACCACATCACAAACAGTAGTGAGAAGAGCAACACTCCTGAATAAAGAAAGCCTAACTCCTACGTCATCAAGCTTTGACGTCACTATTCAGCTTACATTTAAATGTTTTACTTTCATAAAATAAAAGTATAAAATGTTTCTGGTGAATTTACTCATGAATAACAATATTTTAACAATTTGAAAGAAAAAATATCATTTTTCACAAATGGCAGTTTTTAACCATGACTAATTAGATCATATGATAAAGAAATAGATAGGAATGAAAAAATTTTTATGAGAAAGGTATTTTAATTTAAAATATTTTCTAATATTTGTAGCTTTCACCAGAAATTTTAAATAGTTTTATTTTGTGAGAGTAAGCTGTGTTGACGTTATCACTTAAAGGCCTAGTGACAGGGACGTAGCTGGGAGGGGGGGGATATATCCCCCCCCGAAATTTTTAGATTAGTGATGAAATTCCGTCTATTTATACACATGTGAGTTCATATGCCCCCCGAAAAAATTTCCTGGCTACGCGCCTGCCTATTGATAACGTCAAAGTTTCAGTTAGGCTTTCTATATGTAGGAGGTGTTGCTAAAAGTCACCTCTCGAGTGCAAAGGCTTAACCTCATTAGATTTTAAATGGCATTAAAAAAAAAAATCTTTCAATCTGCTTATCAAAATATTAAAATGCGGATAGGATGAGAAGTTGATCCAAATAAATTTGAAACTTAAAAGAAATTCGCCAAAAGTTTCACCCTCCTCTTCCCAAAATTAAACGGATTTTTTTTAAGGTTAACTATAGAAAGTTTTCTTAAAAGGGTTTTGTTTTGTAACTACCTCTCATAAAATCAGTCAAAAATCGTTCTTTATTTAAATCAAAAATGATTCTTTTCAGGCCAAATTCAGATCCAAGCATATTTTAAATTAGTTTTTTTTTTTTTTTTCATATTTTGTCTTCTAATGTTTTAATTAAAGGATATTAGTCTTTTTTTCCTTCCAATGGGCGAACACTTGCTCATTAAGCATTTTAACGCTACTAAGGCCCGAAATTGCTGGCCATTTTATAATGGGAGCACTCAGTGGGCGGCCAGCGTTACCCCCTATGAAGGGACGGACAAGTTAACATCTATGCCTAAGCTGGGATTTGAATCCGGGACTCGAGGCGTGATAGAATGGTTCTCAAGCCACTGCACCACCCGGGTGGCATTAGTCATTTAAATGAGGGAGGGGAATATTGTTATCACTGTGTTCCCAACTGGAAGCATGGGTCATTTCTAACCATAATTTTACATTGGTTTCTAAAAAGGAATACAGGGATGGATAGTTTAAATAATAAGTGAAATATTAAGAATTAATAAAAGATTTATTTTTAAATTTAATTAAAGACATGAATAAAGTTCGAGGGGGGGGGGGAGAGAGGTTGTATCAAGATAGATAAAAAAATTAAAAAAAAAATTTATGATAATAGCTATTTTTAAATTTTTTGTCCAGTTTCCCATTAATGATAAAATTGAAACTTCTATTTAAAAAAAATCAAGTCATCTTTTAACTATATCTGCTAATCTTTTCAAGTATCAGTATTGATTAAATTTAATTTTTCAATTATTTTTTTATTTGATGCTCCCAATTGGGAACACATTTCTGTAAAAGGTTAATAGGGAAGTTTTCCATGCTTTTTCCCCCCAATCGATCCCTATTTTTTTCCTGCCTTTTAAAATCGTTTCATAATAAAAAGCATTACAAGATATGACTTTTATTTTTCGTTTTTGCTTCTGTTCCCACTGAAAATAGAAAAGGATCGATTGAGCGAGCAGGCCGTGTCCATTACTGTTTTCTTTTTTTCTTTTCTTTTTTTTTTTTTTTTTTTTGTTCGCTACTTTCTTTCTGGATAAAATCACGTAAAACACCTAAAATCATTCATAAAATATTTATAGATCGTTTATTCAAAGCTAGAACTCACATTTTCCTCAGAACTTTCTTTCGGTACACGGCGCCACTGGTTGATGTTTGAATAATCTTCTGTGGTTCTAGATCCTAAGAGTTCCATCTCATGCATATTCTATTTGTTCTAAATTTGTGACAGATTCTTACCGATTTTATTGCATAAAGTATGTTCTAAACCATTTCGATCATGCTTGTTGCCAGGTTACTGCTAACGTTTTTCGTAAAGCTATCTCCGATCTTAAAAATGCCTTATTGTACCAAAAACAAAGTAGATAAACTGGAAATCCGCGATAAAATGAAAGAGCTATTTTTTAAATGCAACAGATAGATTTGTATAATAATTTATATAATCAGATAATGATTCCAATCTTAATTTCTAGACAAATTTTTGGTATAATAATAATCAGTAATTTATGATAACTAATAACTCAATTCAAACAATTGATAAAATGATTATGAGCAATCAGAATATAATATTTCCACGAAAATTTTGATTTTACGTTTAAATATACCGAATTCGGATGAATAGCTCCTTCAGTTGGCAGTCCTAGAGCTGCCAACTCTCCCGATTTTTTTTCCCGGTAGTTTAATTAGCAGCTTGTTAAAATAAGGCCAAAATCTTAAAAAATATATAACTGCTTGAAAATTGTAGTGAGAATTCTCCCGAAAAAAATGAGTTGGCAGCTCTGCAGTAGAGATGGCCAATGATTCGATGAGTCGAATCAGTGATTCGAATCTTGGTACTGAGTGGCTCAGTCTTTACACTCACTCTCTACTGATTCGAATCTCAAGCCCTCAAGGGAAATACATTCCAAGTGCGAAGGGAAGAAAAACTTATTTTCCCTTTGCCGTTCCCAGAGATTTTCCCTTACTCTTTCAACTCTTTTCGACTCTTTACGACTCTTTTCGGCTCTTTTCGACTCTTTACGACTCTGAGTCGATGGATGATTTGAAACAGTAAATGAGTGGGTGTGGGTGAGTTGGTCACTGAGTTGGTGCAGCAACGAATCTTTACTGATTCAGTGTTTCGCTCTGTTTCGGTGATTGTATACTATCGTTGAGATTCGTTAGTTTTTCGAATCTTCTATCGACTCTGAGTCGAAAGGAGCCGAAAAGAGTTGAAAGGATGTTTCATTTAATTGGAGGGGTTTTTTCGAATCTTCTATCTACTCAGAGTCGAAAGGAGTCGAAAAGAGTTGAAAGGATGTTTCATTTAATTGAAGTTTTTTTTTCGAATCTTTGGTGTTTCATTTCTTGGTTGGTGGTCGGATTTAAAGTTTTATCTGTCTGTGGGTGTGGAGTGGGTCGAACATCGTTTGCTTTTGGCGGGGGGCATAGGCGTTACTTCCTAAGGGCAAGAGGGGTCAATCTCCCCCCCCCCGAAAAAAAAATTAAGAAAATCCCTCCTTCCAACTTGTCTGACTGATTTAATATTTGTTTAAAATTTAATGAAACATCCCTTTTCTACTTTTAACTTCAATATATGTCCCCCTGCCCCCACCCTCAAAAAAAAAAAAAAAAAAAAAAAAAAAAAAAAACGGAACGTTAAGTTTACATGGTGGCGGATTTTCATGTGAAGGGAAATAGAATGAAATAAAGTTAGGATTGTGCTTGTCACTTTTAATGAAGGATACAGGGGCGGTATTAAGCGCTCTCACAAAAGGACTTTGTAGTAAGCAAAATAACATTTCGCTTTATTGCTGCAGATTTCGTTTAAGATATTTTTTTTACCTTGTTTTTCGTTTAAGGGGAATGATTTTATTTTCTTTCGTAATTCAGAGAAACACAAAATAGGGTCTAAAGCAGTGGCGTAGTTAGTGTTATTGACTGTGGCGTAGCCAGGATTTTATTTCGGGGTGGGCTGGGTATCAAATTTAAAGATAAATTTCAATTGTAAGCTAAGTAAAGGGTCTCATTTTTTTTTTGGGGGGGGGGCAGCAGCCCCTCAGTAGGACTGGGCCAAAAATCGACATATCGGTTTTATTTCAACATCAAATATCCGATATTCCCATTTTCATTTCAGTGAAATCTCGAATTCGATAAAGGGCAAAAATACAGGCCGGCCAGGGGCGTAGCCAGGAATTTTTTATGGGGGGGGGTTATGACTACTGCAACTCATATATATGTATACGTGTGTATGATAATGTAGTGAAGAATATACATTTTGTATGGAAAAAATTCCTCATGGGGGGTTATGACCCCCCTAACCCCCCCCCCCCTTGGCTACGCCTCTGAGGCCGGCAGTAAGAAAATCCTGAGATCAATACCAGCTTGTGATGCTTTTGCTACTGCTTTCTCTCGGAAAGCTTCTTCTTCTCTCATCGCAGAAAAAACAGCTCCATGGTTTATTAGTCTAATTACCATAATTAATTAACGTATATCTCGGAACCTATCCACCGGAGCGCGTTTTTATTGATTCTCGATCCCCCCCTACACTCAACACCCCACCGATACTTAAAATTTCGAATGCTTTGACACCAAACTTAACCTTTTAATCTTACAGGCCCAGGGGGTCATACGAAGCTCCCCTATATTTTCAATTTGGGCATTTTAAACACTAGCCTCCTCCGACGGCATCTCCAAAGTCTGGAAACCATCCCAGAGCCAATTTCTACATGTTTGCAGTCCTTTTAAGCCTCAATCATGGTTAATTAGTCTAATTACCATAATTAATTAACGTATATCTCTGAAACTATCCATCGGAGCGCGTTTTTATTGATTCTCGACCCCCCCCTCTGACGTACACCCATCGATACATAAAATTTCGAATACTTTGACACCAAACTTAACCTTTTAATCTTACAGGCCCAGGGGGTCATACGAAGCTCCCCTGTAATTTCATATCGGGCAGTTTAAACACTAGTTTTACTGGAGCAAGGAGAGAGAGATGCTAACTGCCCGAGAACTCAGCGGAGAAGAAACCCGATGAATGGGTGAAGGGTGTTTAAATAGTACGGCTTTCGGCGCAGAGAGAGGGAAAATTTCTTTAGTTGTTTTATTGATTCAAGATTCGAATCATCGAAGTAGTGAGTGAGTCGAGATTCGAATCAGTAAAATGAGTCGAACCGCCCATCTCTACTCTGCAGTTCTTATCCACAAACCTTTCAGGTTTCACCGTGAAATATCTTGACATGGAACTGTACTTTTGTGGTTTTCAGCGCATATAAATGCACACCTTTATTAAAACTTCTAGTATTTAAATGTCTATAAATTTTCTGGTGAGTTTATTCGAGTCTAAGCATTTTTATTAATTTTGGTGAAAATAGAATTGTAGTAAGATTAGTGATTTTTAAATAATAAGTAACACGATAAAGAAATCTCTAACTTACACAGTAAAAAAATTTCAATACCGTAAAATACACCAGAAAATATTCAAAATAAAGAATATGTGGAGTATTGAGCTGCATTTCTTGCCAAGATAGTACAGTTAAAGATGTAAAGTAATATCTGAATGAAAAGGTTACTGGCGCGATACGAAAGTACAGTGAAACTTCTATGAGCGACCACCTCTATTAAGCGACCCCCTCCTCCAACGACCTATTTTTTTAAGGCACCGATTTTTTACCCATTCTACTTCATGTTAAAAGGTCCTCTAGAGCAGTGGTGCGCAAACTATTTTCATCTGCGACCCCTAATTTGTGTAAAATTTTGTCGCGACCCCCTATTTTGAGTATAATTTTATCGCGACCCCTGGATAGACAGTAGACATTTTCTTTAATTGAAAACGAAGTTACATTGAAATTCTTTCTAGGAGTTGCTATTACAGGGTGTTTTTAAAAGAGTGTCGTGACGTCATCGATTGAAATAACGCGCTTTTAAAATAGCGCACCAAACTTATAAACCACCATAAAAATGTTATAAAAGTTGTAACATCATAAAAATCAGTTAAAGAATCCACACATAATTTTAGTAAACAATACTTTATTTATGCATATGGGTACAAATATTTTTTAATGAAAAAAACTTTACATCGTAAAAAGTCAATGTGAAATATGTGCTTGCAAAGAGCTCAAGATTGTTTCTATGTTCCGATTTGTATTGGAAATCGCAAGTAGTAAGTCATCCTCTGGATCCAATCGAGATCGATATTTTGTTTTAATTGAAAATAATTTTGAAGATCACTATGCATGATCAATTTGCAGATCACTATACATGAAAACGTGGTTTTGAAGCCCCGTGATAGCGATCGCGAATATCGCGCTCGTAAAATAATAATTGTCAGTTTCTTCTCTTATATTATTTCAGTTCTTTGAAATGATTAATTGCAGGTTTTTAATAAATTTGAATCTCTTTGAATTTGGCTACCCCCAAAAATTATCTCGCGACCCCCGGTTTGCGCACCGCTGCTCTAGAGAGACCACAACCCACTATAAGCGGCCGGTACCGGCTCCCTGTTTGAAATGTTCTTGCGTTTTTCCGGAAATAAAATAAACAAATACCACATGCAAATCGACAGCTGCTGCAAGTACACATCACGTACAAATCTTGTAGGTTAGAGAAGAACGAGTGATTTTACCGTTGGGGCAGCGCAGTGATGAAATCAAGTCACACAAAAAAGAAAATTGAGAGAGGAAGTTAGCGGTTGCTTTTGGTTGCGGAAAAACCCAAAAAGCAAATTTTAAAGCAAAAAGATTTTATTGTGGCAAAGTCAGAATTCATGACGAATATGAGGATTGTCAGATATAAGTAATAAAGTGGAGAGAGAAATGTTCTCGTAAAGCGATAAAATAATGAAACAATCCGAAATTTATAAATTTTTATTTGTATTTTTAAAGTATGTTTGAATAATTACTTATGTATTAGTATAGAGTTTCATAAATATAAAAACAAACAATATTTTTAGCGTTTTATTTTTCTTGTCTATCAAATGTTTATACGTACTTCTTTGAGCGACCATCTCTCTTAACGACCGATTTTTCGCGGAACGGAGGGTGGTCGCTCTCGAGAAGTTTCACTGTATATGCAAATTGTGATGCCATCCCTTTGCTACACAGATTTTTAATTTACCAGTAAAAAGGTCATTCCCGTACCGTACCTCAGGTTAAAAAAAAAGTTATTAAAAAATGAAGGCGGGAATAAACAGAAACACAGATCATTCTCACATTAAAAAATCTAGTTGCTAAATTTTCGCTTTACTATCTCTTTTGTAATTTTTACCTTTCAAATATTCTCATATTTGTAGCGAATCACTAACTTGCACACCAATTAAATACAACTACAGTGCATTAAAAAGTTGTTGATGTAAACGCCAAACTCAATTTGCTCACACATGCTGAAAACTGCACTCTTCACGCCATTTTTTATTTTCCTCCCGCTCTTTTTTTATTCCCGCCATTCGCAGCAAAATTATCCTAATGGGCAATTTAACTGAAACATCTTTCCGATTTCAGAAAGAAAATGGTTGTCGTTCGCCCATTATGCTTGTTCCAGGAAAAAGGAACAAAAAATGAGCAACGCAGTTACTAATTATTCGAGATAATAAATATTAACGCGCATGTATAACTGCTTTTATTACACGTCAAAGGTATTTAAAACTGGTTTTTTCGTAATTTTCAAGTTTATTAAAGAGGGACACAGAAAATTACTGTTGAATATTATTTTTGAAAATTTTAAAATAGTGCAGTTTCTTGGAATTCCTAAGAAAAATAGCTATGTAATTCTAAGCAGGAAATTACTAACATTTTACATCGTATAATTGAATATCGAATCATATAACAGTCGTAGAAAATTGTGGAAATGTGTTGAAAAATACTTCATGATTATGTAGTCTTTACAGCGCCCATATACATTGCCACGCGTGATAAACTACATTGTACCAAATCACACTGCAGGGAAATGTTAAAAAGAATTAAGTTGATGTCCGTGCACTAACAGCCGTAAATGTGCTTAAACTACAAAAGTTATATATGTTGTTCACATAGGCCTAAAGTTTCCAGAATTATTGGGGGGGCTCGGGCCTCACATATAATGTACACGTGTATATATATATATATATATATATATATATATATATATATATATATATATATATATGTATGTATATATATAGAGAGTACATACATACATATACTTATACATATATACACACACACACACACACACACACATATATATATATATGTAATAATAAAATAGCCTTTGACAATTTAATCTAATTTAATTTAAAGTCATCTGTAAAACAAACTTTAATGTCTGTGAAACAGAGTACTTTCACTGTAAGGTTTGTTTCTCGGCCAGACAAATATTACGTTCAGAGACAATTTTGAGAACATTTAAGAATCAAAAGTGCGAATTAAGCTAAATTTGCAGGCATTTGCGGTTTCTGGTGGCCGAACCAAAAATTCTTGGGCTAAATAAGTTAATGACATCACTTTAGAGAGCCAATATTGCAAAAATCGCGATTTATGGCTCAGCTCGTTTATAAATCACGATTTAAATCCCAGTCTAAACTCATTAATCCAATTTATTGGCTTCAGAATAATAACATTTTAAGACTGATTTTATGCTTTTAATCTTCATTACGTATAATATATATATTTACTTTTTTTCCAACAGCGTGGTAATGGCATATCCAGCTTTGGCTGGAGGTGGGTAGCTTTATAAAGTCAAACTAAAATTTATATTCAGCCAAAAAATGGTGTGCGGTTCCAACCCATTACGATCACTCATATATATACATATATGTACCTTAATTCTAGTTAGGTTGTTGTTGTGGGATTAAGGCCAATTATCTACACGAGGGATCTAGGCCTATGGGTGGAGTGCCCTCCGTGGGGGGTCTTTCTAGGATGTCCTAACCCGTATTCACACTAAGTTTCGGAGGAAACCACGAAAAACTCCGAATGGTTAGGTCGGCGGACGTGACCTGGTTTTGAACCAGGCATCTTCCAACTCCCACTTCAGAGCGCTTTGCGTCCCAGTTCAGAGGTAGGCCCGACCCATCTATCTCGATTTATCATGACTCATCTGTGTATATATTTTTTAATGGGGAATGTACAGGATCGCAGTTTTTCATACAAGCATAAAATCTTCAAAATTACGAGAGTGGGGAGCATCCTTGTACTCCCATTTACACATACACACGCACACACCATATCAGGGTCGTACCCAGAAAAAAATTTCGGGGGGGGGGGATCAAAAGGTGAAAAAGGCTAAATTTCTCACAAAAAGACTTCATTATTATTGTTTTGTTAACAAAATTTTAAATTTCAGGGGGGCGGACCCCCTGGTCCCCCCTGGATACGGCCTTGCACCATATATATATAATAAGGTTGGAGCTTCGACGGGCCTTTATAGCCTTTGACTGTTCCCTGTATTGCCATTTCAAAAGAGAAATCCAAGTTAAAAATATTTCAAACACAAAATTATACACCTTTGTTCAGCTAATATTGCATAATGGAATTTATACAGGGTGTCCCAAAAAGGTGGTAACGGGCTTTAATTCTATATATATAAGAGATAAGTGGTCAAGGAAATTTTTTAAAAAATGTTCAAAATAAGGTCGGAAATACTACTCTGTTAACAAAGAATTCCTCTTTTTCATTTTAAAAAAGTTACACTTTTTAAATTTTTATACGACCCCCGTACGAAACAACTCCCAATGAGTAAAATGTGCCTCATACACTAAAGAATTGACTTATAAAATTTGAGAACTATACCCTTAAAAGTATCAGAGACATGAAGATAACTATAACGCTGACTTAAACCACTTTTCAATGGCTCTGGAAGGGGAAAAAATCACGTTGAATAATCTCATTTCAGAAATGACGAAAGAAAATCTTTTTTTCTTTCCACTCTAAAAATAAACTTTTACATACAAAATCATAGATAGTCCCCGATCCTCTTTCTTTAAAGATATCTCTGCGACATCGTATGATGAAAGGCTGATTTCGTACACCACCTAGATAAAGAAAGCCTAACAACTCCTACGTCACTAACCGTTGGCGTCATCGTTAGGCCTACAATTAAAAGTTTTAATTTCATAAAATAAAACTAAGATTTTTCTGGTGAATTTACTCATGAATAACAATATTTTAATAATTTGAGAGAAAAAATATAATTTTACGACAAATGGCAGTTTTTAACCACGACTAATTAGATAATATGATCAGGAAATAGATCGAAATGAATAATTTTGTATGAGAAAGGTATTTAAATTTAAATTTTTTATTTATGATATTTTCTAAAATTTGTAGCATTCACCAGAAATTTTAAATAGTTTTACTTTCTGAAAGTAAAACTGTGATGACGTCATTACTTGAAGGCCTAGTGATGACGTCGAAGTTTCAGTTGTTAGGCTTTCTATATGTAGGAGGTGTTGGTATGAAGCACATTTTACTAATAGGGAATTACGGGGTCGTATAAAAATTTAAAAAGAGTAACTTTTTGAAAATAAACGAGAGGAATTTTTTCTTAACGGAGAATTATTCCGACCTTATTTGGAACATTTTCCCAATTTATATTGCCTACTTATCTCTAACAGAAAAAAAATTAAACAGGATTGCCACTGGTCAAGGAGAACAGGGTAAACCTGGAAAAGTGTGGGAATTTCATTTTGACAAAAAAATTCAGGGAGAAGTCAGGGAAAATTGCAAATTTTGGCCCAAAACCTTGGAAAATCAGTGTTTGTAAACAAACACTGATTTTAACCTTACTTTAGGAAGCTAAAAATATTAAAGAACGTATGAATAGTTGGCATCATAAACATAAAAGATAGTCTGGGTTTTTATAGCACGATGGTCTGGAAAACCTGAAAAAGTCAAGGAATTTTTTTTTCAGAAATTGAGTAGAAAACCTGATTAAAGCCTGTTACCGCTTTTTTGGGACACCTGCATATGTTCAGAGGCAGAAAAAATCTCGAAACATTTACATGCCCAGTCGGACATGTAGGCTAAAATAATACATCCCCGAACAGAAATTTACAAGCCCGAAAATTACTACATTATATTGCTCTGTAAAATTTACATTATTCAGACTGTTTGCATTGAAAGGAAATGTTGCAACCACAAAACAAATCCGTATGATATATGAACCAGCATATTAAAACTATTTTATGAATCTCTTTTGATCAATTTTTTACATGCCCGATCGGGCACATGGCTAAAAGAATACATACTAGGCTGAGAATTTTACATGCCCCCGGCATATCTTTGCAATAGATTTTTCCGGGCTTGTGTATCTCCAAATTTTTTAAGGGGTCTTAGGAGGATAAGGATTAAAAAAATCGATATTTTCAATTTTAATTTTACTTGAAAGCTCAATTATATCTGAGCATTTTGACCCCAATTTTATGCAATTATTCCAACTAGAACCCGAGATAAACATAAAAACGTTTTATGAATGTTTTTATATTTGAACACAGTAAGGTAACTTTAAACTGCGTTTTCTCAAAACGCTTTTTTTTTTTTTTTTTTTTTTTTTTTTCGTGAACTATCCGTACGATAACAAAATTTCTATGATTCGTATCTTCACATACTTTGTATAGTTATAGCTGGCATCAGTATCTATATAATGATTTAATATTAAAAGTGAAAGTGAAAAACTTTTGAAATTTTAACAGAAATATAAGAGAAAAAGTAAGTTTTTTTTTTTTCAAATCTCACTTTAAAATAAAATTTAAAATTCTAAATCTAAAAAATTTTCTTAAATATTAATTCATTCTATAAAATATTTATTTTACTTAATTTTGCAATAAAAATTTTGTTTATATATGTACTATTTTAAATTGACTTATCTTACAGATAGTGACACACACTATTGAAAAAGTAGATATATGTAAAGTAAAAATTAAATTGTTTTTTAAACATATGTGAAAGGTAATGGATTTTTATCTGAAATTTTATGATGTACTATAGTGTATTGTTATACAAAAAAAGTTTCATTATTCTATGACTTTCATTTTGATCATAAAATGTAAAACCGCTAGGGTTTAAAATACGTGCATATTTGCTCCTCAATCCGCCTGAGCCCCTTAATGCAGAAGTAAAAATATAGAAATATGCTTACTGTTCTGTGCACGCATCACTGCGACTTGCATTCCTTTGAAACGTTTCACTTACCGTTGGTTCTGGCGCTTTTTCTTTATTTAATAAGGTACCTATCCATTATAGTGCCTTTCTACCAAGTTATCCCTCTTAAAATGCAATGAAACAAAGTCAAAAATGGAAACATAGTGAAAGATGCAAAGGTGGTGGGGAAGGAACATTTTCGATTACTGAACGTATTTTAGGCTGATGTGAATTTTTGATTTCATAATTACCATTGCATAGACGGTTTTTTATTAACCGGCTCCTGACGCTGCCAGTTTAATAACATCTTGTGTTATGTGGTGTCAGAATGAATCTCAAATAATGATCGAAAACGAAATCGGAAGAAAATTTCTATGAATAAAAGAAAAGTCTTTTTTTTTCTATAACTTGGGTGAAATACTTTTTCTTTAAATTGTAAAAATTGAGTAAAATGCAATTTTTTTAAATTTAAAGTAAATTATTGGGGGGGGGCTCAGCCCCAACTCACAATTTATTGGAGGGGCTTGAGCCCCATGGGCCCATATAACTCTACGCCTATGGTTGTTCATGTGTACTGTACCTAGTGCCTAGGATTGCCAAACGTCCTGCGAGAGCCGGGACGTCCCGTTTCCAGAGCTTTAAAGGACACGTCCCGCGAAAGGCGTGTGAGGGACGCCAAATGTCCCGTTTTTTGAATAGAATAAATAATTTGATAAATTATAATGATATCAGTGGAGATTTTAAACATTAAATTTCTTTCCTAAATAAATGTGATGGCAGTAGAAGCGATTACATACTTAAGTTTCTTTTCTAAATAAGTAATATTATGATTTCAGTAAAAGTTTTTTAAAATATACTAATCTAAATAAACTTCAAAAATCTTGTGCATTAAATAGGAATGAGTATACTTATACGTGAAGTAAATATTTTCCTTTTATCTCTCCTCAAACAATTCAAATTTTGGGTTAATTAGTGGGCACCGTGAACTTCCGTCAACACTCTGAATTTCCCACGAAGTATTATTACTGCTAACGGGGTGGTTCATTCAATAAAGACGGAATGATTATTTAACTTATATTTTTTAGTTCAATAATATTAAAGTGGTGGTAAGAGAAAATTTGCATACTAAACGATAATAGATTTCATAAAAATTAGGCCGATCGAACGTAAATAAATTAACACAGTATGACTATTAACCGGCGGTGCTATCGACATTGAATAAACAGTGAAGTACATAGCCCAGAAAGCTATTTACCTCATCTTGACGCAAACATGTTAGAAACATACTCGAGACCATTGTTTGTAATTTAAAAGTATGCAATAATTTTATGTTTTTTCCGTTGAATTCTATTTGTGATTTTCGCCACTACACGCAATTTTTTCACGTACCCCCCCATGAGTACGAATACCCCATTTTGAGACCTGGGGACCAAAACACTTTTGCAGAGTTGCCAATTGCTCCGGAACACAATTAACCAATATTTCATAACAGTAACTTTTTACTTATATTATCGAAAGATTCGGAAATGAAATATGTGTTTGAGTAGCCATTTAAAAGAAAAATGTAACAAAATTCACTGTTTGCAAAAAGTGGTTGGTTGTATACTTGAGCAGTGAACAACTCCATTTGTACTCAGGATACTCTTTTCAAATTTTGTGTCCCTTTATGTAGGTGTGGCTCAATTTTCGTACCCCCCCCCCAGTATATCTCTCTAAACTATTGTTTTTTAGCCTATTTCTACATGTATGCCCAGGACACGTGCCCCAAGGCCTGGTTGGTACTCACATGCAGATATGCAATTCCGACTTTTCAGATAACACTTAGTGCATATTTTCCTCTCTTAGTGCTATTTTTTTTAAAGTTTTATTTTATTTCTTTAAAAAATTCATCATAAAGTAACTGTCCCCAGTTTTCTGGCTTAATGTTCCAGTTAAATATATATAAAATTTCAAGTCTCTATACCTTGAAAAGAAAAAAAAAAAAGAGAATAAAATAAAATTCACTTGCCTGCTGAAAGATGAATGCCTCGAATTTCTGCTTTGGAACATTATCAACCTTCGAGCACAGTATAAAAAAAATAATGGGGGAAAAATGGAATGAATAAATAAAAAATTTCAGAAATGCCGAACGGTATGAATTATTCCACTCCGTGTCACGGTGGCCGATGGAATGGAAGGTGCCAAAAATGATTGACGCAGAAAATTTCCTTCTTGTATTTTGCTGGCGATTTGAAAAGCCGGGTGCAAGGTAAAGAAAGTAGAACTCAGATACGGTGGATGAAAATGTATATGCGCCCATGTTACTCCAGACCACGCCAAAAAGAGATTAAATTTTATGTCACCTCTGTATCAGCTGATAAGGCTGAGTTAATTTTTATGTATTTAGTATTTTATCTTGAAAGCAGAGTGCCGGTTTTATTGATGGTATAATATCCTTCCCGTGCAGTGGTGGATCGTGACCTGTTTCAGTGCTGGTGTCCGAAAAAAAACATGCCAGTTCGAATAGGCACAGACTATTACTTAACCCTTTAACGCGCAGTGGGAACACCAAACTCTGACGTCTGTTCTCGTTGCCAGTCACGAAGAATAGATTTGATTTCTATAAAAATAGTTGCGGATGACATAGTTCCACGAGAATCCTTTACTTTTTAGCACGTCATTTCCCGTAAAAAAATGGACACGATTATTTTTAACAGCACTGACATCTGCTTAAAAATGGAAGAATGAGAGAACAACTGGATAGATTGGCCAATGCCAAAAATAGGGCACGGCACAGCCAGCTGTCGTCAAAAAAAGGTCTCTAGATCTGTGGCACGCGATGAACGTTTCGGTCATCCGCCATCTTACTGGTAGTTAAGTCCAGCGATGGCAACCGCTGCTCTTTTTTCAGCATTGGGAAAGGGTTACGCTTCAAAGGGTTAAAGAGCAACCTATCCCCCGTGCATACAGGTTAAATATTTAAAAAAAAAAATCTTCAAACGGCAAAAATGATTATCTAGGGTTTTTACACATTTTAGGTAATCATAAATGTCGGTGTTGACCACTGGCTCCTAGAAACAGAAAGCCTTAGCGCTGAAGCTTTAACGTCATCATTAGGCCTTCGAGTAATGACGTCACCACACTTTCATTCTCATAAAGTAAAACTATTTCAGTTTTCTGGTGAATGCTACAAATATTAAAAAGTATCTTAAGTTAAAGATAAGAATTAAAATACCTTTGTGATACAAAACACTTCATTGTGATCGGCTCCCTTATTACATTGTATAATTAGTTACAGTTAAAAACTGCCCTTTTTTGTAAAATTAAATTTTCTATCTCAATTCACTAAAATGTTGTTATGAGAAAGTAAATTCACCAGAAATTTCGAATAGTTTTACTTTATGAAAATTAAACTGTGATGACGTCACCATTAAAAAGCCTTCTGATGACGCAAATGCTTGGTGACTAGATATAAAAAGCTTGGTTAGGCTTTCTATATCTAGGAGGAAGTGTGTTGACGCAGCAAATGGCTCAAATGTGCTTCAACCCAATGCATGGTGCCATTTTTTAGATGGGCGATAAAATGCACCAAGCAGAGCTGCCAAGTCTCCGGCTTTTTCCGGGAGATTTCCCACTACAATTTTTAGACAGTTTTATTTTGGATTAAACATTTGGACTTATTTTAACTATAAATTTGTAAGCAAAAATTAGTGGTGGGAAATCTCTCGAAAAAAGCCGGAGGCTTGGCAGCTCTGACCAAGTATTGTAGATTCGATATCTTAAAGCTGTGAAAAATTCTGAAAGATCTTGCATTTTTGTGTATCCATTATTGATATTTTGTAATCTAGCTACTGTGTGACTTATGCTTGCTCCATTTGACGTCGCTGAACTGTTAATTTAGATTTTTGCACATGCGTTATTGTTATTGCACTAATGTTTACGTCTAGCTCTTGCCATTCGATTTTGGTACCGCATATGTTAGCGTATTATATAAGTAGTTTATGTTAGTATTGAAAACTTTCATATGTTAATATTAAAAAGTTTGCTTTAGCAATGTTGGAAAAACCATTTTCTCCAATTCGTTTAATTTTTCTTAAGTATTTATGCTCTTTATATCTACTCGTTCATCATTAAATGATCTCTTTATTTTGAAATCGATATTAACCTATACAACAGATTTACACATCACATTTCGTAAACCTAGAAAACAAAATAATATCAGACAGAATAATATCAAGGAATATAAATAAGATCCTGCAAATAAATTATTTCCTACTGAGCGGAATTTTCACCAATAGCTACCAATTGGCGAAATTTCCCCTTTCAACAGAGAAGACCAGCAATCTTTGGGTAAATGCATAAAATTCACATCTGGAGGAAACAAAGATAAATAAATCGACCGAGCTAATAAAGTAACGTTGGTTTGTACTGCAAATCTCAAACTTAAAAACAGGTATGTAGATGCCTCCTCAAACAGTTTCAATTTATAGAAAATGCAGAAAATGTTAACCCACAAGTATGCATCATATCTAGAGTAAATACGCAAGACTAAAGTTATTGAGCAAGCAAAAAGATTATAGTTAATAACAGTTAATGTTATAATAGCAAACAAGTTAGTCAGTGTTATTATAGTTAGTTATTATATGTTATTATAGAAAACAAAAAGATTATAGTACGCACAACCCAGGTTGAGACCCAAAAGATTAGAGATATGCAATTTACACTTTTCAAATAATGCTTATATATTTTCCTCTCTACAGCTAATTTCAACTAATTTTTCTATTGGAAATTTCAAAAATTAGTTGATGCGTATAAAAGGCTTCTTCAAAAATTTAATTTTATATTATAAGATAGAAGTTATTAAATATGTCTGTTTACCTTTTCCACCTGAGACAGTTATAAAATTTTACTCTTGTTAAAAAAAGTTCAACTAACCAAATAAAGATGGAATTTTATTCCAAATGTATGGCTTTTAAATAGCAAATGATATTATGCTTTTGTTCACTGTAAATACATTTAACATGTTAAAAGTTCCTTCGTAATAAATAAGCGTTTTATTCTAATACTTACGAAAGGTAAAAGAAGTTCCAAAATTGTCTCCTTTCTACGAATAGTTTTAAGTGTTACTCAAAATTTACAATGTACGATAAATTGTGACACACACAAAATAAAACTGTAGATAAAAATAAAATAAATGCACAACGAACTATCTGCCTATCTATCTTTTTTTTTTCTTAACAAAACTGAAGTATTTTCAGAATTTTTGCAATAAATTTGCTTAAATGCATTCCCTGAAATCGTTGTTCATTTTGAGCCATAAAACTGACGTGACGTCAGTATTCATAAATTATGAAAAATAAAATATTTCAGTTAAAGTAGAACATTGGTTCAATATGTGCTTTGAGTTTAAAATCAATTTTGTTTTCTAAATTTTCTCCTCAATCACTCTGCGACAATATAATTTTTACGATCTTGAAGATAATTTCAATTATTACTTTTGGATTGAAACCTACAATTACCGATGATTTTTTAACCCTATTAAAATAAATGATAAGTATTTATGCTCTTATTTCAGAGATTCTCTGGTTCTATTGAAATAAGAACGAAGTAAAGACTTAAAATTTGCTATTAAGACATGGATTCTTAAAATATCTTTTTCATGACGCGAATTCTTTTTTAACTTACAAGTGTTCTAGGAGCTTGTCGATTCATCAGAATCCTCCTTTTTTATGCATGTTCAGTGATAATTTATAAGCACGTGAATCGATTTCTATTATTCTTTTTTTATTCGAATGGGTATGCTTTAGGAGTGTTTTTATGTTATTTTAATCAAGTTTTGATGGTATTATCCTTCAAAAAATTGAAAAAACAACCTTATTTTTTTTATCGAATAATAACTACAGCTCAATTTCTTGAGCTTACTAATGTCCTTATTCACCAAATAGGTGTTGGCACGAGCAGGCGCGTAGCCAGGAAAATTTTTCGGGGGGGGGGGATATGAACTTATATGTGTATAAATAGACGGAATTTCTGCACGGCATTAATCTTGTGGTCACTAATCTAACCACCCCCCCCCCTCCTGGCTACGCCCCTGAGCACGAGAACAAGTAGCACGAGTTACAGGATTAGCACGTGCATTAACAGTAAATGGTATTCTAAAAAAAATTGCACCCAGGATAATTTAATCCATGCACTATCACAGTCTTTTTTGTAAGCTTGTCTGTGATTGGTCAGATTAATTAGAGTTTTTCTTTTGGCAACATTGAAAAACTTTCGAGTTTGTTCTTTCTATGCAACGGCTGAAACATCTTCTACCCCATAAGGAAAATTTTCACGCAATATGAAATTGAATTGTTACTGACTTGTGTGGATAAATATAGAAAAATTGTAAGTAATAATGCCATAAGAAATAGCCATAAACAGGATACGTGGAAGGATGTTGAAATTGATTTCAATAGCCAGCCACAAGTGTGTAAAAGAACGACTACACAGCTTTTAAATTTATACTAGAAACTTCTTAATCTCTTAGTTTTGCGCAGAAATATTAAAAATCCGAAAGCATGAATACGATTGGCATAAAATGAGCCATCATTCGTGTGTATATGCAATGAAATTTTGATTGCTAAAGAAAAAGTTGACTTTTACACCATTTCGTCAAATAGTTATCATCACTAAATCAGATTAAACTTTTCAGCAACCCTAATGAATTGAATTGAACTTGCATAAGCTATTTAAAAAAAATAGAATAAAACTGTATTTAACATAGCGGCAACACTTAATTTCTCCCCATCCTGCTAAGAAAGTAATGAAGTGTGAAGACGACAGTTTCCTAATATATGTTACATGGTTTGCATAAGCAACCTTAGTAAAAAAAAAAAAAATTTGCATTTCGTTACAGCACAAAAATGTTCGAAGCTGTCTGTAGATTGCTCGAATGTAAAATTGTGGTCGTGCCTTCATTCAGTTTAGGACAGCAAAGGTATTCTGCAAACCATTTTTGTATTGACTTAATTTAAATTAATTTACTAAGCCTTTTATGAGCTATATCTGTTATTATGCCGTTAAAGTCGAATAATCGCAGTTTAAAGTGAATTGGTGGGGATTGAACTGGGAACTGGGGTCTGAAAAACGTTCGATGCGCGTTTCGCTTGAATCTCGACCTTAAAGTGAATTGTTGAAGTTTCCACTTCAACAATTCACTTTCTCGCCACATGTATCTCAGCCTGACGGTCACGCCAATTCTATGCTTTTTTCTCCATCCCAAAAGTGCCCAACGCGCCTAAAGAAGTTTTCACTTCAAAAATGCAGACTAATGTGGCTCAGTGACATTGTAGTTTGAGAGATCGCTGTGTATCTGGGTCAAACAAATGGCCAGTGCATAGGAAAGCATACCCAAAGGCATGCTTTTACAGAGTTTTCTTGTTAAACCAACACATCGCAACATAACGCAAAAATTTCTATAAACAAATGAACACAACAAAACTCTGTTTGATACCTTACTACATTGTTTTAAACAATACCAAGTTACTCTTTCAAAGTTAGAATGGGGACGTATTGTTGTCGATGAGAAAAATTTGCAACAATAAACAACATAAGTCATTTCTATCTGAGCTCTTGAGATTGATGCTTGGATCTTTTATAACTGCTATATTCTTGTGCTTGAAACTGTATTTTTTATACTTTTTAAGCATTTTGAATTAAGTAGTTCGATTTTTTTTCTCCCAAAATGCTTTTCGTTGCACCAGTTCCGAGTCTCGCTGTCTCCCAAAGTGAGTCGGACTCTGATGTCGACGAATTTGTGGATGCAAAGTCCTCGCTTGCTTCCTACGCTACGGCGTCTTCCCGTTTCCTGGCAGTCCCCGAATACTCTCCTCAGTATCCAAAAGATCTGTTGGAAAGTTTTTTGGGCGACTGCTTGTTAAGTGTGGCAGGACCCAAATACTCTCCTCAGTATCCAAAAGATCTGATGGAAAGTTTTTTGGACGACTGCTTTTTTAGTGTCGCGCCGTTGATGCAATTCAGCGATGCACAACAGGCGAAAAGCAAAAAAATTAGGAAGCGTTTAGCGTGCCTTCTTTTTTGCTTTAAGATCTAAATTATAAAAGTACAATGCTTTTTATGCGGTTTTTGGCTCACAATTAAAAACCGAAACTATTTCGGCTTTTTATGCGGTTTTTGGCTGTGGACAGTTAAAAACCGATCTAATATCTGCTTTTTATACGGTTTTTGGCCTCGGGACAATTAAAAACCGATCCTATCCGATGTGGCACCACCTTGACGTGGTGGATAGGCTTTGGAACTAAGAGTGCCACAAAAGTAATATGATCTGAAAGAACCTTTTCTTTATGACTAAATTTTTGAATAAAAATTGTGTAATAAAATGAGATTTTTGTTTTTATTCATAGGAAAAGCTGTTGCACAGAGCCTGCTTGGGGCATTCAAAGTTTATAAGTATAGTTTTGATGTCACAAATTGTAGCACTTGTTCTGCAATTTAAAGAATTAAGTTGAGTGTTGCTGATGCAGTGAAGGCTAGCTCATTGTTTAGCTAATTTTTTTTCTTTAAAAATACCTATCATGAGAGATCTGAGCGAAGAAAAATTTGGAAATAATGATTTTTTCCAGAGATATACCAAATGTGAGCCTTTCATCCTACACCGTCGCAGATATATCTTCAAAGAAAGGGGATCGGGGACTACACAAAATTTTGAATGTGAACATTTATTGCTAGAGTGAAAAAAAAAAAAGATTTTCTTTCGTAATATCTGAACGACCTCCGAAATTCCATCATCCGACGTGATTTTTTTCCCTTCGTGAGCCATGCAAAAGTGGTTTAAGTCAGCGTTATATTTATCTTCATATCTCTGACACTTTTAAAAGTATAGTTCTCAAATTTGGTACGTCCCCTCATGAGTGTATGGGGCACATTTTACTAACTGGGAATTCTTTTGTACGGGAGTCGTATACAAATTTAAACAGTGTACATTTTTGTAAATGAACGAGAGGAAATTTTTCTTAACGCAGTCTTATTTCCGACTTTATTTCGAGCATTTTTTTCAATTTACACTGCCCACTTATCTCTATTAGACAAAGAATTAAAACCCGTTACCACGTTTTACTGACACCCTATATAGGCAACCGATAGATCTTGTCTAGAGCAGACGATTGAAACCCAAACGAACGTTCTAGCTTCTCCAAGTGAAAATTTATACTAAACGGGCATTAAGTAACGCAGTAAAACGACCTCAACATGGCGGTGCTTCCTCCTTCGCCGCAAACGATGTGTCGCAGTCCTCACTCCACGTAACGAATTCTCTGGCGGGGGGGGGGGGTAGGCATCGAAATATTAAACCTTTAGCACGCAATATTCCTGCTCTGGGAACGCCAAACTCCGACGTTTTAACTGTTGCCAGTCACGAAGAATAGATTGGATTTCTATAATAATAGTTGCGGGTGACATAGTTCCACGAGAATCCTTTAGTGTTTAGCACGCCATTTCCCGTAAAAGAATGGTCACGATTATTTTTAACAGCACTGACATCTGCTGAAAAATAGAAGAATGCGAGAACAGCTGGTTAAATTGCCCAATGCTGAAAAAAGGGCAGCCGTTGCCATCGCTCGACTTAACTACCAGCAAGATGGCGGACGATCGAAACGTTGATCGCCTGCCACAGATCTAGAGACCCTTTTTTGGACGCAGCTGGCTGTGCCGCACAGCCAGCTGCGTTCTTCTTTTAAAAGCGGGCGAATTGTATGCTCCGTCTTTTGCTGAAATATAAAAAAGCTATGACAGATAGAATTCAAGATGCAGCAGTTTTAAAAATATTTTACGAAAGTCAGCGTCAAATTTAATTTTATTTGAAAAATTCCCAAAAATCTGCAAATTATGTTACACAATCCGAACAAACAATTTTTAAAAGAAAATTTTCTCCTCTATCCGATGATGTAAATTTCGTTTTACTGCGAGTGCAATTACCGACGTTATTACGTATTAAGCGAGAAAAATCGCTAAAAATCGGACAAAACATAAAATAAAACATTTTCTAATTCGAATTTCGAAAAAATCGCTCCGAGGCGTGTTAGGATCTGTCCTAGTGAAGCCGTATGCAAAATTCGGTGGGTCTGCGATCAACCGTCTCGGCGCAATGCGATCGAGAGACGCGCGCAAGAAGATCGGTGGTCACAAACTTACCTACATACATACATAGCTACATACAATGTTTACGCTCGGATTTTATTATATAAGATAAGCAGTGTCCACTGTGTTTTAGTCAGTATTTCCACTGTACTTTTATTTAAACGATAACGATGTTTGAAATCAACTTCATCTATATCGTCTAAATCATAGGGTCTTTCTGGACACATCCATCTTTTACATTTTTCGAGGTATTCCGAATTTTCCAGATCTTCAGAGTCGCTGTTTGCCATGCTTAATTCCAAAGCGAGTAGCAACAGTAAATAAATATAAAATAAATAAAATCTTTGTGTTAAAAACACACATAAAATGATACTTAACACAGAGTTATTATTTATTTTATCTTTTAACACCAGTATTTTGAGCGTTTTTCTGTAGTAAATAAATATCACTGAGATGCGACTTTACTGAGCCCATGGCTGAACTTCACTGCGCAGACTCTTGCTGACGTGCTAGCACGCACGTCAAATGTTTGGTGCATAAAGGAGTAAGTATTTTAATTCCATTATTTAAACATTCCAGCTTAGTTGTTTTGAATAATTAAATTATATGCTTTTAAAAATATAGGCACGTATTTCTACGGGTTTAACAGATGCTTCTTATGTTTTTTAATAAAATTAGCAAGTTCACATACGCTAAGAAAAGAATCAAGATAATCCTCGAATTAACCAAATGAGAGGAGGAAAGCATTTTTTATTATTTATATATTTATATATATATATATATATATATATATATATATATATATATATATATATAATTTATTATTGCATTTTATTTTGTATTAGTATTCAATTGCGAAATTATTTATTTTTTATTAATTTAATTAATTTACTTAATTAATTAAATAATCTTTCATTATTATTATATTCTATTTATTATTATTTACTTATTTATTTATTGGGCTTATTTACTAAAATGTGGATTTGCGAAATGTTTTGGCGCTGATGAAGGGTCGATAGTTTACAGCTTGAAACATGCGTACCGTTTTTATTACCTTTTGTGTGTTTTATATGAAAGTTATTTTTTGACCGAGTTTTGAATCTGTCGTATCATGCAAGCTTTTATGGCCATCGAATCAGTTTTCATTATCCCCCCCCCCCCCGCAAAAAAAGCGTGCTGCAATAACAGCCAACAAATGACGTTGAGAAGTCGCCTCGCACCGGTACTCAAATTGCTTGGTGGGAGTTTTCAGGGTTTTCTTATTTTGATACTCAAATGCAAGTCTGTTTCACGTGAAAACATTTACGTGAGTATTTATCTTTACATCCCTTTGAAAGCCATACAGACATACCGAAATCATGAACACTTTTAACCCTTTAAGGCGCAGTGTTCACGCTCTGGGAACACCCAACTCTGACGTTTTGACTGCTGCCAGTCACGAAGAATAGATTGGATTTCTATAAAAATAGTTGCGGGTGACCTATCTCAACGAGAATCTTTCACTTTTTAGCACGTCATTTCCCGTAAAAAAATGGTCACGATTATTTTTAACAGCACTGACATCTGCTGAAAAATGGAAGAATGCGAAGAACAGCTGGATAGATTGCCCAATGCTGAAAAAAGGGCAGCCGTTGCCATCGCTCGACTTAACTACCAGCAAGATGGCGGACGATCGAAACGTTCACCGCGTGCCACAGATCGAGAGACCCTTTTTTGACGCAGCTGGCTGTGCCGGGCACAGCCCTTTTTTCAGCATTGGGAAAGGGTTGCGCCTCAAAGGGTTAAACTTACGTGTTAAAAATGCTATTAAATTTTTCACACCTGGCGCTCACAATTCAGTCACAAATATTACCTATACTATCTTATCAGACGGATGTCCTAATTATTGTACTTAAAGAAAAACCAATTTTCCTCGGAGCTTTAATAATCAGGGTTTTTATGTAGTTCTTTACAAATTATTTATCTTCTGAAGAATGGAGAGCCCCTGTTTCTCCCGAAACCTACGTAGAGTTTATTTTACTCTCGTACGTATTAGCTAGTGATTTTTATTGTTTTTTTTTACTTTTTTTTTCAATGTATTTTAGTGTATTCCAAACTTAACTTTGAATGCCGGCTATCGAACAAGTTTTCAGCACAGGTAGTATGACCGCTTGCTGCAAAGCTGGGCGTAACATGTATTGACGAGCTGACGGAAATGTCAAGCAACGCGAAAAAGTTTTTTGTCTCTTCTGTAAAGATGGTAATAAGCAGGAACGAATGCAGACAGCGTCAGTGAAAGGTATGTCAAACTGGCACTGAGACTTCCTCTTAGCAAATGCTAGCAAATATCACAAAATGTGTTTTATTTTTATTTTAACGTCTATGCAGTTTAGGGAAAAAAAAGTTTAAGGCCGATTGAATGCTAACTGTACTAGAGGGGGTCAGATCTTATCAATATCAAAAAAAAGTAACATTATTCTAATCAATAATAATAATAATAAAACTCTCTTAAAAATATGTAATGTATATATTTCCAATCAAAAATCTTGTATAAATAAAATTAAACTTTTTCTGTACATTACTTGGAATTCAAAAAATTTGCGATTTCTATCCGTTTCAAGCACCTGGGAGTGCAGTACGACCGTCAAAAAAAGTTTGTCGTTCTGTCATTCTGTCCGTGACGCTTTTTTTTGTTCGAGCATCACGTAAAAATGACCGGGTCGAACGAAATAAAATTTGGTGACATGATAGGTGGTCACTCAACTTAAACTATAGGTGAGGAACTTTTTAAAAATGTTGATTAGATTTTGAGATTTTTGCGAAAATCGTTTCAAACTGCTTACATTTCTGTTCGCGCATCACGTAAAAATGACTGAAGCGAATGAAGTGAAATTGGGTGACATAATAGAGGCTCACTCAAGTTAACTATAGCAATCTAATTTTTTTTTAATTTTGATTAGATTTTGAGATCTTACGAAACTCTTTCGAAATACGTACATTTCATTCGATCATCACATTAAAAAGACGAAAACGAATAATATGAAATTTGGTGACGTGATAAGTAGTTACTTAACTTAAACTATAGGTATGAAATTTTAAAAATATTTTGGCAGATTTTGAGATTTTGCGAAAATCGTTTCAGAATGTGCAAAAATTTATTACGCATCACGTATTAACGACTAAAACGTATGAAATGAAATTTGGTGACATGATACGTAGTCACTCCATTTAAACTATAGCTGTCGAAATTTTTTTTAATTGAATAGATTTTGAAAATTTCCACAAAATTATTCACAATGTGAAAATATTTGTCGATTACGTATTAACCACTGAATCGAATGAAATAAAATTTAGAGTCGTCACAGGTGGTCACTTAAACTATAGGTGACAAAGTACTTTAAATGTTTTTATGGATTTTGAGATTTTGCAAAATCTCAGTACATGTTTGTTCCATTCCTGAAAAATGCGAATGGAATCGAATGAAATTTGGAATTATGTTGGACGCAAGTTAATTTAAACTCTAAATTCGAAAACTGTTTAAAATATTTCACAGATGATGGGATTACGAGAAAACCGTATAAATGTTTGTTCTCGCATCCCTTAAAAATGGATTAAGTGAATGCATGAAGTTTAGCAGCATGATCAGCAACGATTTAAACAACAAATATCGGACTTTTTTGAAAATTTTGAATGAATTTTAAAATTCTTTTTAAAATGTTTATTTGCTGTTTTTGATTTTGTGAAAATTGCGGAAAAAATTTTTTAGGCATAAAGCTAAAATATCTACAGTGAATCAAACAAAATTTAGTTACAGGTTAAGAATGGCCTCTCGACTTGAAAATTTTCCTTCAACCAGAATAAAACTTAAATTTTTAAAATTAATAAAAACATCTATTTATTACTTTGTTGCTCTATATTCTGGCATATTTTAGCATTACGCAGAATTTACAATTTTGCTTTCTATCCTATTGCCAATATACTAATTTCATTCTTTGTATGCCTACAATACTGACGAAAATTCAGGCTTTTTGGAAATTTACATTACGTACTAACCCATCAATTCGTTCTAGTAATAATATAAAATAATAGTACTAAATAATTTAACTAAAAGTATAATCTAAAAAAGTTGCGAGGTCTAGCTATTCTAAATAATAATTTAGTAATTTCATTCGATCATCACATTAAAAAGACGAAAACGAATAATATGAAATTTGGTGACGTGATAAGTAGTTACTTAACTTAAACTATAGGTATGAAATTTTAAAAATATTTTGGCAGATTTTGAGATTTTGCGAAAATCGTTTCAGAATGTGCAAAAATTTATTACGCATCACGTATTAACGACTAAAACGTATGAAATGAAATTCGTATGAAAAAAAATTTTTGGAAATTTACATTACGTACTAACCCATCAATTCGTTCTAGTAATAATATAAAATAATAGTACTAAATAATTTAACTAAAAGTATAATCTAAAAAAGTTGCGAGGTCTAGCTATTCTAAATAATAATTTAGTAACTTTCTTTAAATTATTTAATTTCTGTTCAAAGAAAAAGATGAAATAATTTTCAGAACTGAAATCACTTGCACTTAAAGAATGTACTGGCTCACAAATTACGTCAGTTTATTTATTTATTTATTTTAAGTGAAAATTTTCTGGGAAAAATAAAATGTTTTGGCAATGCATTTTATGTTATTCGATTAAGAATTATGTGTTCTACAAAATAGCGTGTTTAGCATTTTTGTGCTGATATAGTTTTTGTCCTTTTTAGGTCGTTAAAATGGAGTATCTAGTCGACTTAAAAGAAACTGAAAAACATGAAACGCTTTGCCAAAACCTTTTATTTTTCAAGTAAAATTTTCACTTAAAAATAAACGCTAGGAATTATGGGTCGAACCAATTGATAGCGCGACCCAAAAATCAAGTGATATATTTCGTGAAATCAAGCGTGTCAAGTGCGCATATTTCACTTTTAAATACTCTTTCTAGTGATGCAACATTTCAGGTTGTTTTAAATAGAGAAAAAATGCCCTTTCCATGTAGTTCTAAGATCCAGAACCAAGGTATCAAAACAGCAAGCAGGCTTTCTGTAGAAATTCATTATTTGGATCAAATATGGGAAACCTCTGGCCTCGGGCCGGATATAGCCCTCCAGGGGCTTTTGATACGGCCCGCAGAACATATCAAAACCCCGTATAAAAACACATGTAAACGATTTAAAATCCGATATGAATCCCGATTATACGGCCCGCGACTTCGCTAACATCCTGAAGCTCGGCCTGCAACTTTTCAAAGGTAGTCTTTACCTACAGTAGCGGATTCAGGGGAGGGGCTAGGGGGCTTCAGTGCCCCCCCAAAAGAGATTGCTAATGGATAACATTCTGCTTCATTATGCACTTTGAATGTGTAAAGTGATCTTTTTTAATCACTTAGCCCCTCCCAAAGTTTTTGCATTAATTTAGACTAAAATTTTGCTTTATTGTACATTTTGTTTGGATGAAATAAGCTTTTTTCCAAATTTAGCCCGTCACAAAACAGAATTTCTGGATCCGCCACTGCATACCTGATTTAAATGAACAGCGCTATCGTTTAGAGAAAACGGAACTAGAGTAAAAAGAACATTTTGATTTTCATCTATGTTTGCTGTGGAATCGTACTTGGAACAGAGTTGTACGATGAAGTTTCGTTTTAAAAGCGAGACAAAACTGCTAGAGAAACATAAAATGTTGCAGAAGATGAAGAGTGCTTCCGTATGTTAGTATTTCTTCTAGCCAAAACTAGCACAATTAATGATAACAAATTCGGCATGTATGTGAGGTTTGTAATGAAGTAGGCATCCACCTTCCCTTTTTAAAAATTCTTAATTTTTATTCTAAAAATCCGAAATTTTAAATTTTAAAATTAACTGTTCAATTAATGTTTATTTTTCACATGAAAATTAATTTGTTTAATAATAGTAGCCATCACTGGCATACACATAAGATAAGTAAAAAATCCTTTAATAAAAAAATGCTTAAAAGTTGCCGAGTTCCCTTACTTATTTGAATTTAATGTTTAAACATTACATTACTTTCCAGTGTCCCCGATATTTTGAATACGATCTATATTCGTAAGAAATACTTATTAATTGCTGAATTTTTCATAGTGCGGAATAAAAATAGCTTTCGTCTGTTGCATTGAAGGAGACACACCCAAAATTTGGGTGTAAAGTTGCAAAGAAAAGCCATTTGATTTTAATCGTCATCTTTATCGTGCACGTTCTCTGTGCTTCTTTATCTACATCATTGAAAATAACTGATTATTTTTAGCTGCCCGTGACGGGGGAACCTTCGTATTCGTGTAGGGGAAGGGGCTGAATTTTCGACAAGTTTTGAATACTTTTTAACAAACTGTATACGTTAAGATTAATAAAGAACTTAGTAACTTTCTATTATATATATATATATATATTAATTCAGTACGGCTTCGGATACTACAAAAGACTCACCCTTCTTCCTTCCTCAGCTCCAAACAGTTTCAACTTCCACCCACGCAAGAAAACGAAGTAATTAAAAAGTAAATAAAGTGGGGGAGGAACAGTAGTTACCATGCTGATGAAAAAAAAAATAAGAAAACCAGAGAGAATAAAAGTTGAATGTGAGGAAAAAGCGACGACTGCTCAGCTTGCGCCGCACTGTACTGTTTTTATGTATGTGTGTTATTTACAAAGTTCTTTATTAATTTTCATAATAAAAGATTTTCATAATGTAATTTAAACTCTATTTCACAATGATAAAGCATGTCAGGGCGGAAAATTTAGTTTTGGGGCAAGCATTCTGCATAATATGTTGACAGCTATATTTCTGTATCTTCGCTACACATTTCTTTTACAAAAAAAAAATTATTAAATGGTATGTTTTTTTAATCTATTGTTTCATAATTGGAAGCTGCCTGATAAAAACCACGATAAAAAGAAAAAATATTTAAATTTTGTTATACCTTCTAAAAAAAATATTTTGCACACACACTGACAGCAAATGGCACCGAATTTTGAAATTGACCCACACATGGTGTCCCCAAAAGGTGTAACCCGATTTCGTTTTTTATCTATCAGATATAACTGGGGAATGTAAATTGAAAAAAAATCTGGAGTGACTCCACTCGACTTTCCGAACACTTACGATTAAGATCCTTACCAAGCATTTAAATAAATTTTAATCGATGAATAATTCAAACATATATACCAAATTGAAACTCAATCGAATGCACCTTCAAGAAATTTCAAGAATTTCGCCCATATGCCATCATGCCATAATATAAAAGAAATTTTTGTCGTAGATCTGTAAAAAAACTAGTTTATACACACCAAAATCAATACCGGTCTTTTAATCAATACCGGTGATTTATAACATATATACCCAATTTCAGCAAAATCGAAGGTACCGTTTAAACGCTAGCGCACTTTCAATAAATTCCCCCCATAGGCCATAATGTAAAAGAAATCTTTGTTACAGCCCTGTAGAAAAACTATAAGTCCTATACACACCAAAATCAATACCGGTCTTGCGACGGTGGTTTATGACATATATATCCAATTTGAGCTCAATCGAATGCTCTGTTCAGGAGCTATCGTGTTCACTCACATACACACAAACACCACATCCACACACACACACACATCTCGTAAAAATAGCATAAATGGATTCAGAAGCCCTCAAAACGTGTTAAAACACCAAAATCTCGAAGTCGAATTTTTTCATGATTACAATGCTTCCCTTACATGGTACATGTTCGGAAAGTAAAAAAATGTTCAAAATAAGACTAAGATAAGAAAAACTCCATTTCGTAATTTTTCAAAAAGTTTGAAAAAAAAATGTTCAAAATAAGATAAACTTCCTTTCGCAATTTTTCAAAAAGTTAGACTTTTTAAACTTGCACATGACACCCGTACGAAAAAATTCCTGGTTAGTAAAATGTACCCCGTATACTAATGAGGTGATGGACAAAATTTGATAATTGTATGTTAAAAAGTAACAGAGATATGAACCACTTTTCAGTGGCTTTCGAAAGGAAAAAAGCCACGGCGGATGATCACGCGTAAGGTGGTACAAAAATTACGAAAGAAAATGATTTTTTACATTCTAGTATTGAATGCTTACATTCAGATTCTAGTATAGCACCTGATGATCTTTTTTTATATAAGATGTTTTACGATGAAAGGCTGAAATTTTGAACATCACCTCATTAGTTTATCGGCGAACATTTTACCAAGTGAGGATTTTTTTGTACGGGGGTCCTACACAAATTTAAAAAATGTAACTTTCTAAAAATTAACGAGAGGAATTTTTTCCTATTTTATTTTTAACAATTTTTTTTCCATTTACATTGCCAACTTATCTCCAAATTAAAGCACTAGAAGTCAAAGCCCTTGTGGGGGCATTACAACGGGCGCTAGAAAAAAAATTGACGAAATACGTCTACACTCAATATAGTTCATCTTCGTCCACCTAAAATAAATAACTTCATATTCAATTTTTATTATATACCCAAATCGAATTTCATGCTCGCGAGGTAACTTTTCGCATTCGAACGATTTCGTTTTGTGTAAACAGGCGCTCTTATATCAATGCTTCAAGCAGAAGATCATTTTAGTAAATAAATAAACTATGTTATCTGGAAAAACTGTTTAAAACGAATTGGAATCGCAAGTTTCCCTTCAAAGCATGATGACCGTGACTTCATGTCAGTTGCGGCAGCAAATTTTGTCACGCAAATGATTCACTTTTTTTACTCTCGGAAATAAAATGGCACTGAAAATAGAAAAAAAAAGCGTTTGAAAATGATGGAAGGAGTGGATTTTCATATTTTTAAAGTAACACAGATTGTTTATTATAATTTTATGCATAATTATGAAAAATTTCAAGGGGATCGTGCCAGCGGTGTAGATGCTATTAGTCCTATTGTTCTTAACTTTTTAATCTTTTTGGGGTAATGATGGTAAAAGTTTTGACTTATGAATTTTTTCTAAACATTGAACGATATAGCTCGTTTTATATGTCTCCTTTTAAACGAAAAAATATTAAAAGTTTGTCTAACAGAAAAACTGTGTTTAATTAATAGTTTCGTATTATTAGAAACAGATGCAAAACATCAATAAACAGAATGTTTATATGAACTCTATGGAAAAGTATAGTTTATTCGTATTTTAATACGTATGTTTCTGGTAAAGTAAACCTATTTTTTAAACCCAAAATAGGATAATCAATGTATCAACCATGAATGTTTGTATTTATCTGAAATTTCTGAATGACCAATGTTCAATAAGTCACTAGAATTTTCAGTTTAGTGGTTGTTTTAGCAAAGAACTCTTTGCTTCTTGGGGTGTTTAAAAAAGGCTGTACTGCATTTTAAGTGTTTTTCTCGATCATCTAACAGGGTTTTTTTTTATACAAAATTGTTAACCATTTTAAAAGAAATTAATTATTTTTAAATTAATCATTAGTTAAAAATAAAAATAGTATTAAAATAAAGATAAGATTTAATTTCTTAATAAATTCGTGTTAAACAAATACTGTAGAGTAATAAGGAAAACAGTTTCAGTTACTTTTTGATCATAGGGGGATCCGAAATTAGTTTTACAAACTTTTAGGAGAGGTAGGATACACCGAAACGGTTCAGAATCACATAGCAATGCGGGGTCGGAAACGAAGTCTTCCTGTACCTGTTAATAATCATTTTGGAAGAAGCGTTTAAGTAATAGTAAACTTTCCGGCCATGGTTTTTTCAAAAACTGATGCATCTTTCACCGAGTGCACTTGATAAAAGTTGTTTTAATTCAGAATTTTTTCTTTCATTACATTTATGAAATTGTCGGAGGAAAGCCCCTTGTTTATGAAACTTGGTTAAGGAATTAGACGAACATTTCAACAATTCTTCCAAAGTGATTCTTAACAGGCACATGAAGACGACGATTCCGACCCCGTATTGCTATGTTATTCTGAACCGTCCTGGTGTACCCTACCCCTTCTAAAAGTTTGTAAAAATAATTTCGAATCACCCAGTGTTTATGTTAAACATATCATTTACTTGACATTTCAAATATTACTTTTTCCTAAATCCTTGCTTATGAGCGAGCATACTTAAAGTGACAATACAATATAAAAAACTTTTTCTGTATTTACATGCCAGTCAGTATAAAAAAAAATCGTATATTGATTTAGTTTTGCTTGATTACGAAAAATAGTAAATCAAAGCTAACCTCAGAGTTTAATTAATTAAAGTAATTAAAATGTGCTAATTAATGATTGTATAAAAATGTAGCTTCGTACGAATCAGTTTTTGTTTCTGAGATCAGATTTTTTGACTTAATAGTTTTATGTAGCTGCAAGAAAAATTATTATTCAATTTTTATTTACAAACAAAATTTCTTAGTAAAACTGGTACTAAGTTATATTCAAATATTTATGAATGATCTTTTCACCAAATTCCAGTAAGGTTCAACAAAATTTAATGGGAATAGATTTTTTTCGGAAAGCATCATTAATTAGCATATCTGTTATTTTTTAATTAATTAAACTCTTAGATTTTTTTATTTAGTATTTTTCGTAACCAAGCAACACTATATAAGTGTATTAAGTCTTCTATCGATTGGCCTCTAAATACGGAAAAAGTTTCGTTTTTGGTCAATTGTCGCCTTAACATTTATTTCTTACAACAATGCTATTATAAAGGAAAAAGTAGTTTTACAGTCAAAGTAAAACAGCCTTGCTTCAGAAAAACCTCTATCCTATCCTCTTAATGTTAGAGGAATTTATGCTGGGCTGTAAAAAATTCTCTTACCGTTCATGAGATACAATATTTTTAATTTTTAAGACAAATTTTAGAGTTATCTTCTTAATTAACTGAACTCTGAGATTCATTTTGATTTGGTATTACTCATAATCAAGCAACACTATATCAATATACAAAGTCGTCCAATACTATTATGAAGGCAAAAGTAGTTTTACACTCAAAGTATAACAGTCTTACTTCAGCATAAAAAGCCTCTATACAGTTTTCCTAATGTTAGAGGAATTTATGCTGGGCTGTAAAAAATTCTCTTACTGTTCATGCGATACAATTTTTTACTTTTTAACACAAATTTTAGGGCAATTTTATTAATTAACTAAACTCTGAGATTTATTTTGTTTAAAATTCTCCATAATCAAGCAACACTATATCAATATATAAAATTTTATATAGACTGTCCTATAAATACAGACTAAGTTTTTTAATGGTCCATTGTCGCCATAACACTTATTTCTTGACAACAATGCTACTATGAAGGAAAAAGTGGTTTTACAGTCAAAGTAAAACAGTTTTACTTCAACAGAAAAGCCTATCCTATCCTCTTAATGTTAGTGGAATTTATGCTGGGCAGTAAGTAATTCTCTAACCATTCATGCGATTCACTATTTTTACTTTTTAACACAAATTTTAGAGTTATTTTCTTAATTAGCTAAACTCTGATATTCATTTTGTTTTAGTATTACTCATAATCAAGCAACACTGTATCAATATATCGATTGTCCTCTAAACACGGAAAAAGTTTTGTTTTTGGACCATTGTCGCCTTAACATTTATTTCTTGACAACAATGCTATTATGAAGGAAAAAGTAGTTTTACAGTCAAAGTAAAACAGTCTTATTTTAACATAAAAAGCTTCTATCCGATTTTCCTAATGTTAAAGGAATTTATGCTGGGCTGTAAAACATTTGCTTACTGTTCTTGAGACACAATATTTTTACTTTTTAACCCATTGACACGCGGTGACTGCGCCGTGAAACCACCTTATCTCAGCGCTTTCGCTCTTAGTCATATATATATTCTTAAATGGTCCCAACGCGGGGGAAAATGCATTTTTTTTTTTTTTTTTTTTTTTTGAAACAGCTGGCTGTGCGCGGCGCAGAAAATCTTCTTTAGCTCTGTGGCACCAAATGCGCTATTCGATCGACCGCCATGTTGTTGGTGGTTAAGTGGATCAATGGCAACGGCTAGACTTTTTCAGCGTTGAGGACCATTTAACCATATTTTTTGCTACTAGCTGTACAACCTCCAAAATAAGATGATGAGGCTCTGAAATAAGACAACTACCACAAGTCAAAGAGTTAATGCTTTTTTCCTGTTTCAGTTTTCTATAATGCGGCTGGAATTTGGCAGCATCACAATGTTATTTCTTCTAATAGCTTTGTAAATTGTCTTTTCTCATATATTTAAATTTTTCTCCAAACACAAGCGTATTTTTACTTTATGTATTTCATACTGAAGGCATTACAGCTACAGTGTTTTGAGTAAATTATGTAAGCGGTGCATTTTTGATTTCAATGCAAGGGGTGGGGGATGTTGTTATTGAATATAAAAGAATATTTTTTTTATTAATCATGACAATTGACAAAGCAATACCTTTATCGTTAACTGTTTATGTACTGCAAGTACAATCACGCAAGATTTATTTATTAATATATTAAATTTTCTAATTTTTTGTAATGACGTATGCAAACAGCTCCCTAGTAGCACTAGTTCAAAAAATGTTCAAATCACGTTGGAAACACGTTTTCCGGCGTTAAAAAACGTGTTTTAAACGTCTTTTGGACTAATTGTGCTACTAGGGCTTCGTCCAATATGAGTTTATATAGCTATTTTCCTTAATAAAAAAAGATTTGATTTCAACAATAGATTTTAATAATTTCCGAACAACAAAGTAATACTGATTCTCAGTTCTACACAGTATCGAGCACACTTAAATATTTCCAATTTAATATCAATTTTTACCCATTCTTAGTGATACATTATAAAGTCTTCCCACTTAACATGTACATAATGTAGAATACATTCTGCATGAATGCTGAATTTAAATATTGGCGCATAATATTGGTTTAACACAGGAAGTACTTCGAACATATTCCAAATGCTTATAAATATTTACAGAGTTGAAAATATTTCGAAATTACCCAAAATAGAGTGCAAATACTACAAAATAACGCTTCAACTTCTCAAAATTGGCTCAGTATTGTAACCCGATGCTGTTTTGCTATTATGGTTAATTTACACTGCATTTTATTTAAAGTATGGTAGACCAAGAAGTAAGTGAACAATCTCTCAGTGAATAAACATTTTGTACATATTTTTTTTTAAATAAAGTTTGAAGAGTTTATCAGTTTATGGATTTCCAACGGTAATTTCATTTAATGCAGTAAAAAACTATTTCACGCTTCATTGCTTTCCCTGGTCACATGTTCTTCTCTTTAAAATATAATCTTTTGTAGGGGCGTTTTGTACTGTGTTCCTTTGCTGAGAATATTATGTTAATTACAGTAAAGAAACAAAACAATATCAGTGGCTGTTCCTTTACTGGGCTATTGTATCTCTCTTTACTTTAATTCCCAAAAATTCCAAACCCAACATCTCCAATTTTTTTACACAAGTTAAATATAACAAAAAATGTGCTAATACAGATAAATGCCAAAAGCAAGCTACATTTAGCAAATATGATACGATATTTAAAAGACAATTTTTAAAAAGTGCTAAAGTGTTTATTCATGGTTCACCCTTTATTTTATTTTTTTTTCATTTATAATTTTAACTGCCAATATTAAATATGAGCAAATAACATTTTCTTAATTTAAGACAATCCAAAACATAACTATATAAAAATTATCTCACTATATTCCCTGAATGGACTCCTCAAACATACTTTCATAGCTGCCAACATGTACAGAATATAATTAACCACTTTTATAAACAGTAATTTGATATAAATATTTTTTTAGGAAAATACTTTACTCGCACGCTTAATTTAAAAATTTTGCTATTTTCTAACCCCAAAACTACTGCTTACAAAGAAGAGTTTAATTACATTCCTTACATGTTGGTAGATATGTACGTAGTTAAGTATATTTAATTTTTGTTTTGTTTTTATCTTATTGACAAACATCATTCATTCTTTACATATTGCAGTGCTTCGAGTGAACAGATGTAGCACAGTGCTTCAGAAGTAATCACTTCATGCAAACGTCAAAACATCAATTCAAATCAGAGGGTGCAGACACTTGGGACCTTTTCTGTTACCCTCTAAAGAAGACAAGTTTCTTACTTTGGGAAAACACATGGGCCGAAATCGACCGTCTGGAGGAAATGTTACACCCAAGACGTAACACAAAGTTCCCTTTTTTCAAATCGAAATTCTAAAGAACTGCCCCCGTGACCCTGAACGGGACAGTTAAATCAGACGTAATCCCTCCCCCTCTTCCCCCCATGCTGTACCTGTTTATGACAAAACGGAAAGTTTACTTTTCTCCACTTCGGGTCAGGAATACACGCTTCAATGTCAAAAGGTGAAATTAAGATTACTCTGTACACATTCGGCTATTACAAGACCCCGACAACGCCACGCATGCAGAGGAACCGAAAAATCTACCAACAGGATGGTTGTACAACAGAGAATCGGTTGCTTACCTTTTAAGTCCTTACCAGTATGCCCTTAGAGAATCCCCGGTTCTTTTATGATTTTCCACACAGCCTTGTCCCTCTCTCACACGCCTACTCTTGATCAAAATCTTCTCTGAATGCTAGAGGTTTTTCCTCGCCGGTTTAGCCCTTTTCCTCGGACAGCACATGCGCCGTGCCTCCGCCCTGCATCCCAGTGGTCGCCATGGCAACAGAATCAACATTTGGAAGGTTGAGTGATTGCCCTTAAGTCTTGTACGGGGGAGAGGAGGGGGGGGCTACTATGTTTAATATCATAGCAATGTGATGATTGATATAAAAATGAGCGGGGGAAAGTAAAGGCTTAGAGGTATACGTTACTTCGGATATTGTGCGTTAATTTGAAAGCAAATAGTGTGGTTGTATCCGTGTGTATATACTGCAGGCTCTGGCGAGTTAGTTGGACTCCGAAAGTTTGACTTTATATGCATTCTACAAAGGCAGAATTTAGAATGTTTAATGAGTGGTCCAGTGACTCCGTGACTTCCATGGTCCGTAATATTCATCACTGGTCCGCATACATGATTCATAAAAAAATTGCAAAACAAAAGAAATTATATTAGCAATAAACATTGATTTCCGTTAATCTTTTATTGTTTTAGAGATTGATTAAAAAGTTTAAATACCTATTGTAAAAATCTTAAATTGGTCAAATTATATGACGCGTATGGGTAAAATTAGACGACATGTATTGTGGAATTAAATGAGGAAAGCAAGATAAAAGTGTAAATAAAACGCTACTTTTTATTGTTTTAGAGCTGAATTAAAAAGTGTAAATACCTATTATAAAAATCATAAATTGGACAAATTATATGACGCGTATGGGCAAAATTAGGCGACATGTATTCTGGAATTAAATGAGGAAAGCAATATGAAAGTGTAAATAAAACGTTACTTTTTAGAACTGAATTAAAAAGTGTAAATTCCTATTCTAAAAATCTTAAATTGATCAAATTATATGACGTGTATGGGCAAAATTAGACGTCATGTATTGTGGAATTAAATGACTTACGCAAGATGGCAAAGCAAGATGGAAAGCAAGAAAGGAAAGCAATATGAAAGTGTAAATAAAATGTTACTTTTTAGAGCTGAATTAAAAAGTGTAAATACCTATTATAAAAATCATAAATTGGACAAATTATATGACGCGTATGGGCAAAATTAGGCGACATGTATTCTGGAATTAAATGAGGAAAGCAAGATAAAAATGTAAATAAAACTTGATCTTGTATTCTTCTGGTCCGTTACATATTTTAGTGGTCTTGGACCAGAGAACTACCGTTATTTTCGAGCCCTGCATTCATATATACAATGAAAAGTCATCTTAAGCATTCGACGAAACGCATTAAAGTTACGGATAATGATCTCTTTAAGGGAACAGTTTACCCCAAATTTGGACAAAAAGTCAGTTTTTCTTTTAATATTAGCTTGTTAAATTATGAAAATTTTGACACCTCATTTTTAATCGTACGCCAATAATATTAGGAGATATTGCAACTTTTGTTCAAACACTCAGCGCTATTTCATTGGCAAACAAACGCTTTAGATGGCTTTTCCTCCACGTTCATATTTTCTTCACTTTCATGTTTTTAAAATGCCAAGCCTTTTTTTTTTTTTTTTTTTTTTTTTTTTTTTTTTTTTGTATTTGAGATAAAGGTTTAAAATTTTTTGTACATGCTCTTTATTATGTATCTGATAAATCCGTGAGTGGAATTAGCCTTCAGTTTTTTTAATTTTTATTTTAAAGAAATCATATGAAGATACTTTACTTTTTATTGTTTTACGCTATGTATATATCAGTAGAAAAACTATATTAGAAGTAATAAGAGATGTATCTAAAAATCCGTGTACAGTCTTGGGTAATATATATTTGAAAAACTTTTAAAATATTTGACAAAAATCATTATTTTTAAAAATTAATAGAGATTTTTTTTAATCTGTTAATTTTAATTTTTTTTTAATTTTACTTAAATGAGAGAGAGAGAGTTTAAAGAGATATATTTTTTCAAAATGTACTTTTAGTTGAACACTGAAATAAATGCATTCAGTTCATCATTTGTACTGTATTTTTTAATATTAAAAAAAATACTGAAATGGTCAACTGTCCCTTTAACAGTGCAACAGTGTCCTTGATAGTATGATTATACTGTCCTGAAAACTAATCATACATTGTCAAAATCATTTGAAGATCATTGTAACAGTAACTGAAGCGAATTTTCTCATGTATTTACCGCCACTCACAATTTTTTTTAGTATTCATTGACTGTAAACTAAAAGGTTGTCGAAATTAGAAAACTTATTCGAAAGTTATTTCGCTTTTTTTAATTTCCTTCAAGTGTTTTTATTTCCTTCTTTGTTTCAAATATATGCACTGGAAAGAAACAACACAGCATACGACAGTCAAACAATCAATCTTCATATCGATTGTTTCTCTTAAATATACTTATTTTTATTAAATGTAGTTCTGTATGGGAGATATATAGTTTCAATGATTTGGGTCTTAAAGACTTATCATGGAGGAGATTTGGCGCGTTTTCGGACATCACATCTTAAGAGAAGTTCCCGAATTTGGAGCCAACAAAATAGAGATGGCCAATGATTCGATGAGTCGAATCAGTGATTCGAATCTTGGTACTGAGTGGCTCAGTCTTTACACTCACTCTCTACTGATTCGAATCTCAAGCCCTCAAGGGAAATACATTCCAAGTGCGAAGGGAAGAAAAACTTATTTTCCCTTTGCCGTTCCCAGGGATTTTCCCTTACTCTTTCAACTCTTTTCGACTCTTTACGACTCCTTTCGGCTCCTTTCGACTCTTTACGACTCTGAGTCGATAGATGATTTGAAACAGTAAATGAGTGGGTGTGGGTGAGTTGGTCACTGAGTTGGTGCAGCAACGAATCTTTACTGATTCAGTGTTTCGCTCTGTTTCGGTGATTGTATACTATCGTTGAGATTCGTTAGTTTTTCGAATCTTCTATCGACTCAGAGTCGAAAGGAGCCGAAAAGAGTTGAAAGGATGTTTCATTTAATTGGAGGGGTTTTTTCGAATCTTCTATCGACTCAGAGTCGAAAGGAGTCGAAAAGAGTTGAAAGGATGTTTCATTTAATTGGAGGGGTTTTTTCGAATCTTCTATCGACTCAGAGTCGAAAGGAGTCGAAAAGAGTTGAAAGGATGTTTCATTTAATTGAAGTTTTTTTTTCGAATCTTTGGTGTTTCATTTCTTGGTTGGTGGTCGGATTTTAAAGTTTTATCTGTCTGTGGGTGTGGAGTGGGTCGAACATCGTTTGCTTTTGGCGGGTGGCATAGGCGTTACTTCCTAAGGGCAAGAGGGGTCAATCTCCCCCCCGAAAAAAAAATTAAGAAAATCCCTCCTTCCAACTTGTCTGACTGATTTAATATTTGTTTAAAATTTAATGAAACATCCCTTTTCTACTTTTAACTTTAATATATGTCCCCCTGCCCCCACCCTCAAAAAAAAAAAAAAAAAAAAAAAAAAAAAAAAAAAAAACGGAACGTTAAGTTTACATGGTGGCGGATTTTCATGTGAAGGGAAATAGAATGAAATAAAGTTAGGATTGTGCTTGTCACTTTTAATGAAGGATACAGGGGCGGTATTAAGCGCTCTCACAAAAGGACTTTGTAGTAAGCAAAATAACATTTCGCTTTATTGCAGCAGATTTCGTTTTTTTTTTTTACCTTGTTTTTCGTTTAAGGGGAATGATTTTATTTTCTTTCGTAATTCAGAGAAATACAAAATAGGGCCTAAAGCAGTGGCGTAGTTAGTGTTATTGACAGTGGCGTAGCCAGGATTTTATTTCGGGGTGGGCTGGGTATCAAATTTAAAGATAAAGTTCAATTGTAAGCTAAGTAAAGGGTCCCATTTTTTTTTGGGGGGGGGGGGCAGCAGCCCCTCAGTAGGACTGGGCCAAAAATCGACATATCGGTTTTATTTTCAACATCAAATATCCGATATTCCCATTTTCATTTCAGTGAAATCTCGAATTCGATAAAGGGCAAAAATACAGGCCGGCCAGGGGCGTAGCCAGAATTTTTTTATGGGGGGGGGGGTTATGACTACTGCAACTCATATATATGTATACGTGTGTATGATAATGTAGTGAAGAATATACATTTTGTATGGCAAAAAATTCCTCATGGGGGGTTATGACCCCCCTAACCCCCCCCCTTCGCTACGCCTCTGAGGCCGGCGATAAGAAAATCCTGAGATCAATACCAGCTTGTGATGCTTTTGCTACTGCTTTCTCTCGGAAAGCTTCTTCTTCTCTCATCGCAGAAAAAACAGCTCCATGGTTTATTAGTCTAATTACCATAATTAATTAACGTATATCTCGGAACCTATCCACCGGAGCGCGTTTTTATTGATTCTCGACCCCCCCTAGACTCAACACCCCACCGATACTTAAAATTTCGAATGCTTTGACACCAAACTTAACCTTTTAATCTTACAGGCCCAGGGGGTCATACGAAGCTCCCCTATATTTTCAATTTGGGCATTTTAAACACTAGCCTCCTCCGGCGGCAACTCCAAAGTCTGGAAACCATCCCAGAGCCAATTTCTACATGTTTGCAGTCCTTTTAAGCCTCAATCATGGTTAATTAGTCTAATTACCATAATTAATTAACGTATATCTCGGAAACTATCCATCGGAGCGCGTTTTTATTGATTCTCGACCCCCCCTCTGGGACCCCCATCGATACATAAAATTTCGAATACTTTGACACCAAACTTAACCTTTTAATCTTACAGGCCCAGGGGGTCATACGAAGCTCCCCTGTATTTTCATTTCGGGCAGTTTAAACACTAGTTTTACTGGAGCAAGGAGAGAGAGATGCTAACTGCCCGAGAACTCAGCGGAGAAGAAACCCGATGAATGGGTGAAGGGTGTTTAAATAGTACGGCTTTCGGCGCAGAGAGAGGGAAAATTTCTTTAGTTGTTTTATTGATTCAAGATTCGAATCACTGATTCGAATCATCGAAGTAGTGAGTGAGTCGAGATTCGAATCAGTAAAATGAGTCGAACCGCCCATCTCTACAACAAAACCTACTTTGTTGGAGTTGAATCTAGTCTACATTTTCGATTAGTAGTTGTTCTAACACCGGCATAATTATTCGGTATTATAAATAATTTAGTGTAGCCGCTTTTCTTTTTTTGGTGGCACACATGTATAATTTAAGAATAAAATAAGAATTACGGTACTGCTTCTTATTTTCATTATTATCATTCTATTTTTAAACTAAGGCTAAGGTGCGGAACCAGACCTTAATTTCTAAAAAAAAGGGGGGGGGTCGGAAAGGAGCTGTAAATTTGCTGTATCTCAACTTTATTCAAAGACCTAATTATCTAATTCTTTGCTTGCCACTCTAATTGTATTCCATGTAATAATATTAATATCGATAGAAACAAATAATAACATTATAAAGGCTATTAAAATTTTTAATTCTATGGTATGTATTCACTAAGAAAAGAAGACCATGAGTTGAGCTCACATGCAAGTTAAGCCCTGCGTGGAATTCGTCAATTTAAATATAAGACAGATTCGTGAGAGAAAAAATCAGCATTACGGAGTTTTTACGGTTAGAAGAAAGGAGAATACTGCGATTGTACTGTGAGAAATTTGGACAGTTGCTTACTCATCACAAACCTATTGGGGAGTAATCGATAGGTTCGTACTGAAACTTGTCCCTTTATGGAAATGCACAATTCTGGAATTAATTTTCTTTTGAGTCTTCGCAGTTTTGCGTCTAAAATCAAAGTCAGTTAGATGCAAATATTTACAAGTTATCACAAAAAGGGTGTCTCAAAAAGTTTGCAGGAATGAGATAGTATACCAAGACGACAGAGAACTGTGCATATTTGCGGCAGTTAAAGAACAAACGCACAAACCGGTATCATAAAGACTGTTTAACATCGCTGGAAAATTTGAATTAAAAAAATAGATAAACGAGACATTGACAAAAATTAACCAACCGTTTTATTTAAAAAACGCTGATTGATATCTTAATTCTTTATTATGTGGAGTTTAGTTGCATTTCCTGTGAGAGAAGTGTTCGATGCCAGTCAACTCCTCCTAGATATACAATGCCTGAGAAAAGAAACTTTTACGTCATCACTTGGTCCACTAAAGTGACGTCATCACACATTTATTCTTACAAAATAAAACTATTGAAAGTTTGTGGTGAATTTACCCCCTCATAAAACATTTTAATAATTTAAGGAAGAAAATTTAATTTTACGACAAATAGGAAATTTTAGCTCACACTAATTGTGCAATAGAAATAGATCATAATAAATTATTTTTTACCAGAAAGGTATTTAAATTTTTATCTTTAATTTAAGATATTTTCCGTATTTGTAGCATCCACCAGAAATTTTAAATAGTTTTACTTTGTGAAAGTAAAACTTTGATGACGTAAAAGTTTCTGTTCTCAGGTCTTCTATATTTAGGCGGTGCTGTGTCAGTCCACGCGCACTCAAAACACTGCACGAGCGGACAGGGAAAAAATGCAACGCAGTAGTCTGTCTCAATGTGATCCGTCATTCACACAAACATATCTTTTATGTACCGCAAATGAGGCCTTAGCCTGCGACTGACGCGTCCGATATAACAGTGCTTTCTCTTTACTTCTGTCAATTTTTTCCTGTTATTCACTTGCCGTTAAACTGAGAGAGAGAAAATACGGACCACGTGGCGTCGTTTCGTGCCACAGCGTAAACTATGAATGATTTGCCTTCCATTGCAATAAATTTTTAACCCCATTGTTCGGCGCTAATGAACTTCCGTCGCATTCGTCGCGCTGCGTCTGAAATATTGTTGATCTCTCGCTTGGAGATCGTGATTCTGTAAGAAAACTAACTTCCGATTTCAGCTCTGAACAACATTTCTCGTTAAATAATGAAATGTGTGTGTTTTTCAATCCCTAAAGGGCATATTAATTTCGTACAAGGGCGTAGTTTTAGCTTTCTCATGGAAGGAGTCCAGCTAAAAAAAGGGGGGGGGGAGGGAATCATTCTTGCTACAAAATATAATTGCCAGTAAGTTTTACCATAAATATCCAGTCGGGACCACCGTAACCCAGTGGTTAAGGCGTTGGACAGTAACCGAAGGCAGCGGGTTCGATCCCGGCGTACCACTAAGGACCACCTTGTACATTCGGTGTACCTGCACGTTAAATCCTTTGTTCCAAAAGTCCACTCGGAGGTCGCTAACAGTTCCCTATGGGTGCTAAGATTCAGATGACCCTCGCCATGATGAGCATCCAAACTGTGGAGGGAAACTCCGGGAAGGACGTATGCAACTCTAAACGACACGTACAGTGACGTGAGCTGTAATCTCCTTACAAAAAAAAAAAATCGAATGAAAATTTTCAAATACACTAACAATTTTTGAATTTTTTATAGTAAATTGCGCTTGTTAAACATTGACTTATGAAATTTACAAGATGAATATATATTTTTTAATTTTAATATAAAGTTTTCAAAACTTGTATAAAATTTAAATCTTTGTTAACCTATACTATTTTCAGCGATGGATTCAAAAGGTGAATATTTGGCTGTAATTAGCACCTGTGTGTAGACTAAGGGGATGTCCCACCCCCGTATATACGTCCTTGATTTCGTAGAAGAACGTCGTTGAAGTTATCAATTCTTTCGGTGCAAAAGTTCGACAAACTTTATATGCCTAAATACATTATATTCCAATAATTTAAATTTATCATTTAAATAAATTATCATATTTTTGTGTATGCATAAATATTAAGTTGTCCCTTATTTTCTAACTTTTAAATTTTCAAATGCCCGCCCCCTAGTTTAGCTCCATTTGCTTCAAGATTCCCATACAAATTTTTGGGTCGATTAACATATCTAACACGAGCCGGCTTGACCGAGAATGTGAAAGGTGACGCCATTATTTGGCTTTTTGGTAGCGATGCTTTTCTGATTGTTGTTAGTCTCTTGGTCTTCTTCATTCATTATTAGAAGCACTTGATAATAATACTTAACAGTTTATTATTAATAAATGATCAATTCATATAATCCGACAAACTATAAGAAAGGAATCCGCTGGCTGCAAAAAAAGAGCATTTCGGAAGGCCATCTCAATTTTTTACTGGGGATGGTAAGCTTTTATCAGCATAAAATGTCAGAGATACAAAAGATGAACGACTACCATCTAATGCATCTTTCGGTGACAAACTCATTGGTTTTCTAAAATTAAAAACTTCTACTGGGAAGGAGTTAGCATATGCTTTTTAGTCTGTTTAACACGTACGTGTCTGGAAACATAAGGTACAGATTTTACGCAGAGGCACAACTGTTTCAAGCGCTGACTGCTTAAATTTCGCATTAAATCCTTTTACAACAAAAATTATAGGAAAATGTTGTAGTTTTTTTCCATGCCCTTATCACAAATATGACCTAATTTTTCTAAGTGTATTTGAAAGCAAAATGTGCGAGGCAGAGAGAAATCCTAACGCACTACTTTTCAAAGACTTGAGAGAAAATTGAAGAAATAACAATATTAATAATATCAAAAATGGGAAAGAACATGTGGAACGTCATCAACGAGACAGAAGGGTCATTCCGTGATATCTACCTATCTTCTGTATCCCCAAACAGTTTTTTTATTTTTATTTTAAGAAATTTTATTCTTGAGATACAGCGATGTGTTTGCTCCGCGGATGAGAAAAAATCGCCATTTTAGGCTCTTTTTCTAAAAGCTGGAGAATTTTTATTTGAATCAGATAGAGCTTATTGGCAAGCTTAAAGAAAGGACTTTAAAATGCGCATAATAAAATAGATTTATGTTAAACCTAAATACAGTTTTTTGGACATCAAATAGTCTTTCTCAAACTAATGATTTTTGTCATTTTAGACATTTAAAAGACAATGAAGGAGTTTCTGTAACGAACTAATTTTTTAATTGTACTTATATATCAATACTATATGCAAAAAAAATGAGCTGTTAGTGGTGGTTCTTCATCCAGGAACAATTGCTTAAACATTCAAAAAATTGAAGTACGTGCTTTTTCATCCACCAAAAAAGTCATATGGGATAGGTGATAAAAATCTAAAAATGACATGGTACGAAGCTCCTATACTTTAATTTAAAACAAAACAAAAACTGTCTTGTTATTCCAAAAGACAGAGGAGATAGATGCTTAAAGCAATAAAGCACTCCTTGCTATTAAGAATAGGTTAGCTTTTCACCCCCAAAAAAGTCATTTGAAATAAGTGATAAAAAATCTCAAAATGACATGGTAAGAAGCTTTTATACTGTACTTTAAAACAAAAACAAAATTGTCTTGTTATTCCAAAAGGCAGAGGAGATACACGCTTTTGAAGCAGCACTACAAAAACAATTACAGACTATAAGACATAAACCACTCTCGTGATAAAACGGAGTCATTGGACGAAAACCCGCGCGTCCATGATGGAAATCTCATTATCTGACCGGAAACAGAAACACAAATCGAATCTTCAGAAGGATTATCTAAGTGTGTAGTAGTTAAATACTTAAGAGGGAGGAGACAGAGAGTTTTGCCAACACCTCCTACATACCGAAAGCCTAACTCAAGCTTTGGCGTCATTGCTAGGCCTACGACAATAACGTTATCAAAGTTTTTGTTTGAAAAAGTAAAACTATTTAAAATTTCTGGTGAATGCAACAACTATTAGAAAAATTAAAACATTAAAATTAAAATACCTTTCTCATATAAAATTATTCATTCTGATCTGTTTCCATATCACATTATCTACATAGTCATGGTTAAAAACTGCAATTTTTCGTAAAATTATATTTCTTATCGCAAATTATTAAAAGATTGTTATTCATGAGTAAATTCCCCGGAAATTTTTAACGGTCTTGTTTCCTGAAAAGAAAATTTTAAATGCAGGCCTAGTTATGACTTCAAATCTTGGTAACGTAAGAATTCTTACGTTTTGTTTTTTTTTTTTATTTAGGAGGCGTTGGTCGTGCCCACCATTGAACACAGGTTTAAGTTATTTAAAATCTTTAAAAAGATTTAGAGGTTGTAAATCCCCTTTTGTGACTTGTGTAGCTTCCGATCTTTGTATAAGCACCAGTCTCTTTAAGAACCACTTGACCTAGTTACCGTAGGGCATGACTATTAATAAGATTTTAACTGTTGTTGTTTCACAAAAAGGCATTTTGCACGCTTAACGAAAAACAAATCTTATTAATATTTTATACACCTTTCTTTCCTTATTTAAACTCCACCGCTCTCGGCATCTGAACGCTGAAAAAATGGCAGTGAGTCCTTCGGTCTCTGCCAAAAGTTAGTCGAGAAGGTTATTAGAAGTCCCTGGATTTTTGTACAAGCGTACCAAAAATATGTTAAAACGCTTTCATTCTTTATGCATTAGAGATAAGTCGGCTATATAAATTGGAAAAATGTTAAAAGTAAAATAGGAAAAGAGACTACGTATTGTTCTTGCTAATTTTCAAAAAGTGACACTTTCAGTTTAAATTTGATTACTATCTTCGTACAAAAAAAAAAATCGCATTTAGTAAAATTTACGCTGTATACTAATCAAGTGATGTACGAAATTTCAGCCTTTCATTACAAAACGTAAGATCGTCAGGAGCTATGAATGAATTTGGATGCAAAGTTTTGTTGCGTTTTATTGAGTCCAAAATATATTGTATTCGTTATTTGTTAGTATGTTTGTTTGTGGATTAAGGACAATTGACTACACTAGCAGGGGTCCATGAGGACGAAAATTGGGTCCGTTTCGCGAACCTTACACAAAATTTCAATCGATTGTAGGATCCTTTATCGGTATTTTACTCTACATTTTAAATTTATTTACCAGTTATTTTTTAAAAAAGCAACTTTTATTAAAAATTGGTATGAAAATTCACAAAAGTAAGTGCTGAAATTCGCAAAATTAAGTACTGAAATTCACAAAAATGGGACCCTAGAAAAAATTCCGGGATCCCTGACATTTTTTTATCAACTATATTACCAACTTTTTCCTTTGGCCAACTCGGTTTGAGTAATTTTGCAAAGTGTAACAGAAATAGAAAGTAAATTATAGTTTTTGTAAAATTTTTTAACTAATTTTGACAACTACACTGCAAAAAAAGTCTGTTAAACTGACAGAAAATAACTGTCAGCCAGGACGCCAGTCTATTTCCGTATATTTTACAGAAGTCTTCCGTATTTTTTCCCGTATACGGAAAATTTCTGTAAAATGAACTGAGAATCTGTAAAATTTACGGAAGACATCTGTAAAAAAATGGAAATAAACTGGCGTCCTGGCTGACAGTTTCTTTCTGTAAATTTGGACTTTTTTTTGCAGTGTGGGTATCTAACTTTTTAAATATAATAGAATTTTGCAAGTTTCAGGGGGGGGACTCCCTCCTACCCCCTTTTAGCAAGGGCTCTGATAAGCTACGCACAAACGCTAATTATATCCAAATATTCACATTCTGAAACCATTGCTCAAAATCGTATACAATAAAAAATCTGATGTGTCCAACACATGACTTCCTTGCACGTCCATTAGATCAAAAATATTTTCGACGCACTTCCTCTAAATTTATTTGTTTGAAAGAGATAAAATATCAATAATAGTAAGGTTTAGCGATTTCCAGCCAAATATTTCGATATCGCCAAGCTGAGTTCAATTTGAAAGATTTCCTTCTGACACTTTATTTGGCGATATTTCACCGAAAGCCGACAAACTTGAGATAGTCTGCGAGATTTTGGGGATAGCCAAAGTAGTCATTGACCACAGACTTTCAATGAATTGAATGCATCCATACACCTTAATGTATTTAAAGTCATTTGGCTCACCCTGTAAATAAATTCTCAGTCGATTGCTGTCAAAAAAGATATTGAAAACAGTTAGATATTACAATAGTTCTAAATACAAAAGTTAAAAAATCTACGGGTTAGTTTTAGAGTTATACAAAATACGAAATAATTTTTGGCGCCAAATTTGGCGATATTTCGGCGAAACTCGTCAATGTCGACGACATTTGGCGAGATTTTAAGCATGAACCAAACAATGACAGATTATCGCCAAATTTGGCGATATTTCGCCAAAACTCGCCAAGAACGATGACAAATGGCGATACGTTGGGCATGGACCAAATGACTGACTATCGCCAAATTTGGCGATATTTCGCCAAAACTCGCCAAGGTCGAGGACAGACGGCGAGATTTTGGGCATGTACCAAACAATGACTATCTACAGTAGTATTATATTGAAGATGTCCATAGACATTAAAGTACTGAAATTCTTTACGGTGGTCCTGTAAATAAACTCTCCAGTAGATTGGAACCAAAAATCGAGATGCACAACTAGATGTTACAACATTCTTATATATGAAATTTCATAATAGTTTTTGAGATTTGAGAGTTAAATATGCACACACGTACACCAAAAGTCGCCAAGCTTGGCGACTTTTGGCATAGTTCTTGAGGGAGGCACGTGACCGTGGTCGGACCATTACCTAACTTATGTGGTAGGACGGTATTGTGCTTGAAATGAATGAATGCCCCTAAAATTGCCATTGACCGTAATGTATTGGAAATCTTTTGAGTGTTCCTGTAGCAGAACTATAAATGATAAAGAGACTTTTTTTAATGGAGAAATTCATTTTCTAACTCTTTACAGCATATATCACTTCTGAGTCGTTTGAAATAGCCCAATACCTCTAAAAAAGGCTTTGATGAATTTCGGCCCTTAGAGCGTAATGTATTTCGAATCTTTTGGGCGGTCCTGTAGATAAACTATTCAGTCGAATGGAACCGAAAGGGGAGGTGCACAACTAGATGTTACAACAATCCTAAATAAAATCTGATGTGCCCAACACATGACTTCCTTGCACGTCCATTAGATCAAAAATATTTTCGACGAACTTCCTCTAAATTTATTTGTTTGAAAGAGATAAAATATCAATAATAGTAAGGTTTAGCGATTTCTAGCCAAATATTTCGATATCGCCAAGCTGAGTTCAATTTGAAAGATTTCCTTCTGACACTTTATTTGGCGATATTTCACCAAAAGCCAACAAATTTGAGATAGTCAGCGATATTTTGGGGATAGCCAAAGTAGTCATTGATCACAGACTTTCAATGAATTGAATGCATCTATACACCTCAATGTATTCAAAGTCATTTGGCTCACCATGTAAATAAATTCTCAGTCGATTGCTGTCAAAAAAGATATTGAAAACAGTTAGATATTACAATAGTTCTAAATACAAAGTTAAAAAATCTACGGGTTAAAGTTTTAGAGTTATACAAAATAGGAAATAATTTTTGGCGCCAAATTTGGCGATATTTCGGCGAAACTCGTCAATGTCGACGACATTTGGCGAGATTTTAAGCATAAACCAAACAATGACAGATTATCGCCAAATTTGGCGATATTTCACCAAAACTCGCCAAGAACGATGACAAATGGCGATACTTTGGGCATGGACCAAATGACTGACTATCGCCAAATTTGGCGATATTTCGCCAAAACTCGCCAAGGTCGAGGACAGACGGCGAGATTTTGGGCATGTACCAAACAATGACTGTCTACAGTTGTATTATAATGAAGATGTACATAGACATTAAGGTACTGAAATTCTTTTCGGTGGTCCAGTAAATAAACTGTCCAGTAGATTGGAACCAAAAATCGAGATGCACAACTAGATGTTACAACATTCTTATATATGAAATTTCATAATAGTTTTTGAGATTTGAGAGTTAAATATGCACACACGTACACCAAAAGTCGCCAAGCTTGGCGACTTTTGGCATAGTTCTTGAGGGAGGCACGTGACCGTGGCCGGACCATTACCTAACTTATGTGGTAGGACGGTATTGTGCTTGAAATGGATGAATGCCCCTAAAATTGCTATTGACCGTAATGTATTGGAAATCTTTTGAGTGTTCCTGTAGCAGAACTATAAATGATAAAGACACTTTTTTTAATGGAGAAATTCATTTTCTAACTCTTTACAGCATATATCACTTCTGAGTCGTTTGAAATAGCCCAATACCTCTAAAAACGCTTTGATGAATTTCGGCCCATAGAGCGTAATGTATTTCGAATCTTTTGGGCGGTCCTGTAGATAAACTATTCAGTCGAATGGAACCGAAAGGGCAGGTGCACAACTAGATGTTACAACAATCCTAAATATAAAGTTTCAACATTCAACGCCTAACAGTTTTTGAGATATGCGAGTTTAATGAATTTCGGCCCATTGAGTGTAATGTATTTCGAATGTTTTGAGCAGTCCTGTAGATAAACTATCCAGTCGAATGGAACCAAAAGGGGAGGCGCACAACTAGATGTTACAACTATCCAAAATATGAAGTTTCGACATTCTACGCCTAATAGCTTTTGAGTTAGGCGAGTTTAATGAATTTCGGCCCATAGAGCGTAATGTATTTCGAATCTTTTGGGCGGTCCTGTACATAAACTATCCATTCGATTGCCACCAAAAGGGGAGGTGCACAACTAGATCATAGAACAATCCTAAATATCAAATCTCAACATTCTACGACCAATAGTTTTTGAGATATGCGAGTTACATACATACGTACGTACGTACGTACGTACATACATACGTACGTACATACGTACGTACGTACAGACGGCATGGAAAAACTGGCCACAGTAGACTCGCCACTGGTCAAAATGAGTTGCAGACGCGTTAATATGATCGTGCATGCTAGCCTACGATGAGATGCATCGAAAAAAATTTTTAAATTAAATTTAGAGGTAGTCAAAATCGGTTTTTATGTCGAAATTTGGCCCCCAAAATTTTTCGGGATCACATTACTTCCTTATACTACGTACAAGGAAGTAAAAAGATTTAATTTCTATGTAAATTTTGAAAACTTTATATTAAAATTTTAAAAAACTGTACTAATTTTGTAAACTTTATAATTCAGTGCATAACAAACACAATTTACTATAAAAGAATTTAAAATTTTTTAGTGCTATTGAAAAGTTTTACCAGATATTTATAGTAAAATTTACTGTCAACCAAATTTTATAGTAAAAATTGACCCGCCTTTAGCTGGGCCTCTTTCATGTATGAATAAGTACAAGCAAGAAAGCAAACAAACAAATAAAATGATACAGAAAATTCAGGCTTTTTTATAGTACTTTTTCAGAGTACCTATCATTTATCTATATTAGTTGTAGAGTTCCTTACATCACCAAACACGGAACAAAAATTTCTAAAGAAATCGAAATATTCCACAACACTGATTCAAATCACTCAACAAAACAGCATATAAAAGAAGCGAAACAAGATTACATCTTTAAAATGCATATGCGGCTGAGATCCCCCCATTTATTTAATTTCTTTTTTGTTATCACACACACACAGCCAATCAATAACAAAGTTTCTGAGAAAGGTCAGCACTACATTGGCAGCTGCTCTTGCAACAAACGTTTATGAACAAACCCGAAGTAAGATGAGCAAATCAATACCCGGTTTTCTATTCACTACTGGCAGTCTCAAAAATAAACAGGAGGTAAAAAAAAATAAAAGAGTATATTAAACTTATCGGAACAGAAGTTGTAAAACTTGGCAAAATTTCAGACCATATTGCCATAAAAAAGGGAGGAAATTTTAATAAGAATCTGAACGGAATACCTTTTATTGATTGTTCTTCTAGAAACAAGAGGTAGTCTGTAAGTAACTTCAGATGGTGAATAAAAAACAAATTTTGTTTTATCTTTAATGTAAATCTATTGGCTGTGAGTATAAGGATAGCTTTAACCAGTATCGATAATGTAGAGACAAGTGTAAAACAAGAAAAAAAAAATCTGATGTGTCCAACACATGACTTCCTTGCACGTCCATTAGATCAAAAATATTTTCGACGCACTTCCTCTAAATTTATTTGTTTGAAAGAGATAAAATATCAATAATAGTAAGGTTTAGCGATTTCTAGCCAAATATTTCGATATCGCCAAGCTGAGTTCAATTTGAAAGATTTCCTTCTGACACTTTATTTGGCGATATTTCACCAAAAGCCAACAAACTTGAGATAGTCAGCGATATTTTGGGGATAGCCAAAGTAGTCATTGACCACAGACTTTCAATGAATTGAATGCATCTATACACCTCAATGTATTCAAAGTCATTTGGCTCACCATGTAAATAAATTCTCAGTCGATTGCTGTCAAAAAAGATATTGAAAACAGTTAGATATTACAATAGTTCTAAATACAAAGTTAAAAAATCTACGGGTTAAAGTTTTAGAGTTATACAAAATAGGAAATAATTTTTGGCGCCAAATTTGGCGATATTTCGGCGAAACTCGTCAATGTCGACGACATTTGGCGAGATTTTAAGCATAAACCAAACAATGACAGATTATCGCCAAATTTGGCGATATTTCACCAAAACTCGCCAAGAACGATGACAAATGGCGATACTTTGGGCATGGACCAAATGACTGACTATCGCCAAATTTGGCGATATTTCGCCAAAACTCGCCAAGGTCGAGGACAGACGGCGAGATTTTGGGCATGTACCAAACAATGACTGTCTACAGTTGTATTATAATGAAGATGTACATAGACATTAAGGTACTGAAATTCTTTTCGGTGGTCCAGTAAATAAACTGTCCAGTAGATTGGAACCAAAAATCGAGATGCACAACTAGATGTTACAACATTCTTATATATGAAATTTCATAATAGTTTTTGAGATTTGAGAGTTAAATATGCACACACGTACACCAAAAGTCGCCAAGCTTGGCGACTTTTGGCATAGTTCTTGAGGGAGGCACGTGACCGTGGCCGGACCATTACCTAACTTATGTGGTAGGACGGTATTGTGCTTGAAATGGATGAATGCCCCTAAAATTGCTATTGACCGTAATGTATTGGAAATCTTTTGAGTGTTCCTGTAGCAGAACTATAAATGATAAAGACACTTTTTTTAATGGAGAAATTCATTTTCTAACTCTTTACAGCATATATCACTTCTGAGTCGTTTGAAATAGCCCAATACCTCTAAAAACGCTTTGATGAATTTCGGCCCATAGAGCGTAATGTATTTCGAATCTTTTGGGCGGTCCTGTAGATAAACTATTCAGTCGAATGGAACCGAAAGGGCAGGTGCACAACTAGATGTTACAACAATCCTAAATATAAAGTTTCAACATTCAACGCCTAACAGTTTTTGAGATATGCGAGTTTAATGAATTTCGGCCCATTGAGTGTAATGTATTTCGAATGTTTTGAGCAGTCCTGTAGATAAACTATCCAGTCGAATGGAACCAAAAGGGGAGGCGCACAACTAGATGTTACAACTATCCAAAATATGAAGTTTCGACATTCTACGCCTAATAGCTTTTGAGTTAGGCGAGTTTAATGAATTTCGGCCCATAGAGCGTAATGTATTTCGAATCTTTTGGGCGGTCCTGTACATAAACTATCCATTCGATTGCCACCAAAAGGGGAGGTGCACAACTAGATCATAGAACAATCCTAAATATCAAATCTCAACATTCTACGACCAATAGTTTTTGAGATATGCGAGTTACATACATACGTACGTACGTACGTACGTACATACATACGTACGTACATACGTACGTACGTACAGACGGCATGGAAAAACTGGCCACAGTAGACTCGCCACTGGTCAAAATGAGTTGCAGACGCGTTAATATGATCGTGCATGCTAGCCTACGATGAGATGCATCGAAAAAATTTTTTAAATTAAATTTAGAGGTAGTCAAAATCGGTTTTTATGTCGAAATTTGGCCCCCAAAATTTTTCGGGATCACATTACTTCCTTATACTACGTACAAGGAAGTAAAAAGATTTAATTTCTATGTAAATTTTGAAAACTTTATATTAAAATTTTAAAAAACTGTACTAATTTTGTAAACTTTATAATTCAGTGCATAACAAACACAATTTACTATAAAAGAATTTAAAATTTTTTAGTGCTATTGAAAAGTTTTACCAGATATTTATAGTAAAATTTACTGTCAACCAAATTTTATAGTAAAAATTGACCCGCCTTTAGCTGGGCCTCTTTCATGTATGAATAAGTACAAGCAAGAAAGCAAACAAACAAATAAAATGATACAGAAAATTCAGGCTTTTTTATAGTACTTTTTCAGAGTACCTATCATTTATCTATATTAGTTGTAGAGTTCCTTACATCACCAAACACGGAACAAAAATTTCTAAAGAAATCGAAATATTCCACAACACTGATTCAAATCACTCAACAAAACAGCATATAAAAGAAGCGAAACAAGATTACATCTTTAAAATGCATATGCGGCTGAGATCCCCCCATTTATTTAATTTCTTTTTTGTTATCACACACACACAGCCAATCAATAACAAAGTTTCTGAGAAAGGTCAGCACTACATTGGCAGCTGCTCTTGCAACAAACGTTTATGAACAAACCCGAAGTAAGATGAGCAAATCAATACCCGGTTTTCTATTCACTACTGGCAGTCTCAAAAATAAACAGGAGGTAAAAAAAAATAAAAGAGTATATTAAACTTATCGGAACAGAAGTTGTAAAACTTGGCAAAATTTCAGACCATATTGCCATAAAAAAGGGAGGAAATTTTAATAAGAATCTGAACGGAATACCTTTTATTGATTGTTCTTCTAGAAACAAGAGGTAGTCTGTAAGTAACTTCAGATGGTGAATAAAAAACAAATTTTGTTTTATCTTTAATGTAAATCTATTGGCTGTGAGTATAAGGATAGCTTTAACCAGTATCGATAATGTAGAGACAAGTGTAAAACAAGAAAAAAAAAATCTGATGTGTCCAACACATGACTTCCTTGCACGTCCATTAGATCAAAAATATTTTCGACGCACTTCCTCTAAATTTATTTGTTTGAAAGAGATAAAATATCAATAATAGTAAGGTTTAGCGATTTCTAGCCAAATATTTCGATATCGCCAAGCTGAGTTCAATTTGAAAGATTTCCTTCTGACACTTTATTTGGCGATATTTCACCAAAAGCCGACAAACTTGAGATAGTCAGCGAGATTTTGGGGAGAGCCAAAGTAGTCATTGACCACAGACTTTCAATGAATTGAATGCATCTATACACCTCAATGTATTCAAAGTCATTTGGCTCACCCTGTAAATAAATTCTCAGTCGACTGCTGTCAAAAAAGATATTGAAAACAGTTAGATATTACAATAGTTCTAAATACAAAGTTAAAAAATCTACGGGTTAAAGTTTTAGAGTTATACAAAATAGGAAATAATTTTTGGCGCCAAATTTGGCGATATTTCGGCGAAACTCGTCAATGTCGACGACATTTGGCGAGATTTTAAGCATAAACCAAACAATGACAGATTATCGCCAAAACTCGCCAAGAACGATGACAAATGGCGATACTTTGGGCATGGTCTAAATGACTGACTATCTGCAAATTTGGCGATATTTCGCCAAAACTCGCCAAGGTCGAGGACAGACGACGAGATTTTGGGCATGTACCAAACAATGACTGTCTACAGTTGTATTATAATGAAGATGTCCATAGACATTAAGGTGCTGAAATTCTTTTCGGTGGTCCTGTAAATAAACTCTCCAGTAGATTGGAACCAAAAATCGAGATGCACAACTAGATGTTACAACATTCTTATATATGAAATTTCATAATAGTTTTTGAGATTTGAGAGTTAAATATGCACACACGTACACCAAAAGTCGCCAAGCTTGGCGACTTTTGGCATAGTTCTTGAGGGAGGCACGTGACCGTGGTCGGACCATTACCTAACTTATGTGGTAGGACGGTATTGTGCTTGAAATGGATGAATGCCCCTAAAATTGCTATTGACCGTAATGTATTGGAAATCTTTTGAGTGTTCCTGTAGCAGAACTATAAATGATAAAGACACTTTTTTTAATGGAGAAATTCATTTTCTAACTCTTTACAGCATATATCACTTCTGAGTCGTTTGAAATAGCCCAATACCTCTAAAAAACGCTTTGATGAATTTCGGCCCATAGAGCGTAATGTATTTCGAATCTTTTGGGCGGTCCTGTAGATAAACTATTCAGTCGAATGGAACCGAAAGGGGAGGTGCACAACTAGATGTTACAACAATCCTAAATATACAGTTTCAACATTCAACGCCTAACAGTTTTTGAGATATGCGAGTTTAATGAATTTCGGCCCATTGAGTGTAATGTATTTCGAATGTTTTGGGCAGTCCTGTAGCTAAACTATCCAGTCGAATGGAACCAAAAAGGGAGGTGCACAACTAGATGTTACAACTATCCAAAATATGAAGTTTCGACATTCTACGCCTAATAGTTTTTGAGTTAGGCGAGTTTAATGAATTTCGGCCCATAGAGCGTAATGTATTTCGAATCTTTTGGGCGGTCCTGTACATAAACTATCCATTCGATTGCCACCAAAAGGGGAGGTGCACAACTAGATCATAGAACAATCCTAAATATCAAATCTCAACATTCTACGACCAATAGTTTTTGAGATATGCGAGTTACATACATACGTACGTACGTACAGACGGCATGGAAAAATGGCCACAGTAGACTCGCCACTGGTCAAAATGAGTTGCAGACGCGTTAATATGATCGTGCATGCTAGCCTACGATGAGATGCATCGAAAAAAAATTTTTAATTAAATTTAGAGGTAGTCAAAATCGGTTTTTATGTCGAAATTTGGCCCCCAAAATTTTTCGGGATCACATTACTTCCTTATACTACGTACAAGGAAGTAAAAATCCTCAATCACGGAGATAACAGCTTGTAATTCATTTATATAGTTTATGTGATGCGATTAAATTGTTCACAAGTGAATTTGATTCACCCCTTTACGGGGGAATCAAAGCAGAAGTAAAATAGCCAAGAACCAGGCTTAAAAGGACAAAAATAAATTTCTGCTTTAACCCTTTAACGCGCGGTGTCCTCGACGTGAGGACACAAAACTCTGACGTTTTGACTGTTGTCAGTCAAGGAAAATAAATATGATTTCTATAAAAAAATATGATTGTGAGGGTGACATAGTTACACGAGAATTCTTTACTTTTTAGCACATCATTTCCCGAAAAAATGGTCGATTATTTGTAAGATTGTCAGGATTACTTTTAACGGCACTGGCATCTGCTGAAAAATGGAGAATACGATGGAAATACATTGATATAGAAGAACAACTGGATAGAGACAGCCCAATGCTTAAAAAAGGGCAGTCGTTTCCATCGCTCGATTTAACTACCAGCAAGATGGCGGTCGATCGAATCGTTCATCGCGTGCCACGGATCTAGTCTAGAGACCGTTTTTTACACAGCTGGCTGAGCGCGCGCACAGCCAGTCTGTGCGATGAGCGATTGATCTCCCACGATGTTGCTGGTAGTTAAATCGAGTGATGGCAACGGCTGCCCTTTTTTTCAGCATTAGGAAATGGTTGCGCTTCAAAGGGATAAACATTAAAACCGTTGAACAAACTCTTAAACAAGTTATGCAGAGTGTTTTCACAGCGCAAAAAAAAATCATCCAACGGTAACGTTTCTAAAGAAACTAATAAATAAAAACCCCTCTCCAAACTAATGGAGTAACAAGGAGGATCATCTCTTCACAGACCGACTGATCTCTTGGTGGATTACGAGATGAGTTGCTCCATCCTTACATAGATTTTCAGCACATAATGTAGAATCTTCTAATCGCCTCTAAAGGTCATGAACTGCATCTAGAAATAGCCCGACAATGCTCGGCAATATATACGTAAGCAACCTTACAGAGCAGCCAAAATTGTGCAAGAAATAATTTACAAGAAAATTTATGAAGATCCTTTTTCAAAAAATATTACCCACTGAGGAGTAGTTGGACTATGATGTGTTTGACTGTAACATTTTCGTGACCCGGGAAATTTTGAAATTTGATATCTATCTACATGTAATCACTTTCTTGATGCAGATGTGTTAGTTTAATCTCAGATTTTTGGTATATGTGTATGCGTGTCAGTGGCGGCCCGTGGTCAAAACTGTTAGTGCAGCCGGAAGCATATGAGCCCCCCCCCCCTTTCCTCCGGACAGGATTGGAAAATCTTTTGTTACTGAATTCGAAAGCTGCCGGATTAAGCCCTCACCGAGGGAAAAAAAAAAAAAAGAAATTACATAAAAAATGTAAGAGTTCCCATTTTACTTCCATAAAATGGACATAAATTTCAACCAGCCGCTCTTATCCTCAAAATTGCATTAATCCGTGTCTGATTCGAAGTTTCCTTAGAATTTTCTTTTGTAACGATAACTTGAGAAGAGAAGAAAAAAAAAAAGAAAACTTACTTATTTTTTATAAGTCAAATCAATCCTCCTTTCTTTTAAACATGCGAATCGATCAGTGATGTCCCCATAAAAAGGCGTTGTTTTAATTCAGATATCAATAATTTTAAAAGCTCTTTAAAATTTCCCATGTTTAGACAATTTTCTCGCTCGCCATGTCCACTAAATGCCAGTTCTTGCTTACTTAAAAACAATACTACTTTGATGGGTAATTGTCCATTCATAAGCGTCTATTCAGGCTTACCTTCTTGATAAATTCAGCAATATAAAGGAGAATAGAGTTTTCCAAACATATATTCTCCTTACCCCCTCCCTCCTTCTCGTCCGAGCCAATCAGTTAGTCGAGTTCTCAAGTTCAGCCGCCGTTAAAAAATCTTTCATCGGCTGTATCAGCTGCATACTCCCTATGCCGGAGAGGCTGCTTACGTAGTCGTTGTCATGGCAACGGTGCTGCCAATTTTCATTTCAGCGCTCTGGGCTGAACCAAAGATTTTCCCAATTTAATTGCGGGAAGATTAAAGTGCTTTTTTTTCTGAATGAGCGATCCGGCCACAATACGTTTTTTTCGGAGATTTTTTTAATTTACCGTAGGAATTCCACAATTCTAATCTGAATTTAGGAAAATTAGTAGAATAAATTATTTTAAAGTATGTGCTGATAATTTCAATTGCAGCCCGGCTGTACTTGCTGTATCCCACGAGCCGCCACTGATGCGTGTAGTTCCCAGTTTATGGGCCTCGAGTGCCCGTGAGATAATCAAGATAAGTTTGGTCTAGTGATGCGACATCGACTGCAAAACATCGATGTTTCGATATATCGATGTTCTATAATTGGAAGTTCGATGTTTTCAAACATCGATGTTCAGAAAAAGAAACTAAAAAACAGTATTTCTAATTTAAAAAAAAAAAAAAAAAACTATTTGACTTACTCTCTTTGTTCATGCTGTTTTTCAATATGATATTTTAAACAAACACATTTAAAAAAAAAAAAATCAGTGTATAAGCAAAACAGCGATGTTGAAAAAAAAAATGCATTCAGACAAATAGTATTTATTAGTAAAAAATATTTACCTTAATCTTTGGACTTCCGTCCTGTTCCGTTGATATTTTATTCAGTACAATATTCAAGAAAAAACAATCAAAAATTGCGTTGTCCTTTAGAACAATAAATTATTGTTCAATACAATATAATATGCGGGTCAACCCATTTTAATTGTGACTATATAGTATAAAAACCAGAGTTTAATTATTTCTTTCTAGGGTAAATACTTAATAGTAAAACATTCTACGTTATATAAACGTGCGTGCAAAACAGAAAGAGCTGCATTCTTTCGTTTAAACGTTTCTCTCCTTGACCAGAATCAACGCACCTCTACTCCGAATGAAGCCAGCCCGCCAATTAAGAAAAAAAAAAAAAAAACTTCTTTGAGAGAAAACTCTTCTGTCGAACGAGACTACCCGGCACGCAGTTGGCAAAATTATTGACACGGACAAAAATATTAGTCATGTAATATACAATTTTTTGAACAAAAACTTATTGTTAACAAATAAAAATGTCCATTTTTATCAGCTCACAAAACGACTTATTATTTTGTCAACAAAAATCGAAATATCTGTTGTGGGGAGGGGTTATCGTATTCTCTGGACACGCCCTTGGTTACTTTCTTGCTGTTGGTGTCTTTGGGTTTTGGTTTATAGACTTGTTCATATGATATTGTTCAATTTACTGATTGAGAAAATATTAAAGCCGATTTTTGCCAGATAAAAATCGATGTTAAACAAATATTTGCGTTTCGAATGCCCCCAAATTTCGGTAATGAAACAAGTATGTTCAATTTATTGTTTGAGGAAATGATAAAAGTCTGGGATTTTTTTTTTTCAATATAAACATAGCTGTCAACATTTATGAAATATAATTGGTCACTTCTGCACACAGTATTTCTTTGTAATACTGTATATGAGTAACATCAGATACTTGAAAATATAAAACGACTGATAACATTATTTTTAATGGAGCGCCTGAGCAATAAAGCCGTATCTCCAGCATGAGCTTTAAGAATCGTGTAAAAGAAAACATGCGGTACACAAAAAAAGAGTAGCAGAAGGAACTTTTAAAGTTGAGGGAATATGGTAACATTTTATCTTTGTTCCTAAAAAAATTACTGTTTACAAAAAGTGGTTGTGTGCACAGTATACAACCATTTCATCATACACAGTATGAAAAGTGTATAGTGGTAATTATGCATTAAGTGTACAATCGACTATGTGAAAAAACATCGAAATCAAAACACCGGTGTTAAAAATCGATGTCTAATAAATATCGGCTTCAATACATCGATGTTTAAAATATCGATGTCGCATCCCTAGTTTGGTCTAATTTTCTAGGTTGTGTTGATTTTATATATGCGACTTCTAGCCATAGATAAATGTTCGCAATTCGCATTGTAATTCTGTTTTGTGTCTATGAGACCGAAGGCAAAAAAAATCCATCACATGTCCTCACTCTCGTCATCACCTTACAAAATGTTTCAGAATGAAGCACTGTAGCTTTGCTTTCAACAATCCACTTAAAAAGTTTTTTTCCCCAAATAATTAAAAAAAACCGAGGTGGTAGGAATTTGTCGACTTACCAAGAGAGGCCAGCGATGCTATCATTTTCGATGGGGAATATTCTTGCCATAAAACTCTATACACAAATTTTTTTGTGCTTAAATTGCAAGTTGGTTATAATTAAACTTCTACAAACAACATTGTGCAGCTGAAACGGATTCGTAAATTGCCACCAAATTTGGCATATGGACTATGCACGAGATGTGCTCAGAAAATTTCTGAAAAGTTTAGTTCAAAAAACGTCCACTAGGTCCCACTTTGCGCAGCGAAATCAGCTCAAAAAAATAACCCAAATTCATAAATAAATTCTCAAAAGTATTAAATAAATGGTAAAATTATTTGTACATTTCGAATTAGCCATTTCCATAATGAAATTTGCTCTTTTTTCACGTAAAACGCCACGCAGTGGACATTTTTATTTTATTTTATTTTATTTTATTTTTTTGGATATTCCGTGAGCGCGTCTCATATATACTCTGTATACGGAATTTGGTTGCAATCTCTTCCTACGCTTCAGCTATAGAACCATGTCTATAGAGGAAGTTTAATTAAAACCACCCTGTATATTTACCCTTTGAAAAACAACGATTTCCCAATGCTGAAAAAAGGGCAGCCGTTGCTATCGCTCGATTTAACTACCAACAAGATGGCGGTCGATCTAATCGTTTCATCGCTGGTTGTGCGCACGCACAACCAGCTGTGTCAAAAATGGTCTCTAGATCTGCGGCACGCGATGATACGATTCGATCGACCGCCATCTTGCTGAGCCTTTTTTTTCAGCATTGGGCAGTCTGTCCAGTTGTTCTATATCAGTGTATTTCCATCGTATTCTCCAGTACTCAGCAGATGCCAGTCCTGTTAAAAATAATCCTGAAATTTATTAAGGGAAATGACGTGCTAAAAAATAAAGGATTCTTGTGTAACTAGGTCGTCCTCGAGTATAGAAATGAAATTTATTCTTCGTGACTGACAACAGCCAAAACATCAGAGTTTTGTGTCCTCACGGCGACTCGTTAAAGGGTTAGTGTCTCTGAAATTCATTTTAAATAAACACTGACCATAGATCGTAAATATATAGAAATATTTTATATGCCCCATTAAAGAAGTATGCATTTTATTAGGTGTACCGAAAAGTAAGGTCTTTTTTACAAGAAATTCAAATACTAAATAAATTTTCAACAAGTATTGACTTATCAACAAGCTGTGCCTACGCATAGGACTCATATTTGTTAAATTTTAAAGCGAAAATTTTATAAATTATATTTTTTTTCCTTTCAAGAAAAATGGCCACCCTCCTCCTTCTCATCTCACAAAACATCTTGGAGGTTTATATTAAAAATGTTCTGAAATCGATTTTTAGGTATTCGTGAGTGTTGTGTTTTGCAGCTAGAATTTTATGTATATTTTATTTTCTTCTTTAAGATCGTATCCCCCTATTCCCTATAAGTTGCGAATTTTGGAAAAGGTTCCCCTGTCTAGCACCTACTAAAAAAAACGCACATATGTGCCAAATTTCATATTATTAGCTTCAGCAGTTTCGGCTAGGCAAAAGATTGATGTACGAAGAAATAACATTACTTTCCGCTAACCTAATACGTACACAGTGAAATTTCTATGAGTGACCACCTCTATTTAGCGACCTTCTCCTCCAACGACCTATTTTTAAAGGCACCGATTTTTCACCTTATTTACTTAATGTTTTACATCCTGTAGAAGAGACCACAAAACCCTCTATAAGCGACCGGTCCCGGTTCCCTGTCCCAAAGTTTTTTGCATTTCTCCGGAAGTAAAGTAAACAAAAATCACATTCTAAACGAAATTCTACTGCAAATCGATAGTAGTTGCAAGCAGGGGCGTAGCCAAGGGGGGGGGGGGTTAGGGGGGTCATAACCCCCCATGAGGAATTTTTTGCCATACAAAATGTATATTCTTCACTACATTATCACACACGTATACATATATATGAGTTGCAGTAGTCATAACCCCCCCAAGAAAAATTTCTGGCTACGCCCCTGGCAGGCCTGTATTTTTGACCTTTATCGAATTCGAGATTTCACTGAAATGAAAATGGGAATATCGGATATTCGATGTTGAAATAAAACCGATATGCCGATATTTATCGATTTTTGGCCCAGTCCTACTGAGGGGCTGCTGCCCCCCCCAAAAAAAATGGGACCCTTTACTTAGCTTACAATTGAACTTTATCTTTAAATTTGATACTCAGCCCACCCCGAAATAAAATCCTGGCTACGCTTCTGCTTTAGACCCTATTTTGAATTTCTCTGAATTACGAAAGAAAATAAAATCATTCCCCTTAAACGACAAACAAGGTAAAAAAAATATCTTAAACGAAATCTGCAGCAATAAAGCGAAATGTTATTTTGCTTACTACAAAGTCCTTTTGTGAGAGCGCTTAATACCGCCCCTGTATCCTTCATTAAAAGTGACAAGCACAATCCTAACTTTCTTTCATTCTATTTCCCTTCACATGAAAACCCGCCACCATGTAAACTTAACGTTCCGTTTTTTTTTTTTTTTTTTTTTTTTTTTTTTTTTTTTTTTTTTTTTTGGAGAGGGTGGGGGCAGGGGGACATATATTGAAGTTAAAAGTAGAAAAGGGATGTTTCTTTAAATTTTAATCAAATATTAAACCAGCCAGACAAGTTGGAAGGAGGGAGTCCCCCCGAAGGAAAAAGGTTTAAACAACTTTGAGACACCCCTCGCTCTTCCACGAGCACTGGCATAAATTGGCATGTAATATTTGGATGTGGTGACAAAATGTTTCCGATTGTAGAAAATATCATTATTATAAATAGCTCTGATACTCTAATTTTCTTAATTTTTTTTCGGGGGGGGGGATTGACCCCTCTTGCCCTTAGGAAGTAACGCCTATGCCCTCCGCCAAAAGCAAACGATGTTCGACCCACTCCACACCCACAGACAAATAAAACTTTAAATCCGACCACCAACCAAGAAATGAAACACCAAAGATTCGAAAAAAAAAAACTTCAATTAAATGAAACATCCTTTCAACTATTTTCGACTCCTTTCGACTCTGAGTCGATAGAAGATTCGAAAAAAAAAATCCAATTAAATGAAACATCCTTTCAACTCTTTTCGACTCCTTTCGACTCTGAGTCGATAGAAGATCCGAAAAACTAACGAATCTCAACGATCGTATACAATCACCGAAACAGAGCGAAACACTGAATCAGTAAAGATTCGTTGCTGCACCAACTCAGTGACCAACTCACCCACACCCACTCACTTGCTGTTTCAAATCATCTATCGACTCAGAGTCGAAAAGAGTTGAAAGAGTAAGGGAAAATCTCTGGGAACGGCAAAGGGAAAATAAGTTTTCCTTCCCTTCGCACTTGGAATGTATTTCCCCACAGTTGAGGGCTTGCGATTCGAATCAGTAGAGAGTGAGTGTAAAGACTGAGCCACTCAGTACCAAGATTCGAATCACTGATTCGACTCATCGAATCATTGGCCATCTCTAGTGGTGGGAAATCTCCCGAAAAAAATCGGGAAGGTTGGCAGCTATGATTACGTACAAATTTTGCAGGTTATAAAATAAACATATATGAGAAACGAGAGATTTTACTGTTGGAGCAGCGCATTGATGTGATCGAGTGACACGAAAAAGGAAATTCGGAGAGGAAGTTGGCGGTTACTTTTGGTTGTGAGAAACACCCAAAAACCAAATTTTAAAGCAATTTTTATGGCAAATTGAAAACGCATGAAGAATTTCGAGATAAATGCTCTTTTGTCAGATGTAAATAATAAAATAGAGAGAGAAAACAGAATTTAACAATCCGAAATTTCTAAATATTTTCTTAAATTTTAAAAATATGTTTGTATGATTACTCATGTGTTAATATGCAATTTCATAAATAACAAAACAAACAGTTTTTTTTTCTTTTTCTTTTTTCTTTTTTTTTTTTTTTTTTTTTTGCTTGGCTACCGAATGTTTATACTTCTTTCAGCGACCACCTCTCTTAACGACCGATTTTTAACGGAAGGGAAGGTAGTCACACCTGAGAAGTTCCACTGTATTTATCATTATTTTTATTGATGTTAATGATATTAATAATTATAATGATATAATTCTATTAATAAAATAAATAGCTAATTAAGGATGTTCATGTATTAGTATGCAATTTCATAAGTAACAAAACAAACAGTATTTTTTTTTTTTTTTTTTTTTTTGCTTGGCTACCGAATGTTTATATACTTCTTTCAGCGGCCCCTCTCTTAACGACGGATTTTTCGCGGAACGGAAGAAATCTCCTGAGAAGTTTCACTGTATTTATGATTATTTCTATTGATGTTAATGATATTAATAGTTATAATGATATAACTCTATTAATATAATAAAGTGCTAATCAAGGATGTTCACAAATACTCACTGAAAAGTCTAAAATCATTCGTTTTAAATCTAATTGAAACTGTCCTGCCCTAGCGAAAAATCATTTTATTGCCTAAATTGACTGATCCTGAACATATCTGTTACATGCTGCTTTCAAATATCTGTGACCGATTTTTCGCTGAAATAGGCCGGTCGTTCCTGAGTAGTTTCACTGTACTACTGTTTTTAATGGTGAGCATGCTTTCATGAACCCCAGCCTTATAGATTAATTTTATTTCGTTTGAAAGTGATTAATACCTCTGAAATGCATTTCAAAGTAACTACATATAAAGCATAAATCTTTCAGATTTTGTTAAAACTGCTACAAATTTTTGCATATCAGCAGGTTTACGTAATCACAAGTTCCCCGTATTTGGCAGTAGTAAACGTGTGCTTTGCTTCTCGGAATCTTTCGCCTCTTTAATGACTGTCGAATTCTGCGTAATCTTCCCTTTTCCTTGAAAAACGGTTTGCAGAGGCTTCCAGGAAATTTCAAAGAAGTTGAATATTGATGTTCTTTTCTTCGTAGTAAAGGGGACAACGAAAAGCGCGGAAATATTTATTTATTCCAACATTTAGTACAATGTTTGTGATAAATATCTGCTAGACCGGTGGGTATTCTAAAATGTGTTTTGAGTTGCATTGGGTCTAATATTTATTTGTCTGTTTTAATAGTTCGCAACTGTTGGGGGGGGGGGGGGGAGGGGTGGAGTTTATCTTGAAATTTGAAAATTTGTATGTGGTTAGCTTTACCCTGATTTTTAATTAGTTAAAAAAAGCTATTTTGGAGAATTTTAAATACAAGTTTATCCGCTTTTTAATATAATCGAGAGATATTAACTAATTTAACTTAAATAATCTGTTTCTAGCATTATTTTGACAGGTTATGTCTTAAATAACAGGAAGCATGTTCTTTACTGTGCTTTCCATTATTCAGTATTTGAATACAGTAGAACCTCGATTCATCGTTTTTCATGGGGTACTTAGGAAAATACGATGAATGCGGGAAAACGACAAATGCGGGTTTTAGTCAAAATAGGAAGAAAGCAATCTTTATGCATATACACAATGACTGTATACCAACCAATACTAATTTGTTACAAACTTGTGAAACAAATAAACCGAAGATGAAAAGTAAGTGATACTTACTTTTAAAAATCCATAATTTTATATGGGGTTTTTCATGATCTTGAAATTTCAAAAATTAAATAGTAAATTTTCAAGATTTACAATATTTTTCTGGTCCTCTTATGTGATTTTATGTTTGTATAAAAAGTTCATGCAGTTTCAAATAGCGTTTGCTTCAGACAAACTTCGTACTAGTGCAGGCTTAGCCTCATGGGAATGAACATTATCCGCTGCTTCACAATTATTTTCATTTTTTGCATCATCACACGCTTCTTCGATGTTTAGGATACCGCATGCCTCACCATCTTGATTAATGGAAATATAATCATTAAATTTCATGCTATACACATCTTCAACGCGCAACCAATGCTCATCTGATCATCAATAAACCAAGAAACAATACCAGCAGAGCTACCAAGTCTCCAGCTTTTTCCGGGAGATTTCCCACCACAATTTTTAGACAGTTTTATTTTGGATTGAATATTTGGACTTGTGTTAAGTATAAATTTGTAAGTAAAAATTAGTGGTGGGAAGTCTCCCGAAAAAAGCCGGAGACTTGGAAGCTCTATACCAGGAAACAATTACAGTTTATATAACATATGGATCCCCTTAACGTTCATTTTCATTTTGGTCAGGAGAAAAATTTTACAACGATGAACAGGGAAAGTCACTTTTTGGCGAACGATAGATGCGGGTTTCTTTAACGTTATTCAAATACAATTTGTGCAGGGACCATAGAAATAAAGCGATCAATGCGGGAAAACGATGAATGCGGGAACGATAGATCGGGGTTTCACTGTATTTATAAAAATAAAATATTTCCAGTTTCGTTAACATTAACACCTGTGCAAACATAACAGGCATAGATAGCATCAACACATACAATTAAAATGCGAATCGGAACGCAATCGCAATTTTAAAATTATCAATCCTATACAATTATGAAGTTACATAAAATTTTATCAGGAAGTTTCACATTGTTTCCTTTCAGGGAATATATTTACAGAAATAGATTTCTGAAAATATTTTTTTAATTAAGCTTTACTATCCAAAAATAGACAATAATTTACGGGTTAGAAATTTCAGACAAGTTTATGCACATATACAGAAACAAATAGAGTAAGCAACATACTGATATATTTATAAAGACTACTTAGAATCTTAATCTGAGCTGCATTTCGACCGCACATAATATCTGCCTTGGGTTATTTTGGTATTTTTCTTCATTTAAAAAGAAATACTTGGAAGATAATTTACGGTAAGGATTCAAATAATTTTTATAAGAAGATTAATGGATGAGATTTCAATATTTTTTTAATTATAAGCTTCAAACTGTTCTTATTCATTACGGAAGGAAATATTTAGACTCACTGAGAATTAATGTTTAATGAGAAATTATTGAGAAAAACATGTTTTGGAGTTTAAAAAAAAGTTTATCATTATAATGCGTTTTATTAGTAAATAAACATCATTTTGTAAAATTTCCTTTTGTATGTTACATTTCAAAGTGGCATGATATGTTTACTATTTTAGCATGTATTATATCACATGAAATGCTATCGTATATTCAAATATTCATAGAATTTTATCACATCGAACCTTTACTGAAAGGTTCGGTGATAGTATCTAGTACGGTCTCTAACCGTATTAAAGTTATTGCGGATAGAATGAAAAATTTCTGAATCCTACAAAAATGCTCATTTATGACGTTACTAAACACGCTATACAAAAATTCGGACATGTTGAGAAAATCGGAAGAAATTCTGTAAAAGGATACCAGTTGTATTACAATATCGTAATTTAATGACGAGCTATGGGCGCTTAAAAAAGGAAAAATCAAATGTCCGCCAAACTGAAAAAATGTCCCAATTTACGACGGATCGATATCCAACAAACATCAGACTTAAAGAATCATCGAAAGTCAAATGAGCTTCATAAATGTAAAGATACCATTTTCGAATGTCAGTGTTTTCATTCAACAGACTTCCAGAACGATTTCTGTCGTATAAACTGCTAACAAGTTAATTAAGCTTTATCTGTGAGCATTTCTCAGACATCTCTTTTCGTATGTTCTTACAAACAGATGCGGCTCATGATTAGAGGACAGTGGAGCTGGCCCCACCATGCAAATTAAAACCTCTTCCTATTATGTAGCACGGTTCTTTTAATGATTTACCTTTATTGAAAAAATCCACGCATTTCATTCTATTTTAATGCTGTCCATTAAAAAAAGTTCTTAAAAAGCACCACTTATGTTTTTCGCTATCTAAATCTAATTTACGGACATGAGTGCCCTGAGCTTAGCGTCTTTCCGCGTTAATGGAGTTGGCATATTTGGTTACTAAGCACAAAACTCATACTGACATGCCGTTAACTTGGATTCAAAACGGCTTATTTGGCGAAGTCTTAAGAGCATAGATCTTTGGGGCCCTAGTATGGTGTTCTCCGCTACTGAAAGAGGGAATTTCGTCAAATAGGTTGCTATTGGTGATTTATTTTATTTTATTTTATTTATTTATTTATTTTTGACTCAGAGAAAAGTTATTTTTCAGTCGCGCTATCTTACATTCTTTGCAGTTAAATTTTTTTGCTGTCCCCCCCACCCCTGATTTACGAAATGCGATGCCTAAATCTATTTTATATGCTAATATTGATTTAAAAGTAAATTTTTAAAAAAAATTATGAACGAGTAGCTATAAACAACATAAACACTAAAGCAAAATTAAACGTATTAGAGAAAATGGCTTTTTAATCAGTAATAGAACAAACATTTTATTATGTTAACATAACTGTATCTTTAATACATACTAACATTATTAAGTAGACACACCAAAAGATGTGTAGTAATTTTGATAGTCAGTTACTATTTGAAAATTGTTAAATATTTAATTTTTTTCACGGGGAACAGGGTGTTATATGTGCATATATTTTTTTTCAATTACTTGAACTATTTTCAGTCCCCACCATTGAAACGGATCACGAGCCCCCACTGCTTACAAAAATCTATAGCTACAATACTGGCAAACTCTTAAAACCTTGACAATCACTTTTTTGCTAATAAATGAAGCAACTTTAACAAGTGCCAGAGTTTCTCTGTGAACAATTTTTAAATGCCCGAGAACACAGCAAACACTTTCAGATAACGAAAGCGTTACAGCCCCTACGTCCCCCCAACACATAGAAATTTTATTTTCATAAAATAAAACTATTAAAAATTTCTGGTAAATACTACAAATTATTAGAAAATATCTTAAACATCAAAATTAAAATACCTTTCTCATACAAAATTATTCATTGTGATCGATTTCCTTAACATATTATCTAATTAGTCATGGTTAGAAACTGCCATTTGTCGTAAAATTATATTTTTTATCTTAAATTATTAAAATATTGCTATTCATGGGTAAATTCACAAGAATTTTTTTATAGTTTTAAATTCTGAAAATAAAACTTTTAAATGTAGGTCTAATGATGACGTCAAAGCTTGGTGACGTAAGAGTTGTAAGGCTTTCTATATCTAGGAGGCGTTGGAAGAATCATCTCATATTTGAATGTTCCTGTTCAACTGGTTGATGACGACTTGTTACGTCATAACGTTTTTATCTTCGAGGACTGTTAAAATTAGCCTATCAGCCATGTTTTGCCACCCTCCAAACTTTTGCTTTGATTGCTGTTAAATATCAGGTTGTAACGAAAGTTTTCCGCCAGATTTGCTTGACTCAGCTCACGCGGTACCCAGCTATTGACCTTATATGTCAAGTTTATGCGATGCTTAGCGCGACTAATGGACATGGCACTAAAGTCTAACTCTTTTAGCTAGCTCTCGAGTGGATGAATATTTTACTTCCACAGATTGTCGTAGGCGAGCCTCATCAGCATCATTAAGCCGGCCAGAGCACTCTGCTTCTTTAATGTCCTAGTCCTCGTTTTTGAACTTTCGGTACCAAATCTTCACAGTGTCATATGATACAACAGTAGTACCTTAAGCTGTACGCATGATTCGGTGTCATTCTGTAGCTGACTTTTTGCAACAGAACTGAGAGTAAATGATGGTTCAATCTGGTAGCGTGATAGTTCCATTTCAGACACCTTATACTTAATCATAAAGATATTTTTTTACAGATTTCACAACACAGTGCTCTAAAACAAGTCTTTTTCTTTCAAATAACAAAAATCATTTCGCAAAATATTGGCAAAAACACCAACGCGAACTGCTTGTGCAGGCAATACTTGCAGTGGCGGAAAACTTTCGTTACAACCTAATAATATGCAATGACTGTAGCAGAGTTTTAGTGGGCGATTTTAAGATAGATTTCAATTCGGGAGAAGTGTTTGATGGAAAAAGAAAGGCATGTGGCACTCTCATGGATTCAGATATCCTTTACAACTTAATGGAAGAAGGAAGACAAATAAGGCCAACTCATGGATTACGATACGCTTTTAATATATAGCCTTTTTAGTGAGCATTTAAAATATCAGAGCGCGTTTCAGATTTTCTTTCTTTAATTTTTAAAATTTAAAATTTGTCTGTAACTTATGATTGCAGCTTCAGTCTTTTAATACCATTTTAAGTATTGTTCCAAAAATAAGTAATACGAAATTTTATAATATGATGATAAGCTACCAGAATTTTAATTTTTCTGAGCAAATTTTCATTTTCCGCCTAATCTGACGCGGTACGTCGCGACAGACGCGTGCGCTGCAGTACGCGTTCGCCGCAAGAGCAGATTAAAGGGGACCCCCCCCCCCCGAGAAAAAAAAATTAATGTAAAAGATCCTATTTTACTTCTATAAAATGGATGTGTATGTCAATCTTCTAACTAACCGCCCCCACCAACAAACTAACAGCCCTCCCCCCCCCGACAAACTTGCAATAATCCGCCACTGCTTCCTCTCGAGCATATATTGGGCAACCGAGCATATCAAAACCATTTTAAACTATTAAGATCTTGTATAAATCCCGATTATACAGCCCGCGACTTCGTTTGCATCTTAAAGTTTGGTCCGCTATTTTCCAAAGGTTGCCAATACCAGCTCTAGAAGGTCACAGAAGTTCTTGTCCACAAATATTCAGAATAAATAAGGGAAAGAGACCGCCTTTCCATTTGAAATTTCTTAGTGATATCTTCTCGCCGGAAATCAATGGAAACAAACGACCAGCTTCTGATCGATTCCAACATTTTTATCATTTCCCATCACAGCTAAGACAATTTACTCTAAAAAGTTAGGAGAGAGAAACTGCGAAGAGATTAATGTGCTATGATCTGCTTTTAACAGAACTTTCCCTGTGTTCTAATGTTCTAAAACATAAGACTTATTATTTTTTCTTTCACCTTATAGAGGTATTATAAGAAGAAAATTATAATTGTTAGGTAGGAAAAATTTCGATTTATATAAGTTAGTGAAACTTCTTAACCACTTTGCCAAAGAAGCCAAAGCACACAATACACTGTGACGCATTAGCCTGACATTTATTATTATTATTTTATATTTAAGAATTATAAATAAAGAAATATATTTTCCGACTTATTAAACAAAACGTAGACAAATTTCGTCAAATTAGAAAAAAACTTAATCACGGTTTTTTTTCCTATTATTGTTATAAACTTGGATAAATTAATAGATACAAACAACTATTTTAAAATGTACCCATTTCCAGCTACTATAAAATAATTAAAATTTATTTTTTTTAATTTATTTGAAATGTAACATTGCGTTAGTCTTCTCGTACTCATGGCAACACATGTGGAATTTCCATCTTACGAGGTGAAGATTATTTGGAAAATTCAGTGTTTGTTGAGAAAAATATTCTCATCGTGTGTGCCCCCCCCCTATTCATCCACTTAACCAACACCTCCTAGATAGAGAAAGCCTAACAACTACTACGTCACCAAGCTTTGAAGTCATCATTAGGCCGACAGTTAAAAGTTTTATTTTCACAAAATAAAACTATAAAAAGGTTCTGGTGAATTTACTCATAAATAACAATATTTTAATAATGTGAGATAAAAAATATAATTTTATGACGAATAGCTGTTTTTAACCGTGACTAATTAGATAATATGATAAGGAAACAGATCGGAATAAATAATTTTGCATGAAAAAGGTATTTTCATTTTAATTTTTAAGATATTTTCTAATATTTGTAGTATTCACCAGAAATTTTACATAGTTTTACTTTGTGAAACTAAAACTGTGATGACGCCATCAGTTGAAGGCCTAGTGATGACGTCAAAGTTTCAGTTGTTAGGCTTTCTATATGTAGGAGGTGTTGATTTAACCCTTTAGGTACGTAGAGCTGGCGCCGCGGTTATATATTCGTGGTTACTGGAAGTTTTCCAGAAGACTGGTTGCATTTTACGGAAGGGACAGACGGTAAAATGTGTTTGGTTTTGTGGCATCCATCAAAACATCAGAAAATTTGCTATACAAAAAATTTACTATTTACAAAATGTGGTTAATTTATGGACGCATGTCCATAAATTAAGGATAATTCAGAATCACACAGAAATTGATCTCTAAAATAAAAATTTCACCTGTGGAATGATCACACACATCTTGAAGAAGAATATGCAAATTACAGGAAACCACCAGATGGCGTGAATGGTACGTCACAATGACGAGAGTGTAAGAGAGGGGTATATAAGGAATGGTGGCAAAGAAGTAAAATTGTTCACAAGCGCTGTGAAAGCCTTTCAGTGCAAAACCCGCATAATTATGGCACAAAGGAGGCATTTGGATGATGTTTTACGTGACAGAATTATCGGACGACTGGAATGTGGACGTACCCAGCTGGAAGTATCCGAGGAACTTGGAATCGCCCAGAGTGTCATCTCCAGGCTTTGGCAACGATTCCAAGATGATGATAATGTGAGTAGACGTTACAACACAGGCCGCCCCCGAGTTACAACGCCGAATGAGGACCGCTATTTGGCAGTTACTGCCAAAAGAAACAGACGGAGTACAGCATCAGACCTGTCTCGTCAGCTCTCTTCAGCTACCGGTACGACAGTTTCAAGGCAGACCGTGTAATGACGCTTAGGGCACATTGGTCTATATGCTCGTAGGCCTGTCAGATGTGTTCCACTTACCGCAACTCACTGTCGCCTGCGATTAACCTGGAGTAGAGAGCATGCATTGTGGACACCGCAACAGTGGTCTTGTGTGATGTTTTCCGACGAGTCCAGGTTTAGTTTGGAGTCTGATTCTCGCCGGACATTCATCTGGAGAGCGCCAGGTACCCGTTACCACCAAGAGAACACCATTGAAAGACACCGTTACGGTGGTGCAGGATGGCTCGTTTGGGGAGGAATTATTCTTGGTTCCAGAACTGACCTGCATGTTCAGAGTGTAACGATGACAGGCCACATCTATCGGGATGTCATTCTGGAACAACATGTACGTTTGTTTCGGGGCGCCATGGGTGCTGAATTTGTGTTTATGGATGACAACGCCCGTCCTAACCGTGCAAACATTGTAGACGAATGCCTTCAATCGGAGGATATCACCCGTATGCATTGGCCAGCATACTCACCGGACTTGAATCCAATAGAGCATGTGTGGGATATGCTTGGCCGACGAATTGCAGCCCGTCAACCCCCTCCCACCTGTCTACCGGAACTTCGGAGTGCATTGCTTGATGAGTGGTGTAATATTCCCCAAGATCAGATTGATCATTTGATACTCAGCATGCCTAGGCGTTGTCAGGCCTGTATTGCATCGTCCGAAGACATACTCCGTATTAACCATATTACTAACCATGTTATACTGTTTTTTGTAAATAGGTTCTTTTTTGAAATTTGGTCAAGGAAGTAAAACTTGCAATTTTTATTAATTATGTCAAACATATAGCATCTTTTTTGCTCTTTACTTTTTGTTTAATAAATAGACTTTACAAATAAGTCAAATATGTTTTGCTTCTTTCTCTTTCTTTGCCTGAACTTCATTATCCTTAATTTATGGACATGAGTGTATTTAAAATTGTTGGCAGCTGTGGTAATCATATTCACTTAACTTTCCTTGCAGATTCGTTCATCGACGGACGGAGTACATTTCGTGGACGCTGTGAGAGAGATAAGAACGTGTTGTATGAGGAGTTTTTGGGACTGAATCTTACATCTCCCTGGAGCTGTGGTGGTACCTAGACAATGTTTAGACAAATTTACTGTTTACAAAATGTGGTTAGTTATATTTCGGAATTGCTGGCAGCTGTCTCAATCATGCCCAGGGCTTTATTATCGCATAGGCAAATAGGGATTTACCCAGGATCCCCAACTTCAAATGTTGTTCTGAAATATTCTTTTTTATATCGAAATTTTATGAAAAATAAATCAAATTTCATAGATGGGAGCCCCTAAATTCATCAATACCCGGGGCTCCTGTTGGTCATAATCGTATCCACATAACTTGCTTTGCAGATTCGTTCATCAACGGACAGAGAACGTTTCGTGGTTGACGCCATTGGGGAGGGGTAGTACCTAGACAACGTTTCGCAGATGCCGTCAATGAGCGGCGGTAGCCTCAGAGAACATTTCGTAGATGCCGCCAATGGGCGGCGGTAGTCTCAGAGAACATTTCGTAGATGCTGCCAATAGGCTGCAGGAGTACCCAGAGAATGTTCCATGGGCGCCGTCGTTTCATGGGCGCCATGGGCGCCGCCAACTAGTGACGAAAGGGTTACTTTCCTCCTCATTATCAGGTCAGCTTAGAAACATTACTTCAAAATGTTGGCGACAAATTCGTGCAATGCTTTGTTCGGTATGTGACATTTTTTAATAAATAAAAAATAAAAATAAATAAAAAGCAGAACCAATGGGTGAGTGAATACTGGAAAGAAAAGAGGAAATTGAGACTTGTGAAATATCGAAGAAAAATAACAGGACTCGTAATTAATCGCAGACCAATAATAGCTCTGAACACGCACTTTAATGTAGACATACATCAAGAAAAGTACACATAAAAATCATTCCATACCTAAACAAGACATGGCAGGCAGAGCAATCCTCCTCTCCCTTAAATTGGAGGGGAATAGAACTAAATTATTTTGAAACGCATTTCATGTCTTGCAACCTCATTTAATGTTTTAAACGTAATGGGTGAAACATGTTAGTTTACTCTGATGAACGAATTTTAGAATTATATCTTACTGTGGAAAACTATTTTTGCATTTGAAAAAGATATATGTATGTGTATATATAATTATATAAAAGATTTTTTGTTGTTTACAATTTAAGTGTATTAAATTCAGAGCCTTATTATCGCATGGGCAAATCGGGACTTTGCCCTGGGCCCCCGGCTCGAAAAGGCCCAAAATATCAAATGTTGTTCTGAAATATTCTTTTTTATAGCAAAATTTTATGAAAAATAAAAGAAATTTCATAGAAGGGGGGGCCCAAATTCATCAATGCCCAGGGCCCCCTGTTGGTCATAATCAGTCTCTGATTAAATTTATGTCACTTATAAATATTTTCTGTTCCATGAACTTATATTCAAAAATATGGTGTTGAAATATTGGGGGGCGGGGGACGACGACAAGAAACAGTTATTTGTTAAATAAAGATCATTCCACTTGGAACACTTAACGAGAGGGCAATACTATAGATTTTGAAAAAGGGGGAATCAAAATATGCTAAGTGGGGAAATTTTGGGGACGGGGGGGGGATCTAGCGAGTAAGTTAACATCACTACCCTTTTGGTGCTTCCATTTAAAGTGACGGTCGGCAAATTTGTGTATGTTTGATTAATCCTTTGAAGCGCAACCCTTTCCCAATGCTGAAAGAAAAAAGGGCAGCCGTTGCCATCGCTCGACTGCCCTTTTTTGACGACAGCTGGCTGTGCTCGCGCACAGCCAGCTGCGTCAAAAAAAGGGGTCTCTAGATCTGTGGCACGCGATGAACGTTTCGATCGTCCGCCATCTTGCTGGTAGTTAAGTCGAGCGATGGCAACGACTGCCCTTTTTTCAAAATTGGGCTATCCAGCTGTTCTCTCATTCTCCCATTTTTCAGCAGATGTCAGTGCTCTTAAAAATAATCGTGACCATTTTTCTTACGGGAAATGACGTGCTGAAAAGTAAAGGATTCTCTTGGAGCTATGTCACCCGCAACTGTTTTTATAGAAATCAAATCTATTCTTCGTGACTGGTAACAGTCAAAACGTCAGAGTTTGGTGTTCCCAGAGCGCGATCACTGCGCGTTAAAGGGTTAAAAACCTGTGTGGCGTTCTCGATGAAGTGGTAGCTAAACTTCTCAACCCATGACTTTCGAAACGAAGGAAATCGTAAAACACTTAAGGTTGTTTTACTTCGTGATGCTAACTCACTGCTCTTGGTTTCTTTTATTTACCGTGCATACTGCCTCTTTTGGTATATGTCGAAATGATAATAATGGTACATGATAATAATGTCGAAATGAAATGTATTCTACTTTCTATTATATAGGTAGCAGATGCATATTGCATTGAGTACACGTAAGTCTTTGAATCTGTTGCTCTGTGAAAGACTCGCGAGATCCAGTGAAACACTCAAAGACGCGGAGGGAGGGAGGGAGGGAGAGAATAAAATGTTGAAAGCCAAGCCGCACAAGGTTATAGATTTCAATACCAAATGTGTGTTTTATGGAATAAGAATACGGCGCACTCATGGATTATGATGCCTATTCCAAACCGTATTTAAAATGATGAAGTATAGTTGGAATATGCTTCACGGAGATTGGAAAAAAGTTTCAGTAGGCGATTTTAAGATAGATTTCGATTCCAAATACCGTATTAGCCCGAATATGACGCGATCCTGAAAATTTTCAACAAGATAATTAGAAAAATCCTATATTCAGGTCTCGAATTTAGCGCGAGTCAAGTTTTTAACGGGAAATGATCAGTCAAAAAATACCACGTTATATTCGGGCCAATACGGCATGTGTTTTATGGAACAAGAAAGAAAAACACGGCACACGCATGGATTATGATGCCCATTCCAAACAGTATTTAAAATAGTGAAGTATAGTTGAAATATGCTTGTAAATAAGAAGAAGATTGTAAAACAGTTTCATTAGGCAGTTTTAAAATAGACTGCGATTCCAAAAATGTGTTTTATGGTACAAGAGAAACCAACACTGTACACTCATGGATTATGATGCCCCTTCCAAGCAGTATTTAAAATTTTCAGGCATGCTTGGAATATGCTTGGCGAAGATTGTAAAACAATTTCAGTAGGCGATTTTAATATAGATTCCGATTCCGAAGATGTGTTTTATGGAACAAGAAAGACAAACACGGCACACTCATAGATTAAGGCCAACGTAGACTTCAGTGCGTTTCCGTACGCTAGAATGGGAACTCAGTGTATTTTTCAGTATCTGGAAGACGGATTGCGGAAAAGTGCCTCCAGTGTGTGCTTGGCGTGCTTTTGTGGTTTCACGGTATGGTGAAGAGATTGAGTGCAGAGTTAAATTTAAGATTAAAAGGCGTTGTGTGATAATGCAGGTTCGATGCACTTAGTTGCAATAAAGAAAAAGACGTTAAAATACTTAAAACTATTTTATTTAAAAGATACTATTGAAACATAAACTTATTACCAGTGCCGGATTAACAATATAGCTGATGTAGCAAATGCTACGGGCCCCGCGCCTTTACCTTGAAAGTTTTCCTCTTTCCCCTTCAAGATCTAGCTTTTTTGACATTTTCCAACAAGGTAGAAAAGTGTTTAAGATTTCGGTTTGTCTGTCTGTCCGTCCTTGATATAACTCGCGTCAATAGGCATTGATTTCTACGAAATTTATCTATGTTATTCTTATCTGCAGTACCATGTACCCTATTGTAAAGGATCTATGTAGCATTTATAGATTTTTTTCTACAGGAGCATTCAAAATAGTCCCAATACATTGCGCTCTATAGGAAGTTATTCTTTAAAGCGTATCATCCTACTTACTATTAGGTCGTAACGAAAGTTTCCCGCCACCGCAGATATGATCTCAGCAAACAGTTCGCGATGGCCTGTTTCCTCATATTTTGTCAAACGATTTTTGGCATTTGAAAGTTATGATTTTGGTCTCGCGCCCCCCATGTTTCTGGGCCGAAGGCTTTGAAAAACTACCAAAACGTTGGCAGAAAATCATAAATGTGGGTGGTGATTACTATCCGCATTAACTTTATGTTGGCGGAAAACTTTCGTTACAACCTGATACAAATGGTGATCAAATGAAAAGGTACGAAACGACACGGTGGGTACAAATGTAGACTTTATTCAAAATATACATCATAGGCCTGAGCACAACAATCCCACTGACGAACAAGCCGCAGGATTCCTTGTTCCCAGAATTCCTGTGGCCGTGACGAGACCCAGTCCGTCACAGCGTCCTTGAGTACGTCGTCCGAGTTGAAGCGCTTCCCTTTCAGGTGGTTTCTTCAGTGGAACCAACACATGGAAATCGCAGGGCGACATGTCCGGACTGTAGGGCGGATGATCCAACGTCTCGCACTTGAACTTGGCCAGTTCCATGGCGAAAACGGACATTCCATTTTCTCATCGACTTGTGGGACACACAGCCTTCCCAGTATACGATCATCATCGTGCGAGGAATAGTGGCCGGTTTAACACCTTCCGCTGTCAGAAATCGGATAACGCCTCACTGCCCCTAAATCGTCGAATTTTGCAATGTGAACGCCATCCTGTCCTCACACGCACTGCCGCGTCAATTGGACGTAGGAGGGTGCTTTTTACAAGAGCTTCTGCTCTCTCCTGCGGGCCCCCGCATGTTCCTATCCACACAAAAGGCTCCAATCGCATTCCTAGATGTCTCGCTACGTGCTCTCATAGCTGCATGGACAAATATGATAACGGTTAGGTTGTTGCGACGTTTCGTACCTTTTCATTTGATCACCCCTTGTAGTTGGCTGAACCCTGACTTCAAGATAAAACTTTTTCCTCTATGACTGCAAAAAGATTACAAAGTCAAGGACAAAAAGCCTAACAGCTTCTACATCGTTTGTACGATCCGCTTGAAATTTTTCACAATCTTGTAAAAAAATATAGAAAACAATCTATCAATTTTAAAAATCTGAAAATCCCCCCGTTCCCTCATTTTTTAGCGATTTTTCGCTATTTTCAGCACCATTTCGTTTCCGAGAGAGAAAGTGAATCATTTGCGTGACAAAATGACCTATTTTAGATGAAAATGACGTCATACAATTAGGGGGGGGATTCCAATACGTTTAAAATAATTTCTCCCGATTACACAGTTTATTATTATTTTTTTCCCCACAAATAAATCGTCTGCTGGATATTCGAATGTTTATGTATAACAAAACGAAAGCTTTCAACTGCGAAAAGATTCCGCGCGTTTCCAGATCAGCATGAAATGCAATTTGGGTCTGAAATAAAAATTGAATATGAACTTATTTATTTTAGGTGGATGAAAATTAAATATATTGAATGAAAGACAAATTTCCTTAAAATGTTTTTTCTGGCGCCCGTTGTAATTGCCTTCACAAAAGGCTTTGACTTCTAGTTTTAGAGATATTCTGCTCTTTGAAATGAAACAAAAATGGATGTTATTAAGGATTACAAAATGAAGCTTTGCATCGAAAATAGTGTCTGTATAGTTAAAAGTTTTTCTATACGGGAGCACTCAAAATAATTTTAAATACTGTCAATGGCAGTTTAGAGACAGGCATCTATTTTAAGCATATAATACTATCCTACAATATGATTAGCTAATAATCCGACGACCATCGTGTGCCTCCTTCAAAATTTGAGCCAAAAGCCGGCAATGTTGGCGACTTTTGCAATAAATTGCCAAATAGGGTGCGAAAAAAATGCTTTGAAAAATGAACCGAACTTGGCAATATTTTTATTATTTTACGATAAATCGAAAAAGGTATTTACGTATTATCCCGGCGGTCATTAACGCCAAACTATTTTTTCCTCAGATTTCCTGGCAAACTGTTGGCAATCGTATTCCGAACCAGCAATAATTTCATGTGTCCGGCATTTATCTTGGCGAAAAAGTTGCTCGTCTTGGCGGATCGCCTGGATAATATGTAGTACCTCGAAAAATGTCTAATGTGATTATATTAATCTATGTCGATTTCTTTGGGAATTTTGAAAATTCGTTACTCGCACTTTAATTAACTGATTTATTGTATTGTGTTTTGTTAAGGGCTATCTGCCTATAGGAGTAGGAGAGGGGTCTCCGACCGACGAAAATTTGTTAATGCATTAGTACCCAAAACGGGTTAAAGTCCTTATGATTTCGGTTATTTGTCTGTTCTGATGTCCACCCATCCAGTGTTCTAACTGCTGTGGATATACATCGATTTGTGCGAAATTTATGTTTTTTCTATGTACAGTACCATGTACCATATTGAAAATGGTGTATGTATCATTTATAGTTCTTTTACGGGAGAAAAAAATCCAATGTATAGCACAAACTAAAAAACAGAACTAAAAGGGGGGGGGGTTCGGGGGGGGGTCTCCCCCTATATCTGTTGATACAGGAATGATTGAATCAACAGTCATTCTTAAAAACATATTTTAGAGATATTCGATTTTTGAAAGAAAACAAAGTTGGCATATATATTACTAAGGCTCTCAAACTGATGCTCTCCATTGAGAATAACGTCCGTATTATTAATAGTTCTACAGAAACACTCAAAAGAATTCCCATACATTGCAGTCTGTGGCATTTGAGAGACACTAATACATTTCTAGCACAAGACAATGAGTATAAAATTTTTATATTCTTCAGTTAAACGCTAAAAAAAATTAAAGGTCTTTTACATGGTCTCATAAAATTGCATTTATAGTGATAATACAACATTTTTTTATCTACGAAATCTCGCCAGTTTTAACTAAAATACATAGCAGGTTTGGCGCAAAAATATTTTGTATTGTAAAGTGTTTTATAACCTATGAGCTAGGCATGATTTATCTTTCTTGATTTTTTTAAGGCAACAGATGAATCTTGTAATTCTGTTTTTCTTTCTTTCTTTCTTTTTTCTTTCTTTCTTTTCTTTCTTTCTTTCTTTTTTTTTTTTTTTTTTTTTTTTTGATAAGACAATTTCTGAAGCTCTATATAGTGGAACTGTAAATCAGTTGTAGCCAACTCATTGAAAGAATATATGCATAACTCGGCTGTTCGATCCTCGTCAATGGGAGACCCCCCTGAACCCCCCTAATTTTTTTTAGTTTCATGATTGCCATATTAAAACGATATTAATGGTCTATGTCATTTTATCTCTCATCTATCGTGTATTTTACCTGGTAACCCCATGTTGAAATTTTTAGGATTGTAACCTATTTATAGAAAAATGCATGTGATGCACATTCTACAGCTTAGTAAATATTGTAACAATAGAATAAAGCTGATGTGAAGTAAAATATATGTAAAATATAGAAGTGATGTATATTCTACAGCTTACGAAATATTGTAACAATAGATTAAAGCTGTTGTGAACTAATAGTATTTAAATAAACGGATGAAATTTTTAAACAATCATTTTATCAAATAAATGCAACCTTACGGAGCTTATAGAAATCGGTGGTTTACGTAACACATACTAACATTTTCAGCGGACATTAATTCTTACTTTTATGTCGCGTTTTCGTAAGGCATTTTCGTGTCTCATTTTTATGTCACATTTTTAAAAGGTGGTGAGAGATAAAATGACATAGTCATTAATATATTTAATGTGGCTGTTGCATGCCTGCATTATTTAGTCAACTCATTACCTAGGCGAAACTGAATGAGTATTCTAAAGTCAGCAATAAGGACACACACAAGAGTATATTCAACAATACTGTGGATCAAAAACACGGTTCTCAGAAAAAAAATTCAAGGAGCATCCAAAAGGGGGGGAATAAAAGAAAGACAGAAAGAAAGGCTGTATCATTATCTTTTCGTTGACTAAAAGCGAAACTCGGACAAACGGAGGAGGGGGTATCGAGATCCTTGCACCACCCACCTATGGCCTTTAGAAAATGGATTCCTTACCAATAATGTTACATTTTTGTCTTTATTGGAAGAATGAATCCAGAAATAAACAAAATATAGAAAGAAAACTAAGTGCCAAAACAAAAAAATAGGCTCAGGGTCTGATCAAGGGCGGATTAAACGGAGGGGGCGGGGGAGGCGACTGCCCCTCTCGAGAAAAATGAAATTAATGTAGACAATCCCAACTTACTTCCATAAAATTTATATATATATATATATATATATATGTATGTGAATCTTCCATCCAAGCCTCCACCCACAAAATTTTATTAATCCGTCAGTGAGTCGGATTATTCATTAGGCTGTAGTCTATCTGTCCCGATCATTTCAGGGACTTTTCAGTAACAAGTCGAATGAATTTTTCAATGAAGTTGTAATCAAACTTTTCAAAATGACTCAATAGAACGGAAATATTTGTGGCTATTTCTGAAGATGTTCTCTGGAACGCGAGTTGACCTTCTGCATTTCCCCGAGAGCTGAGATCCACAGGATTAAGATTGTAGGAAAAACGCACCCCATAATCAATAATAATCCCCCACGAAACAATAATTTTTATTTAAATATTGGACATAAAGTTATTTTGTTTTGCAGTAAATATAAGGATGGTATTTGAAACGGATGTTAGGCAGCCCCAAAGTTCTTTTGTTTTACAGTAAAGGTGGGTGGCTTTTGCGAAATTCGAAGGTGTACTAGTGTGTAAACCATCTTAGAAGGCTTTTGGTAGTTGGCTTGCTTTGTTTTTACTTAATTATTTATTTTACATTTTATAATATTTAAACAAAGGCGAATTATTTTTTGAAACAATAACAATATATAGAATGTAAGTCATTTTTTTTAATAGTTGGGGAATCCACTATTACGATAAATTATCTTATTAATCCCGGAAATTAATCACGTTAAATATAAAGAATTGATTTTTGGCCGGTCGAAACCACAGGTCAAGAGCGCGAATACCAGTACGTTCGCTCAAATAAAATAATTAGAACCGAGAGGATCTTCGCACGGTCGGGGTATCCGAGAAGCCATAACCCCACGCAAACTGAAAAAAAAAAAAGAATTTTCGGATACTCTTGATCCACAAAGAAACTCACAAATTGTCACATTTAAGATTATTATGTCTTGCAAAAACATTTGAACGTAATACGATAATGAATGTCTTATCCGAATTTTTTATTATTTATTATATAGATTATTCTATTTAGAAAAGATACAATCCTCTTATAAAGATTTTTTTGAGCAAAATATTTTATATCATTTTAACGAGGATAAGTTGAAAAGTAATATTTATATATGCTTGTAGAACACTAACGAAATGACCTTTAGAAGTGTTCCAAGCTGTATGTGGAAGTAACAGTCCCCTAGTACAAGCATGTACAGTTTAAATGCCTTCCGTGTATGCAGTATATTTTGAATGGTGGAGGTATTATTGTGCTAGATCACCAGTACGATTTCTTATGAATTAACGCATTAAATAAATTAATAGAAGTTAAAAATATGTAACCTATTATTAGTAAAGACCGTCCAGATAATGAAATAATTTTACAAGCATGTATTTTTATAGGGGAAAAAATAGTGTTTAAAGGCACAGTTTAAAATATATATTGATTTCGAAGGTTCTAAAAATTTTACAGTAACAATTATTATTTTATGTGTGTAAACTTGTCTAGTTATATGTTTGCATATGGGAAAGGTGGGAAGTGTTAGAAATTCCAAATATATATCCATGAACATTAACATTCATTAAAAAAAACCCTGAGTTGTACGAATAAATAACTTTAAACATCGCCAGTATCACTATCTATTAGCCCCCCCCCCTCCACACACACTTTATTTTGACGGGCATTTTTTCCGCACACTAATTTACTTGGAGAAATTGATTTGTCCAGTGTTAACTCAAATTTGTCCATTTTGAATCAAGAAAATTCGTAAAAGTTGTGTTTTATTTTATTACCGCACAAAACCTACAGATTAGCTCACCCAAGGTGGAGGAAGGGCTGGGATAAACCTCTCGCGAATATAGCACGTGGGACCTTTTAGTTTTGTTTACATCTAATTAGCATTAGTAATACCATTAACCCATTTGTGCCTGGATATTTTTGTGACTTTCTTCGATTTTCACTGATAACAGAAATAATAGATAAATTTCTGATGTCAACTTCTTGAACAAAGGATGATTTCTTTAGTGATAGTGATTCTGTGGATATCTCATCTGTTCGTAATTGGTGATATTAATTCTCCGTTACCAGCACCGCCGCGATTTCATTTCACAGAATCAGCCGGTATTTTATTTCAAATTGACGATTCAACCGATCCTCTACAGTTTTTCTCAAAATTATTTGATGATGCTGTTCTTGAACAAATCGTGGAACAAACGAATTTGTTTGCTTTGCAGTATTTCAATACTCACAATGTTACTCTAAATTCAAGATGCACAGAATGGACAAACACGGATAAAAAGGAAATTCTGCTGTTTTTAACGTTGTCGATTCTAGAGGGAATTCAGGAAAAACCCCAAGAGTCCTTGTACTGGTCGAAGATTCCAGCTTTGGAAACGCCTTACTTTGTCAAAATTATGACAGAAAAAGGTTTAGCCTGATCATGAAATTTTTGCACTTTTGTGATAATGAGAGCTACGTGGATGAAGAAAACCAGAATAATACACTTTAAAAAATCGAAACAGTAATGCATATTATTGTAAAAAATTTTCAGAAATGTTACACACCCGAGAGAGATTTATCAATTGATAAATCTCTTCTGATATTCAAAGGAAGGCTCGGGTGTAAATAATATATACCGTCTAAACGAGCAGGATTCGGGATAAATTTTTTCGTGCTCTGTGAATCATCGTCTGGATACGTTTCGAATTTGATGATATACACCGGGAAAAAGACTAAATACTTGCCAGGATACGAACAAAACGGAATTGGTGTAAAGGCCGTAATGACTTTACTAGACAGATATTTAGATAAGGGTTACTGTGAAACAATAGACAATTTTTATAACTCTCCCTCTTTAGAAGAAATACTTATACCCCGAAAAACTGACATTTACGGAACGTTGCGAATTAACAGGAAGGACATTCCAGAAGAACTGAAAAATAAGAAATTTTATTAATTTTTTTTCTAAAAATCCTTAAAATTACAAATTAAAACAACTGAGAATGACCTACATGTGGCTATTATTTTTATTACCCAAATATAAAACCATTTTCTAACTTAAAAATTCCAAACAAATATTGAAATTCGGGGAATGGGCGATTTTCTGATTTTTATATGGCGTGTATTATTTTTTCTACATTTTTTTTAAACATAATTATGAAACATTTCCACTGAAAACAACAGGGTGGATTTCATTACGTTTTTTGGGCGTAACTTTTCTAATTTTTTGGAGTAATGGCAATAAAAGTATTGGTTTACAGTAGTACAAGCCACAATCGTCACATCGCTTTGGGTGCACTTGAAATATTTTTATTCTTGGTTAAGATAATTATTTGCATTATATACGAATAGGAGTAACCTTTACTATTATGAGTAAAGTAACGAATATAGTAATTACACACAGGTTTTTGTGGGCTTCTGTATTTTTTTTTTTGTACTGGGGGAGGAGAGGATGGAGTGGTGATGGATATGTGGTTGTGAGTGATTATGGCAGCGCTACACTAGGGCGATCTGCCAGGGGAGGGGGGGGTTCCTTGGCAGGAGGACTTTCTAAGGGGTTCTAACGCGTATTCACGTTACATGTGGGGAAAACCTACCAAAACTCCAGACCTTTAGATCGACAGCCACGCGATGGAACCCGAACCCAGGACCTTCACTCGTCGGCCATCTACCATTTTCAGTGGCATAACCACTGTGCCATGGTGAGGCGTAGTGGTGATGGAAGACAATTACTATTTGAATTAAAATGGAATGATTCATGAACATATAAAGTAGGGCAAAAGTAAAAGCAAACTAAAACAAGTTAAGGAAAACTGCAGAAGATATAGCACAAGTTAAGGGGGGGAAGGTAATTCTTTAAAGAAAAAATTCTAAATTTCACTCCTTTAAAAATGCAGAGGTGAAACTTTGGAGGTCCTGTTCAACTTAGAGCCCCCCCCCCCAATTCCGGGGAATGTTAGGGCTTACAGTATGCCTCTGGTGCTAGGCCATATATAATGGGGCTGAGCTAATAAACTTCACTCAACGGAGAATAATTTAATTTCAGCGAGCTATTTATACACAACAACAAATTTGTTAATTTGACTACAACTTGATTTTCCCAGATTTACAATTATGGTTTGGGGGATAATTATTGTTATTTCTAATTCATCACATACTTGTATCCTTTTAACAACAGGGATCTTTTAAAAGGGAAAACGTTCGTTACTGCATATAAAATTCATAGAATTTTTGATTATTAATTCAATTTTCAAATTAGCTATTTTCTGCAGAAATCGATGGTTGTAGAGAATAAAACAGTTGTTTTTTTTTTTTTTAATTATCAGAAATTTTTATTACCCAGAAAAAAATATATTCGGAAAAAGATATGAAGCGTTTTTCTTGTTTTTTTTTTTGTTTGTTTGTTTGTTTGTTAGAAGGGATCTCTACAGTCAAGAGTCATCGTAAGTAAAACGCTACTAATGCATTGGCTAAATTTTAAACCCCCATGATTCCACAGCCTTGCTTATTAGCATATTATATATTTATATATATCGGACCTCGGTTTTCATTATAAAAACATGCGCAATGAATAAGGGACTGCTTAAAAGTTTTGAATAAGTTCTTATAAGATATTAAGTACTCTTCTTTGCCGTACAGCCAAAACTAAAGTAAAGAGCGCATTGCCTTTTAATTAATTAATTACGGTTAAGATTCCTAATATTCTCCTAGAAGGGAGAATCTAATTTTTAGTTCATTGAAGAATATTACTTTAAAATAGTCGCCTAACTTTTAACCAGAATAAAAAATAAACACCGTCAGATATTTCCATACAGTCAGAATGTTCGCACCTAAGGTGCATTACGCACTAAATTAGTAAAATTTATTGAACTACTAGGAAGAAAGGATCTAAAAAAAAAATTATTAGTTTTTACAAATGTACACTTGTGAGTAAACATTTTCGATTTTTTTTTTTTTTTTTCATTTCGCGTGCTTTTCATTACGGCCAACACAATTATCAAAAAACTTTGGTTAAACAGCGTTAATATAGATCACACAGTAAAAATTCACTGAGATAAAACCTTACAAAATATATCAGCGAATGCTGCACACTCCCTAATCTTTTCCCCGGTGAAAGTTACTCTGACCCCCCCCCCTCCCTCTCTCCTCAAAACCACAGAATTCCTTGAAAACTGAGGGTGAATCCCGCTCACTCTGAGCACAGTGGGTGGGTCGTACCGTGTAATTTCTTGACATTTGAATAGGGGGGATGACTCTAGCTGAGCAGGGAAACCAACATTTGTATGGCCGAGTACTAAGCCGTTTTCTGCTAGTTTTGCCTACGGAAGCTTCAACGAAAAAAGGAAGAAACGTTTTTCTTTACAAGGCGGTGAAGAGGTTAAAATCGTTATGCATAAAAATCGAAATATCAACATCCTACTTGGTCATGCTAAAATATTTTGTAAAGTTGAGGCTCAATACTCATGAATAAAGGCTAGGAAAAATAAATAACTTTTTCGACTAATAGCGAAAATGCCGTCCAAAAAAGGGACACTAGGCATAAATGGGTTAATTAGCACTAAACATAAATTGTAATATAATTAGCACTACTTATTTTCTCATTTAATTTAGCTCTACTACTTTAATGTGAGGTGAACTCTTCCCCCTAAATATATAGATATATAGGTGCGTCACTGAGCAGGGGGCCCCTTGGTAACATTTGCTACGGGCCCCGCGCTGTCTTAATCCGGCACTGCTTATTACAACGGATGGTGGTGGTGCTGGCTCAGCGAATTAAAAATACGTCCTATATGGACAGTGAAATTAAGATGGAATGAATTGAAAATTACGCCAGTAGAGAATTACACATTGGCGAGAACAAACATTTGGCTGAGATAAATACCGCCAATTCCAGAGCAACCATAAAACTTAATCCAATAAAATTAAAATGACGCAATCGCGAGCAAATAATTTTAAAGCTGAGGCAGGGCAACAGAAAAAACTTACGCCAGCCGGATGCCAAACAGGGAAAAGCAAAAAGTTCGTTGCGATAGCAAACGGACGTAATATAATCTATTTTTACCTCAAAACGACGCCACCAGGTCTGATTTAGAGAATTAAACAATTAAGAATATTGCATACGGTAACTGCGAATATTCAGATTTAAAAGACGAAATGGCAGAAAAATAAGAACAGAAAAGATTTAGAATTCCTGATTTTGGATTGATTAAATTTAAAGAAAGTAAATGATTATTAAATTAGATATGTGATCTCCATTACACACGGGTTATCCTTTGTCGGCAAATCCCGACTGGTCATTAAAAGCCTATAAGTTCTTCGACACTGTTCTGTTCCCCACCTCCTTTTACAAAGCCTGCACGTGCAAATTGACCATTAAAAAACTCCCCCCCCCCTCATACCCTGCAGTGTCCGGCAATAGCACTTGAGTCTACTTTGGCCTTTGTGATGCTTTTTCCAAACAGTATTTAAAATTTTGTGGTATAGTTGGAATATTCTTGGCGAAGATTGTAAATCAGTTTCAGTAGGCGATTTTAAGATAGATTTCAAATCCAAGATGTGTTTTATGGAATAAGAAAGAGTAGATTCTTATTTTAACGCCCTTACTTTCGCGAACCTAAAAAATCGCCGCATTTTGCAGTTATGGGTCTCTAGGAGTTATGCACAAGTTTCAACGCTTCCAAAAGAACTAGATGAAAACTAAAGTGAACAAATTAACGATAAACGCACCATTTAGGGAATTCGAAGACACTTAATTATTAAAACTACATTAATTGTCATCCCGAAATAAATAAATAAGTAATGGAATGCTGAACTTACATGTTATTCCAAATCGCCATTTTGATTCAAAATAACCGCTGCCACATAAATACAAAACATCGTCGTGGTAACTGCATATGTTTAATAGTTTAATTATTGCCACCATAGCGAGAGTCGGGACGTTATAGTAGAAATCAACCCAAGAAAGACAAACATGGCTCACACATGGATTATGATGCACATTCCAAATAGACGGGGAAGTACAATTGAAATATGCTTGGCGAAGATTGTAAAACAGTTTCAGTAGGCGATTTTAAGATAGATTTCGATCCCGAAGATGTGTTTTATGGAACAAGGAAGAAAAATATGGAAAGACAATAGGGAAGACGCATGGGTTGTTATACGCTTTTAATATATAGCACTAAAGTGCGTAGTTTAAAATCTGAAAGTGTTTCAGATTTTCTTACTTTTTTTTTATTAGCCCTAGAGGGCTGTTCATTCCGGTATTTTCTGTCAACAGAATTGTGGACATGACTTGTGGACGTCGACACATTCTCGTTGCATTTTTCGAGGGTTGCCAGATAGCAGGGTGGGGAGAATAAAATGTTGAAAACTATTTTACAGTATCCGTTAAGCATATTCTAACTCAATGGCGCACACAGGATTCTGCCTTGGAGGGGGTCTAGCTTTTGAACTTGTTTCACCAACCAACTAACCACCTGAAAAAGTGCGGAACAATTTTTTTTCACTTGCCGTGATCGTCTTTTATAAAGACACCCTGCAAATCAGTATACTTATACTTCAATATGCTTCTGTGAATTGTTTTTTTTTTTTTTTTTTTTTACTTAACTGCCAAAAATAAGAATCTAATGCAACTTTTAGCGCATTAAAATGTCAAGAACTACATGATGATTCTACGATGCTAAGTTGAATCATAACATTTGTCAGTTTCTCGTCAAATATCGCCAAGCTAGGTTCAGTTTTGGAGGTCTTATTTTTCGGTGCCAAACTTGGCGATAAACCATCAAAATTGCAAATCTTGGCGATTTTCAACATTTTACTCTCTCCCACCCCTCTCGCTATCTGGTAATCCTATTTAAAAAGAAGCAAGGAATTAAAATACGGCACATTGATAAAAAAATCCATGGAATAATCATATACTTTCCAACTTAATGGAATAAGAAACGAAAATAGGGGAGATGAGAGGATTATGATACGCTTTTAATATATACGCACACACACTTTAGGGTGTATTTAAAACACGAAAGCGTTCCAGATTTTAAAAAAAAAATAGTATTAAAATGTTTGAAGAATTCGAGATGATCTCACTAGTGAGATATCCCAGCCTAAAGACCCTGATAATTTGGACAGTTTTCTAGGGAACATCCACTCGATAAGTTGGACACTTCCGTAAATTGGACACTAAAAGTCCCTAATTAGTTATTAGTTCTCCCCTGTTTCGCTGACAATGGTATCCTGCGTCTTTTCCATAGCTTCCAACGCCAACCTTCAGGCTCTTTTTTTTCTTTCAATTGCAGATTATTTTTCACAATTGTTATACAGCTATCAAATTAATCAAAAGAAAAATGTGGCTGGTAATTTTTTAAAAAAGTATAAAATTTGTCAGCTGCCCTAGTAGCAATGACTGCTCGTTTTCTGCTCGGTCGTTCATCGACTCATCGTTAACTCATCGACTCGTCGAATTTAGTCATCGGCAAGTGCACTTTTGTTAATCTGCAATAGATGAATTTTTATTCATGATAGAAGTGATCTAGACGAGCAGTTTCGCCGATCGAAAACCGAAAAACAATATCTTATCCGAAACTGCAGCTCTATAGTCAACGGGCCTTGCAAGTGTTCCCAGTAGTTTACACTTTACCCAAATTCCTATAAATATTTGCGTAATTTAGATGTGCCTTTGCATAATCTAACGGAAATTTTGAACAATTCTTGAATTAATCGCATAATTTACTTCAAATTTCTTGTATTGGGGTTGGGAGGGGGCGGGGGAGTATCTCCCCCCTTGCCCCCTCCCACAAAATTTAAATTTGAAAAGAAATATTTACAAAAAAATGTAAGTATTTATTATATAAAAATCGTTTGTAATATTTAAATAATTTTTTAAAAAAGTGTTTAAAAAAAAGAAAAGAAAATCTATTTGAGCGTCAGCTGCATTATAAGAAAAACGGAAACTTCATTACAATGAGCAACTCTTTTGAAACCTCTTTAATGTAAACAGCAAGAAGAGAAATCAGTTAATTTTTAAAAGTTATCCAAGAAATATGAAAGTTAAAATCACACTAAAATTCCTATACAATTGACAATATTGTTTTTTAATTATTAATTATGAATGTTGTTGCTACTTGTTGAAAAAAGATAGGGACATTTTATAAATCGAATGCTCTTCTCAAATAAACTTCAATTAGGAAATATGATTTTTTTTTTAAATAAAAAGTAATTATATTGAAAAAATAGTACTGCAACTTTAAGTGACGTCATATTGACTACTTTTAACACGTGACAAGTTTATTTTTCCAAATGTTATCAAATTTGAAGTTATTGTTTGCCTTTGGCAATAGATCTTATGTTTATATTTTGATTTCACCACATGCTTGAGTATACAATCCGGTAAAATCGGATATTTATGCGTATAGGATATTTCCGTCTTGTATACAGCTAAAATATTTAAAAAAAAAAACATGATAAGCGAAATTTAAACTTCTAGGTATACAATTAAGTGCACCATTTTCGTTAGAGAATTCAGAATCTTGCTTAAGAAAAGCTGAAGACATTTTATTGCCCTTACATTGATGAGAGAAATTGTTTGACACTATAAAATCCTGAAATGGCAATTCCTGGCTTACATCACATTCCTGTAGGTAATGCAAGTTCTTTGGAAGATATTGAGTATGTGTCATTCAGTTTGACTCCTTTGAAAATACCGGGTGCGCACAGAGTAAGTATCTCTTTTAGTATCTTTAATGTATACTTTTGCTTGTACGGCTGTTATTTGCTATTAAGCTAAAAGAAAATTGATAACTTTTTGGTAACTAGTAGAAAAAACCGTTCTAGGAATCAGCTATATATCGTAGTGTAGTACTATATTTCTTTTATTTTTTAATATAATTAGGCGTAAGTTTGTGATGATATATTTATTTTGATTCATTAGACATTTAGTTTATATTTAATCCCCCCCCTCCGCAACCCCGCTTTGTTTTCTTTAAAGTAAATACAACTAACTGCCCAAAAGAATTATTAAATATATAAATAATCCAAAATTTCACAAAACTAAAAAAATATAAGAATAAAATTGAAATTTCACGTTCAAACCAAAGGCAAACAATGGAAATGCCGTTTAATGTGAAGAAAAAGTTGCTAAAAGAAACCTCACCAAAAAAAGGGATGATACGTAAGCTATACCCCTTCTATTAAAAGGGAATAATACCATAAGCGGGTGTCGGTTGAGTTGGCGACTTTTTTTTTGGTCACCAACATCTAACCTTGGCGACTTGTTTTTCGCACAAAACAAAACATAAACATATGTAGACACATAAAGAAAAAACGCTAAACTACAAAACACTTATCTAAACACATTAAAATACTTGTAGACATATTTCAAATGCAATTATAAACAAAATGTAGGAACAGCTTTAGTATGGTCCCTTTTTGGCAATTTTTTGATTTGGCGACAAAATCTTGTCGCCAACCCAAGTTTGCCTCGCCGATGCCAATTGTAAACAATATGGCGGATCGGATGGCGCTGGTTCCGAGAAAATTGACCGTCGTCGTTAATTTTGCTATGATTTATTTTAATGGCTTTTAAATATTTTTATGAAAAAAAATTTTCAAACAGATAACAAGCTTACATGCACATATAGATTCGGTTTAATAAAATTTAATTACTTCTTTTTTTATGTGAGGGGGGCTGTGCCCCCCTCAACACCCCCCCCCTTCTCCTTTTTAATAGATTAAATTAAACATTGCAAACAAATAATATTCTAAAGACACTCACAAAAATAACAAATAAAAAAGACAAAAAATTAAAATATATTTTAGCATTCTGACAAAAGATAACGTAAGCAAAAGTAAAGAACTAGTTTAAATCATAACAAACAAAGCTTATCTCATACCTTAATTAAAATCGCTAAATTGTTTCAATATTGAAATAATAAAATCAAATATTATATTAATAACGAAATTATTTATTGCTCCTACCATTAACAAATAAACAGAAGTAATCATAACAAATAAAAACAAACAATGCTTATCACATACCTTGATTAAAAGCGCTAAATTATTGCAATATGGAAATAATAAAATCAAAATATCTAAAATTATTTCACTGTATAAAATATTAATAACGTAATTATTTGTTGCTTCTACCCTTAACAAATAAACAATCGAGAATGAAAATATTAACCTGAAACGTACTATCAAAAGAATGTTTATTCATACAAAACTGTATATAAACAGTCAGTATGAACCTGAACAACCATTTTAAATTTCAAAAATAATTAAATAATAATAAAATTTAATGTAAAATAAAACCAAAGCACATTCTTATCAAAAAATTTAATGGCAGATCAACCATTCGAACCTCGCACGCTCAGAAATACGGGGCTCCAAAAGTTAAATGAAGGAACAAACGCTCGCGATTCGCCGTAGGAAAACGTCAATGAATCCGTGACGTCACGGATGAATCCACTGCTCGCCCGAGGTTAGAGTTACCATGCTCTCCGCTCCGGATCATCAGTGAAACTTATATGAGCGACCACACCTCTATTAAGCAACACCCCTCCTCCAAGGATCCATTTTTTAAAGCACCAATTTTTTGTCCTACCTACTTAGTATTAAAAGATCCGGACTATATTCCGTATACGGTGCCTTGTTTACATGTCAATGGTTTGTTTACAAATCATTGGCGAACAATCTGACGCAAGAGTGAGCGATGCACCGCCAACTGCCGGTGGTAGTTGTGACTGGCAACCATAAAGAATACGTGTTTCGTCAGGTTTGGGAATTTGAAATTGTTTGCGTTATTGATGGAAGGGAATGAAATGTGTTATGTTAATATAAGAAAAGAATTTGTGGGTGTTTGTTAGAAATATAGTACGTTATAAGCCGGTGGGTGTTGGGGACATTTCTGAGCGGTTATTTACCAAAAAAATAGAGGTAAGTGTTCTTTTTTAACGAATCTTTCGATGTTTAAGGTTTTTAATGTGAATTTTAAATTGATATTTGAAGTGTTTGTTTTCGTAAGTGCTATTTACGTGCTATTCTAATCATACTGACTTTATAAGAGGTGTACAACTAGGTTGTTTAATCCACCGATGTTTTTTTGAGTTGAAAACGGGCCAGTGTTTGCCCAGTTTACATTAGCTGTACAACTAGGTTGCTTAGTTCACTGTTGTTGTTTTTTTTTAGTTAAAAACGGTCCACTGGTTGCGTAGTTTACATAGCTGTACAACTAGGTTGCTGAATCCACTGAGGTTTTTTTAGTTAAAAACGGGCCACTGGTTGCCTAGTTTAGATAGCTGTACAGCTAGGTTGCTGAATCCACTGAGGTTTTTTTAGTTAAAAACGGGCCACTGGTTGCCTAGTTTAGATAGCTGTACAGCTAGGTTGCTGAATCCACTGAGGTTTTTTTAGTTAAAAACGGGCCACTGGTTGCCTAGTTTAGATAGCTGTACAGCTAGGTTGCTGAATCCACTGAGGTTTTTTTAGTTAAAAACAGACCACTGGTTGCCTAGTTTAGATAGCTGTACAACTAGGTTGCTGAATCCACTGGGGTTTTTTTAGTTAAAAACGGACCACTGGTTGCCTAGAATGACTAGTAAACATGGCGACAGTCGCTGGAGCTTGGCGGTCGCCAAGCTCCAGCGACTGTCGCCATGTTTACATGGGGTGGGCACCGGCTTGTATGATTTTACCAAAGATCCTCCTGAAGAGACCATACAACTCTCATTAGCGACTGGATCCAGTTCCCTGTCTGAAATTTTTCTTCCATTTTTTCATAAGTAAAGTGATTAAAAACCACATTCCTAACCAGTCACTCTATTTCAAATCGACAGCAAGTGCAAGTACACGTACGCATCATTTACAAATCCCTTAGATTAAAGAAGAGACATATCTAAGAAATGAGTAATTTTACTGTTGCAACAGCACATTGATGTGATCAAGTCACATGTAAAAGGAAATTCAAAGAAAAAGTTTGCGGTTACTTTTGGCCCAAAAGCAACCCAAAAACCAAATTTTAGAGCAAATAGATTTTATTATGGCAAATTCAGAATCCATGAAGACTATCAGGATAAATGCTCTTTTGTCCGATTTCGATTTAAAAATTGAGTAGAGAAAAGTACTCTCAAAGAAAGAAAAAAGAATGAAACAATCCAAAATTTCTAAATTTTTTTTGCTTAAATATAAATTTTAACAAATGTTTTTATAACTACTTATATCAGGGATACTACGGCTGTGCCATTTACGATAAACTGAGACAAAACACCTGACCGATGCCATTTTGTAACATTCAACACGATACCGAGCAAAGCTGTGACATTCTGTGACAAAACATCAAATATTAGTCATTGCTGTCCGTTGCAGACTTATGGAGGGAGAATTTTTTTCTTCGCTTTTGTTCTATACTCGTGCCAGATGATTCCTATCGATTGGCAAAATATTGCCAAATTTGGCGATAATCTTTGGCGAAATTGGTCCATGCTTAAAATCTCGCCATGTGTCGTCGACATTGACGAGTTTCGCCAAAATATCTCCAAATTTGGCACCAAAAATTATTTTGTATTTTGTATAACTCTAAAACTTAAACCCGTAGAATTTTGAACTTTTGTATTTAGAACTATTGTAATATCTATCTGTTTTCAATATCTTTTTTGACAGCAATCGACCGGAAATTTATTTACAGGGTGAGCCAAATGACTTTAAATACATTGAGGTATATGAATGCATTCAATTCATTGAAAGTCTGTGGTCAATGACTACTTTGGCTATCCCCAAAATCTCGCAAACTATCTCAAGCTTGTCGGCTTTTGGTGAAATATCGCCAAATAAAGTGTCAGAAGGAAATCTTCCAAACTGAACTCAGCTTGGCGATATCGAAATATTTGGCTAGAAATCACTAAACCTTACTGATATCTTATCTCTTTCAAACAAATAAGTTTAGAGGAAGAGCATCGAAAATATTTTTGATTTAATAGACATACAAGGAAGTCATGTGTTGTACACATCAGATTTTTTTTATATTGCTAGAGTGATTAACAATATAGATTTATGGTGTGGTTTAGCTGACATCCTGATTGAGTCGAGTTCATCTTATATAACATAAGATGTTAAAATTCTTTATCAGCTTATATAATGTAGTAGTTACTTTTAAAGTAGTTATGTATCTTTGTTTCATTTTGGTTTAGTAAATATTCAAATTTAATGAAATATAAATTATTTTTTAGTTTGGCAAATGTCGACCTCTGTCTGATTTTGAGAAAATTACACGTATTGGAGAAGGGAGCTTTGGGACAGTTTGTAAGTTCTGTCTTTTTTACATGTTATCTTATAATAAGAAGCCTTAAAAGAACTGTGAGAGGACCCTTGAGGTTTCCCATTAATCTCTCTTTAATAGAGGCAAGTGAATTTGAGGACATGTTTCAGAACATAATTAATACTCTCAGTTGTCTCTAACATGATGGAGGCATTTTCTGGCATCTGATTCTTATGTAAATTTTTCTAGCTACAAATTCATAAATCCTCAAAATATAAACTGTACATTAATAATAAGGAAATCCTTATATTTTCAGTTTAACATTTGTTTTAGCTGAAGATGTGTATTAAGCTTAAGCTTATAGGTTTTAGCTGAAAAAAACAAGTGCATATTTTTAAGATTTTTTTTTTTTTAATTACTAATTTAAACTTGTATCCTACAAATCTGTTTTGATAACTTTTCATTTTTTGTTTTTTGTATTTTTAGATAAAGTTAAAGATAAAAGCTCTGGTGAAATTTTTGCTCTTAAAAAGTTAAAAATTTCTAAGGATAGTGGATGTAAGTATTGTTAAAGCTTAATCTTGTTTCTTTACAAATTATTGATAGTTCCCTTCTTTTTCCTCCTCCAACATTGTTAAAAAATATTTAATAATGTTTGAAACAATTTTAACTACCTGCCTATCCATATATATATATACAGGGTGTCCAGCCTTAATGTGACCCAATGGCTAATTCCCGAACCGTTCGGTTTAGATATGCACTTCCAATTTGAAAAATGTTTTTAAAAAGGTAAAGAATGTTTTTACGTGCTTTTCGAACCAAAAAACCCATTTAGAAAAAAATTACAAAAATTAAATTTTTTTACGGTCCCTAGGTCCTATCACTTATATTTAGGAAAAGATGCAGTACACAAAAACAAATAAACACAAAAAGTTTCATTTTATTACAATAAAAACTGACCAAGTTATGGAACTTTCAAAATCATACATTTCATCCATTTTCTCGGCCGTTTTCAGGAAGCTAGTAAGGAACCGTCTTGAAAATGGCCGAAAAAATGGATGAAATGTATGATTTTCAAAGTTCCATAACTCGGACAGTTTTTATCGCAATAAAATGAAACTTTTTGTGTTTACTTTGTTTTTGTGTACTGCATCTTTTCCTAAATATAAGTGATAGGACCTGGAGACCGTATAAAAATTTAATTTTTGTAAGTTTTTTCTAAATGGGTTTTTTGGTTTGAAAAGCACGTAAAAGCATTCGTTACCTTTTTTAAAACATTTTTCAAATTGGAAGTGCATATCTGAACCGAACGGTTTGGGAATTAGCTATTGGGTCACATTAAGGCTGGACACCCTGTATGTATATATATATATATATATAATCTTTTGGATTTTCTATATAAAGAAAAAAAAAAAAAAAAACTCTCTGTAGAAATGTTCTTTTAAATTTATTTTATGTTAACATATTAAACATTGTTGTTTTAAAAAGTATGCTACTCTTTTTCCATTTTGTTAAAAAGAAAAAAAGTCCCTTTCCTTAAGTGGATGCAATGCATCCCTATTTTTGGTCAAGACAGTTTCTTCCATTAGTGACAAAACCATGCCAACCCTGGTGGAAATGTCAAATTTAAGTCTTATCTATTTTCCTAAGAACAGCTGACTGTTCTTAGGGAAATAGATAAGACTATTATGAACAAGGCAAAAGTTAGAAATTTAGTTGAAATTAATTTTAAGTAAGTCTAAACATTGAAAATTATCTAACATTTTGGAAATAGGTAGCTTGTATGTATTGAAATAACATTTCTTTTCTTCTATAAGATAAAACTATTGCTTAAAAAATATTTTTGTCTGTTAACACAATATTTGGAGGTTTTTTTTTATGAGCATATATTTTTTAAAAACTATTTCTGTACAAAATTACTTTATTTTTTTAACTGCTTGCATTTTTGTAATTTAGAATATTTCTCTTGTTCAGATTTTTGTATTATCATTTTAATGTATTTTCAGTGATGCCACAAAACTTTGTTCGTGAAATTACCAATCTAAAAAATTTGAAACACAATCATATTGTGAATTTGAAAGAAGTTGTTGCTGGAACAAGTTTTGAAAGGTATGCTGGTTTTATTTTACTTTTTTATAGCCATGTGCATTTGCATTGCCAAGAAACAAAAAATCATTTTATTTCAGTGATTTTCAGTTTGTTTTGTGAAGTCATAGTATTTCATTAACGTATTAGTGTTGTTCCATTAGAATTTTAAGCAGTTTAAATGTAATTATTGTTAAAACATGTTCAATGATAATTGCATTTGTTATGCTAGATTATGTATTCTAATTTAAGCACAATACATACTTTTTTATGCTGATAAAAACCAAGCCAAAATATCCATTTGAAATTTGTTGAAAATCTTTTGGATGGTAGGTCTGAAAAAATTTGTTTATTAGAATTGTGACGTATACAGGCTGATCAGTTTAAAGAGTACCTAGTGTTGTTTTTTTATAACCCTTAAATTTTTAACACTGTTGGACTGTTACAACTTTATTTGGGAGGGAGATAAAACAGAAATGGAGACGCACAAAGTTACTTAATCCTGTGATAATTTTATTTTTGAAAAAATTAATTTAATTCGAATTTTTTTACATTATTATTCCTTACAGCAAATGTTGAAAATGTTCACCACCATTTTGAATGCAAACATAAACACCTGGAACCAAGTTTTCTGATATACTTCTCAACATTGTTGGTATTATTGATGAGATTTCTACAGTTATGGTTTGTTTTAATTCATCGATTTTTGCTGGACTTCTCTGGGGATAAAATCAGTTGTTTATATGTCCATAGTACGTTATCCTCTATTGCGGGGTAAGGATGGGACTAAATTTTAAAATGTTGGGAACTGCTGTTTTAGGGCTCCGGCACTTTTTTTGCTAGAAATTAAACCCTGGTTTCTCTTCTAATGGTGTTCAATTTGGGGTAGCAAGCCCTAAATTTATTCATTGTTGAGACTCTCTTCAGATTCAAACTTCAGATGGTTATATTTTTAACCTCTTGTAAAATAGCATTATTTATATAGATATCGTAACCCATCTGTGCTGAGACTTTTTGCATGGCTTTTCGCCAATCTTAGCTGATGCCAGCAATAATTGATAAATTTCTGACATCAACTGCATGGAAAAGGGACATTTCTTTTAAAAAGTGAGGTATTTAAAGGGAAATTTTTGCTTCTCACTTGGTCATGTTAAAAGTATTTTATGGAATTGAGATTCAATACTCACGTATTAAGGTTAAGAAAATTAAATAAAATTCACAAATTTTTGTGACTGGCAGTGAAAAAAGCTAAAATTTGAGCATTCTAAAAATGGAATACTCTGCATATAATATGGGTTAAAAGAATATACTCTGAATATAATATGGGTTAAAAGAATATACTCTGGATATAATATGGGTTAAAAAAATGCTATTTTGGAACTCTGCAAGAAATAAAATTTCAATTTTGCATGTTGGAAAATTATTATTAATTGTATTTAACTCTGTCCAGTGACAACATTTTTATTGCACTTTTTAGTTTCTGTTGATTCCTGGAGTGATAGTCAAAGTTCTGACATCAATTTAATAAAACATCAACAACTTTTCTGTAAAACATATCTCGCATTGGTGAAAAGTGTGCATAACATTTCCTCACCCTTTATCATTTTGAGCAAATTTCATTATCATCTGGTTAATAGATGTAGGAATATTGACTAATGCTTCTGAATTTTTGACATGAACAAAAACTATGTAGCTAAAATATCTGGCCACTGTGCACAAAAGGGTTAAGAGCTTTTTCAGAAATGCTTCAGTTCAATTTTCAAAAATGTTTGAGTTTCAATAATTTTTGTCATTAAATTTCAAATTCCGAGGTATTATAGTTAGTTACTTATTGTAAATAAATAATAGTAAATTATGCTTAGTATAGTACTGTAGAAACAAAAGCACGAGTGTGTTGTATAATTAATGTTTTCTTCAATTTCTTTCTGTGTAGAAATTGCAAGAAATTTTTTTTAATGTAAAATTACTTTTAGAAAGAATTAAGTAAACAAATTATCCACTTAAAATCTTAAAGTGTTTTTTTAGACACTAATTTGATTATTTTAAGAATTGGAACTAGTTATCTGTAACAATAGTTCTATGAAATGTATGATGTGTTTTAAAATGTATATAATTAACATATCATATTCATTTTCAGTACTTGCCTTATTTTAGAGTTCTGTAAGTATGATCTCTCAAAAGTTATTGACGCACATCCTCCCTCATTTCAGCAGGCTCAGGTAAAATTCATTTTCAAATTATATTCAGTCATTTTTTATTACACATTTATTTAATAGATTTAGAATACTAAGTTACAAAGTTATTAAACAAACTTTACAAAACTTTGACATATTAATGTTGTAGAAGAACAGCATAAAATTATACTTAGAGCAAAGTATACCATTTCCTATTTTCCCTAAATTTAGAAGATTAACAAAAGGTTTTGAAATGAGATGCAGTAGTGTTTTATAAATTTTATGTACTAACATCAATAATATAAAAAATCAAATTTGATAACATATAAATGCTGTCATCATTCTTTGGGGGAGGAGCTACTATTTCTATATTAAAAGTATTATGTTGCTTTTAAAAATATATATAAATAGCTGATGATTTTGCCAATAAATTTTATTTAATCCTTAGTAGCTGATCATTTAAAATTTATTACATATTTATTTTTTATTTGTCTGTATACATGGGAGTTATTGTTCACTGATTTCAATATGAGCTCACTGATTTTATTAAAAATGTCACATTTTATTATTACAAAACACATTGTACAGGCTAGATGCACAAAATTAACTATGTGGTAAAGATATGAAAATAGGTTGTTCTATAGATTTGGGGGGGGGGATTAACAGCATCAGCATAAGAGCTGAAGAAGCAAAAAGGGCTTATTTATTCATTAAAAGTATTCTATTTGTTTATTTTTAATGGTTTGTTAGTGTATTTGATTTGAGTTAAAGATATACTTTCTACATATGTAATAAAATTTGAATTAAATGAACCTACTACTAACTGGATATTTTTCTCAGTTGTTTGACCAAAGTATTTTGTTTTGCAGATTAAAGCTATTATGTACCAACTGTTTGCTGGATTGGATTATATTCATGAGAATTTTATTATTCATAGGTATATTTTATTACATACTTCATTGAATGAATTTTTAAAATTTATTTTTACTTATTGGTTAAATTATTATAATTTCCTCATATATATATATATATAATATAAAATAGCTTAACGTACGTAATACGGAATCCCAAGTGAAATATTAATTGAAAGCACTTTATAACAGATATAATACGTAACCATGAAAATAAAAATGAAATCCAGAGGCTATAAATAAATTTGAAACAGGGCCATCAAAGCCAAAAATTGGGAAAAGCATGCCATGTTCAATCATGTGGTCTTAAGCCTAGCTGAAAAACTCATGCATGGAAGTGGAGTGGGAAATTGAAATGGAGTACTCCATTATCAAGTACCACCATACTCACATTTCAATTAAAGAAAAACAAAAATAGTTAGGTTTCTGCAGGCCACCTGACAAAAGAAGTCGCTTTACGTGTCCTGGGGGTACGATCTAATTAAAAGAAATAACAGCCATGGATGCTATCCTAACATGGAGGTGGAAGAACATTCAAGACCAGAAATCGATGCCAACCAAGAAAAATAATCGACAAAAATAACCAGATCCAAGGAGGAAAAAGCAGGAGGAAGAAATACAGACAAAATGCTGCCAGAACCAAGTTAAAATATCAAGAAAATCAGAAAGTAGGAAAGGAAAAAAGTTAAAAATAAAAAACAAAAATTAAATAAAAATATTGTAATTAATAACAACTATTATAATAATGATAATATTACATAGGTATTAAGTGTTATTTGTGCTAATATTACCTTGTTTTTTCTTAATTTTGGCAGTAAATGATGTTAGATTTAACTAAAAGTTCTATTAAATCAAAGTTTAAATGTATGTAAAGCCTATACATCATTGTTCTTAAAAAAAAAAAAAAAAAAAAAAAAAAAACACAGAATGTTAAAAAAATATGTGAAAGCCATTTAAAAATTCACAAGCAAAGTTTACTAATTATTGATTTAATGATCATTAAAATTAAAATTGCATGAAAATATGCAAAACTTTCAAGTTTCATATTTTAATTAACGTAATTCATGCAATTTTATTGTTCCTATATTCAAACTCATTGGAAATCCCATTTGGTTGTCAAACATCGTAAAGGTAGAACCAATAAAGCAGTTGCACCTTATGCAAAGTATGTGTGTATTTATTGGGTTACTGTATAATGACTTTGTGTTACTGTATAATGAATGAAAGCATTACAGACAGTTTTGCTTTTAAAATTTCAATTCAGTGTAAATTCTGTTTGTTTCTACTTTGTTTTGATTGCAGTCTCCAAAAATTAAGGAAAAATCACAAAAATAAAAGTAACTCACTCAAAAATTAAACAATCCTTATGAAATTGAAATATGCTGTCAAATAAATGTTGCTGAATAAATCTGTATTATGCAAATTAGTGACATTGCAGCTGAAATAATTTTCTAGAAGCATAAAAATACATCTTTTAAATAAAGATTCCAAGTTTTACTCTGATTGTAAGGTAAAAAGTCAGGGATAGCTAACTCATATCAATGATCCCCAGACATCACTTTCCCATAATTGCAGTAGAGAGTTATAGGAGCATGCCAGTCAGTCACAAGTAGGCAGATGGTTAAATATCCATCCTTCTGTGGTTAATAGACTTTGGAAACAATTTCTAACAACAGATTTGGCATCTAGGGGGTTCAGGCAGGGATGGTCAACTGTTACAGCCAGCACCAATGATTGATATTTGATTGATATAAGCATGAAGGAATAGAACAGCACTCCAACTCAACTCATATCCTCCCTTGCTGCAGCCACTGTAAGGTTAATATAATATCAGCATCAATTGTGCATATAAGGCCTCATGAAAGTGGTCTGTTCATGAGGTAACCAGCCATTTGCATGTCACTCATGTCACACTATAAAAGGAAACATTGAAGGTGGGCACATCAATATGTCCAATAGATGGTTAATCAGTGGAGAGCTGTTCTCTTTACAGATGAGTTCATGTTTAGTCTTCAAAGTGATAGTTCGCGTTGTTTGATTTGGCGAGAACCTGGAACAAATTATCATCCATCAAATATCCGTGAAAGAGATGCATATGCTAGAGGCCGTGTCTGTGTTAGAGGTGGAATCTCTTTGGATGGACACACAGATCTCTATGTTTTTCCATATAGAATTGTCAATGCTCTGACCTATAGAAATGACATCCTTGATGATTATGTGTACCCTTATGCTAGGGCTATAGGTGATGATTTTGTGCTTTAGGACGACAATGCTGCACTTCACAAGTTTTGCATAGTGGATGATTATCTTCAGCAGTAAACATTTCAACATATGAAGTGGCCATCTTGATAATTTTACCTAAATCCTATTGAGCTTGTCTCAGGTGATTTAGATAGACAAATAGCTGTTCTCAATTCTCCTCCTTGGACCCTTGCTATGCTTGCAACTGCTTTGCAAATGCAATGACTCTTGCTTCCAACTGGAACTGATAGACTGCATAATTGCCACACATTGCTGTTGGTGCTGTATTGCTTCTGGGAGGATCATATTCCAAGTTGAAGGTACTTTTCCTATACCAAACTGACACATTCAATCTGTTAATTTATACACATACTAAATAAATTTTATGGCATTGGACTCAAAATTGGAAGGTTGGGGGTTCGATTCCAATGTACCATTATAGACCACCATGTAATGCTGTGTACGTGCACATTAAATCTGTGGTTCTGAAAGTCATCTCAACAGTTGCAAGTAGTTTCTGAGGGGTGCCAATATTCAGATGTCCCGTACCTTTTGATGGGGATCCAAATTGTGGCAAGAACCTCCGAGAACGATGTATGTAGCTCTAAATGACACATTCAGTGATGTAAGCTGTCTCCTCTCCTTGCAAACACCATATATGTCTAGTAATTTCTTTTCATATTATTTTATTGTTTTCTATGTTTTATATACTGTTAGTTAATTTCATTAAATTCTACATGTAGAGGAGACAGGGGAGGTACAGTGAGTCAATTTTTAGATTTTTAAATATAATTCTAAAACTATTTAAAAACAATATCAAACAAATACATTAAGTTTTCTGATCTATTGATTATCCTAATTAATTTTGGTTCAATTCTAAGAAAAGTTTTTGTACAACAAAAAGCTACTTTTTTAAGTACTTTTTGTTGACCCACTGTACCTCATAAAGGGCATATTGGGTCAACAAATGAGGTATAGTGGGTCAGCTAACAAAAACACAATTTTACTTGATAGTGAGTAATTTCGGCTTTTTTATTGCATTTCAATATTTAGCGTTAAGTTAGATATTAAAGTTAGCATTAAGTTAGATATTAAAGTAGTTTATAAGATAAATGCTAATTTTATGGTTCTAAAATATACACACACTAAATTTGTTAATAAAATTTAAGAAAAAGCTTTTAGTTGGATAATATCCCCTTGAGTCCTAGGATCATTCCACGTCAGATCAAACAGTGCAGTTCACCACACGAAGTTAGATTTTCCTCAAATTTTATATAGATTATTTATAGGCTGAGATAACTGCAAATCTCAATTTTGTAGGTTCTATGATAATTGATTACTGAGAAATTAATTATGAAACCTTTTAAGTTTTCTTCAAGATACACCAATTTTTTTTTTTTTATTATTTTTATTTTTTTTTTTAATTGCTTGAATAACTTCTTATCCGTAGAGGTTATTGAAGTGAAATTTTTTTCTAAAGATAACTTTTTAAGTTGATTCCAAAAATGTTATCAAAATTTGCATATCTTCTATAGTTTGTGCATGAGCATTGCATTTGCTAAAAAACATCTTTTTTTTTTTTTTTTTTTTTGGCATGTTTGATCAGAAAAACATTTAAAAAAATTTTATGTGTTGTTAAGATGGTATACTGCTACATCCCCCAAAAATTTTATCTTGGCTTTCTTCTCAAGAGCTGTGAAAAAAATTAGGAAATTTTCATGTGACTTTTTGTATACTGGGTCTAGTAATAAGTTTTAAAGCATGTATCAAAAGAAATGAATATGCAATTTAGAACTTATAATAATGTACCTTTATTTGCCAAAGTAATTATCCAGCACCTTTATTCGTCAAAGTACTTTCCAGCACCTTCCGCCAACGATCAGATGGTGCTCGGTTGCCAGTATTGTAGAAGGATTCATCTTTTGATGGGGTGAAGTCATCAATGAATTTTCGTACTTCATCCATTGTGGTAAAGTGTGTGGAAAACAAGGTTTTGTTCAATGACTGAAATAGATGATAGTCCAAAGGTGCTCTATCAGTGCTATATGCCTGGGGCTCCAAACCTTCCCAGCCAAACTTTACTAATGTGTCTTTAATGAGTTTTGCAACATGAGGCTTTGCATTTTCATGAGGGATATAAAGCGTGTACTGTACTGCAAACTATGGGGGGGGGGGGGGGAGCTTTCAAAAAATGAATTTTGTTCAACAAAAAATGTTGGTTCAAGAGAGTTTTGAATAATAGACAATGAAAAAAGAAAAAAATCAGGAAATTGACATTGAATAACAGAGTTCCGGTTAAATGAGGGTCAGATAATTGAGGTTTAACTATATATTTTTTATATTTTTGCATATTGCTGTAAAATAATATTTTATGAGTGATAAATTTTAATTTCTTATTTGTAGAGACATAAGCCCATCGAACATTCTTTTCAACGATGCTGGCATCTTGAAAATTTGTAAGTATACTTTTAAAATCAAATTTTAATTTCAGTGTTTATTACAGTCAGTGTTAAAATAATAATAAATTACTTGATGAGTTAAACTTCACTGATACTAATAGCTGGTTACAGGGATTTAAATTGCAGAATAGTTTACCTTTAAAAACTGTGGCAAAGCTGCTGATTACAAGAAGAATTTGTTGAAAGAATGGAAAGAATGTATTTTGAGTGACATCCTTAAAAAATATTATCCTATTAATGTTTTCAATGTTAATGAATGTGGAATTCTTTTTTTAATATCCAAATTTTCATATATATTATAATCCAAAACTTCAAAGTCAATTACCAAAAACTTCTTTTAAAAGTTATGATTACTGCAATTGACAGTTCAGAATTAAATATCATCTTTTATGTTGACCAGAGTTGGAATATGGTCTCCAAAGCAACCATTGAAAATTTTTACCAACATACTGGATTTATTTAGTAATCTTGTACAGACTAAAACATATACCGGATGACGAAGATGAAAATATTTCCCCTCTCTGTACTTGCACGAAATCTGTGGAATCATGATTGTGCAATAACTGATGAAATGTTGTACTCTAACATGACAACAATGTCACTAATAGCAGTCAAGTTTATGTAGCTGAAATTGTTTCTGAAGTTCTAAATTTGGATGTAAAAGAAGAAATAACGAGGAATAAAAATGACTGCAAAGTACAGCCAGTTGTTAGAGACCTACGTAGACCTGAAAATTGAGTCCTGTCCCAGCTCAAGCCCAGCAATTCTTGAATTTGTAGACCTGGCCCGGGCCCATAACAAATTTGAAGCAATCATCACTTCCCAGCCTGGCTGGGCAAATTCTGCATTTGCGTTTATTATTTGGCATCCTCGTCGGGGAAGGTGACTCACTGATTGGGCAAAGTCTAGCACTACTACTGCTAAATAACATACAAAAGGAAAACAGACAGTTATGACATCCTTTTCTAAGTGCGACAAAACTTGAAAACCTTCCCATGCCAAAGTCTTTCAAAATAAATGGAGTAATAGCCACACGATTCTACAATTTATTACCTACAGAAGCCAATTTCTATATGCACTTTTTTATGGGTTGCAGGAAGGCGAAAAAGAAAAAAAAATAACATAAGTCTGGCTTGGCCCATTGACAACATATCTATTAATCCCATACATGGGCCACGCCGGGTCAGGCTTTCACAGGCCAACGCATGCAGGTCTCTTGATCCAGTTACTTCAAACAAAGCACTCAGAGCTGTAAATATTCTTAGATACCTATTTCTTTTATAAATGTTGAAACAGCAGATTAACATAAAAAAAAAGAAGAAAAACTGGACTTAGAGAAGGCTTTATTAGCACTGAATAGTAGAAAAAAGGAACAATCTTTTACAACAAAATATTTTAATTAATGCTTATGTTATTTGGTAAGTTTAAATTTTTTAATTAAAATAATCTTTGTAAGAATTTTTGTAGCAATTTTTTCTTTTAATATTTAGTCATAAAAATTGTCAGTGTTTATTTATGTAGTCTTTGCTAGCTAGTAAACCTAATTATGATATAGTTAAACTTTGCACTAAAGCAGAGTAATTGTTTTGATGATTTTTCTAATCGACCATCATGCATGGTTGTACGGCTTATATGATCAGATTTTCAAAGGTTGCTGAGCTGACCATGCAAATGATACTGACTGTATATATATATATATATATTTATTTATATATCTTATAAATAAAAATGAAATTCTGTTTGTTTGTTTGTGGATTTGAGTTGTATACAAATCCACAAAAATGGACCTATCAGCCTGAAATTTTGCACAGATATGTAAAATAATATAGAATAAATCATAGTCCACTTTAAAACTTTGAAAGTCCACCCGTTCCCGGAATTTAAGAGATTTTTTATGTTCTCCATGCAAAAACCTTTCCGTAATTGTAACCCCTGTAGTGAAAAAAGTGTGAAATAGGGATCGTAGTTGCCATGTGTGGCAATTTTGCCGAATAAGATGTTTTAAATTCTCAAAGTAAAAATAAAAGAATAATAATGATTTTTTTTTTTTTGTTAGTTTATATTTGTAAGATTATTAATTTTTTATTATAATATCGTGTGCATGGGAAATCGGAGCAGGAATGAAATGTTTTATACGCAAAACAATAAGAATTGGAGATTTCCGAGGCTAATATGTAATTTTTTTTTAGTTTGGCAAAAAAATAAAATGGCTCAAATGCTGATTTTGAGAAAGTGAGTTCTAGCAGTTTGCACAGTTTTCGGCTTGGCGCAATTTATTGAGAGCTTAAGGAAATAGATTTTTGAAAGCAAGTGCAAAGGTTTTATTAGAATACAGCGTTAAATTTTAATGATCCGTGAAGAAATAATGCAGTTATTAAGGGATTTCAAGCGATCTATCTTCAGAATTCTCGCCAATTGAGTACATTGATTTAAGTTGGGGGAATTCCGCCAAATTTCAGAAAATTGAAATCTTCTCATTTAGTACATCGGAGTAACGATGACTAAAACACGTTATAGTTGATAATTTTTAAAAAATCGGTTGTATTAAGGGATTCCCTTTTTAAATAAATGTGTGCTTTACTTTTTGGCGGCCGAACCATTTCCCATATTAATTGCTGCTAAGTCAATGCTTCGAATGATTTCCTGAAAAAACTCTTGCAAAATGGCGTATGTTGGCACTTTGGCGAGGCTTAGATTTGAAACTGGATTTTATTTGAGACAGGGATATATAATGATACTGGTTATAGATAAAAATGAATGTTGGTATGTGTGTATGAGGTTGAAAAACTCCAGCACCGTTGCACCATGAAATTTGGTTCACCTAAGTCTTTTATCATTGAGAAGCTTTTTATGCTATCCCTTTTCCTCTAACTTGCCATTAGGTGGTGCAGCAGAACGTCGAATTCTATTCCGTTTAGCTGTTTACTATGCAAATATCATCCAACCGATTTCGATGAAATTTGGTACACGCGGATATTAGAACACGGAGAATATTTTTCAGTATCCATTTTGCTGTAACTTGCCGCTAAATGGCGCTGCAACACATCAACTTCTATACCGTTTCGACCGATCGGCATAAAATTTCTTATACTTACACATTTCAGCACGAAGAATATATTCTAACTGTGTTCCTTTTGATGTTACTCACCACTAGATGGCACTGCAATGCATTATTATTTTAACTCGCCACTAGATGACGCTGCAGCAGGCCAAATTCTTGACCATTCAAACAGTCGCTATGAAAATCAGTATACATAGCTATTTGAACAGTGAGAATATTTTGGCGTTATCCATTTTGCTATAACTCGCCACTTGACGGCACTGTAGCAAATCATTACTTTAATTAACCACTAGATCGCGCTGCAGTGTATCACTTCTTGACTGTGCAACTGATCGCTATGAAAATAGGTATACATAGATATTTGAACACGGGGAAGAGTTTGGCGCTATCCATTTTCCTATATAATTTGCCACTAGATGTCGCGTCGTCAGGGCTGTCCAACCGATCGTCCTGAAATTTCGTATTCATCGATATCTGAATGCGAAGAATATTTCCGCCGTATCCGTTTTGCTAAAACTCTCCACTAGATTGCGCTCGCCGCATGGCCTTCTGCACCGTACAAACGATTGCCTTGAAATTCGGTATGCATGGTTATTGAACACAATATAAAGCGATATCCATTTTGTTATATCTCTTTATTACAATAAATAGTAATCCCCACAAATCGTAATGTCAAAAAGTCCATTCATTCCCGTGCGAAGAACGGGTACTTCAGCTAGTATATATATATATGAAATCAAGGATTGTATTGACAACTTTTTTAAAAGTGCATTTTTAATATTTGTGATGTGATTCAACTGTTTTCAGTTGAAAAGAAATTAATTTTTAAAAAAAGCTATTTATTTGTCTGCTTATTTTGTTAAGTGTGCTGTATAATATTTTGTATCTCACCCATCAACAGCTGATTTTGGCTCATCTCGGAAAATAGCTGCTGGAAATGTAACTCCTGATGTTGGATTGTTATGGTGAGTACTTAAATGATTTCAAACTACAAAAATATTTTTTATATAACATTTTAAAATTATATTGCTAGTGTACAGTACTCTAATGTTGTGCATATGCAGTAAAAACTGTCTTAATTAAATCACTAGAGCATTGCATCCTGCAGTGGTCTGGGCGCTAAACTCCGTTCCCATAAGAACACGGCAAGGGAAGCAACATCCAGATTGGCCAGTGCTTGGGAGGGTCAACTTTCTCTCGGCTCTACTGCTGTGGGACCGTGTATTTTAATGGTAGTTGGTGGACGTAAAATCCACCGTGGCTTCAATGTCCTCCAAGTTATTAAACAATACCTTTGGGGGTGCTCATTTCAGGAGGATGGTCCCTCCTTTGGAATTGGTACAAAATTAGCGGACCCCGAGCTGAGTCGGACTTCCTCCCACTGGGGCTCATTAAAATGGAAGCTGCCCCTTCCGCCCATCGCCTGCCTTTATTGGGGATCTGGCACCGCCACACGGTTGCCAGAGGGCATTAGCAACAACAACAACTAGGGCATTTCAAAAAAGTTTTAACTCACAGTTAATAACTGTGAATTTATAATAGTTATACTGTATTTCATTTTTCTAATTGGTGATATATAATATTTTTATGCTGCAAAAATAGCATTATTTACTAGCCTTCAAAGCTATTACAGAAGAATTATAAATTACACATATTTGATCCTGAAATGAATAATAATCTTTTGTTTATTATTTTGTGTTTACAGTACTTTTGATTCAATTTCAATTTATTATGATGTCAGTAGTTCATCTCCGATTCTAAACTTTTGTTCATAGTCCAGTTAACCATTTTTTGCATGTTATTATATGTAGCAAAATAAATCTATCTAAAAATATTGTTTTTTAAATTTTTTTGTTTTTCTGTATATTCTGCTAAAATTATATTTACAGTTTCTGTGAATGAATGTAATTATGTAATTTCAGGTACAAAGCTCCAGAAATTTTGTTTGGTTCAACCAACTACACTCAATCAGTAGATATTTGGTAATTATGTGTTCATATTTTATTATTTAAATATTATACTTGCAATACAAGTATGTTTCATTTTTCTTCCTAAAAATTCAATGTGAATCATGTTTTACTGAAAGTATAGGTCATTTTGTTAGTAAGAATCATTTTAATGAAACCGATTTTCCTTGTCTGAAAAAAAAAAATTAATTATGTTTGTTTCAGTGGTTAGTATGTACTTCTATAAATTTTAAAAAGTCATCTGTCCAAGCCACCCCACCCCTCATAGACAGATGCCCCTCATGTAGGCTTGCCATAACACAAAGCACCATGTTTGTATAATTGACAAATATGCAAGCTATAATTTTGAAAAAACAAAACTTGTTGTAGTGATCTAAAAAAATTTGTTAACTAGGTAACATTAAAGGAATAGCGATGTATATTTGAGTTGAATTAAACTACTAAAAAGAATTGTTTTCCCCTGGGCAATGTGCCTTGTCAAAAAGACCTAGAAAGAGCCCTGCCTATTGTGAAAATTGATGAATTACAACAAATATTGTAAAGTATTGCACATTTCAAATATTAATGCAAATTAATCTCCTCATAGTTCTTATTATTGTAAGGAAGTATAATATTATTTATTTTTAAAAAGTTTTTTCCCCCCTTATTCATGAATATCTTATTTATTTCTAACTATTAGTCATAATTGCAGTGTTAAGATAGTACTTTTTCATGATTAGAATTACTTTAAATTAGTAATATCAGTTAATATTTTCTTGTTTTGCTTTTTGACAAATTATTATTTGTGTTTATTTTTTAAACTACTTTACCTTAAAATATCATTATATAGTCTTTTTCTTTTTCTATTCTCAAAAAAAAAAGTTACAATCTTTAAAAAATCAAAACATAGGCTCTTATAACTATCACATCTATGACCCTTTTCAAAAGTATTTTATTTACAGAAAAAAGACATGCTATGTATAGATAATCATCTTAAACATATGCAGTATTATTGTTTTTTCTTCTGTATTATTTTCTGTCTGCATGTGTAATTTTAGGTCTGCTGCTTGTATATTTGGTGAAATGCTACTTAAGAAGCCTTTATTCAATGGCGATTCTACTTTTGATGTTATAACACTTATAATTAATTTACTTGGAACACCGACAGAGAGTACTTGGCCAGTAAGTTAGCATTTTGATTTTTTCTTTTATTTCTCATGGCTATTCAGTATTAAAGTTATATCACCGTGTAAGTGACTGTATATTTAGGAAATAAATACACCTGAAATGTATTTTTCTTTTGTGTTCAGATTTTTTAAATGAAAATTAACAAATAACAATGTGTGAAATAATTTTAGTTTATTAGAACCCTCTCAAAAGTAGTCTAATTATTACTTAGGCAATCAGATCAATGCTCCTAATACTGAAAATCAGGACGACCTTGAAGATGTTTAAGTTCTTCCATTCCCTTCTCCCATGCTCTCTCATACACAATACCATAGTTTGTTAGTTCATTATCACCATCCTGTGTCCTCCTCTTCCATAAAACCAATATTTGGGAACTACATAACAAAATTACCGAAACTTAAACCAAAATGTTGTGATTAATTTGGCACCTGTTTCAATGCTGTAGGAGCTCTGTGGGTAAGAATGATACCACGATTGGCACAATCTGGGAACCCAAACATAATTACATGGCACTTTAAAAATAATTTTATACAATTGTTTTTATTTAAAATTCAGAATTTTTAAGATTAAAAACCATTTGGATTTTTTTTTTTTGGGGGGGGGGGGCTGGTATGCCTTTTAATTCCCTTAAGTATTTTTTATGTGTTGTTAATAAATAATTTTTTTTATTTTCCTTGTAACTTTTTTTTTTTTTTAATTCATCTATGTTTTTGAGATGAGTATAAATAGAACGACTTTCTTCAATAAATTGAAACTGTCAAAAAATGAGATAGTAGAGCTTAAGAAATTCCATAGAATAATTTTTAAGACAATCCAGTAGAAATTAACAATGATGTGCCAGTAATCTGATAATATTAATTTGAAGTGCTATTCCTGGGCTTTTTTATTTTAAAAAGTGATTAATAAGATTCTGATTAGTTTTAAAAATATTTCTGCTAATATAAAATAGGTTTATGTTTATTTTACTAAATATGTCATTGGATTTGTTATGCAGTCATCTTTCAAGCATTGTACAAATTAGGTAGGAAAATAGAAAGTTGTATGGTGATAAAGCTGGGAGCACCTAGTGATCCCAAAAGAATTATAAAATGCATTTTGGGGGTTCTGTGAGCATTAGTGAGCCTATGCCCTTTAGTAACAATAAATTTGTGATTACGCAGTTTTTCTTTATTTTTATTATTAAGTATTTTCATAGCTCAGTGTAAGTTAAATTTGTGAGTACATATGAAATGCCTGTTTATAAAATTCACTTCTTAGAATTTAAAATAATTACACCAACAGACATACTAATAACTTTTTGGAAACTAGTTTAAAATGTTATGTTTCTGGGGTGTTACAGCTCTTTATAAATCTTAATAATTAGTCTTTTTAAGAAAATATAGATTTGTAAGCAAAGTTATCACATAAAGGGTGGGGCTGGGGTTAGCTTCCCAAAAAAATCCTAAATTCTGCTATCTAATATAATATAGTAGTATAGTATGTGTTCGTAAGTGCTTTACTCTAATTCAAGCTTGATTTCCTCAATTAAGCTTCAGTATTTCAATGTATTTGTAAAATTTATTTGTATTTAATATTATTATAAAAATTTATTATTACAGGGGCATACAAAGCTACCTCTTCTTCAAGAGTATGATCTTCGAACTCAGCCGTATGTTTTGTTACTCATTTATACTTTACTAATATTGCATTTTCTTTAATATTGTTGCCATTAAATAGCAGTTGTGTGTAAATAGTTTACATATTTTAAGTTGAACCGTGAAATCTCTGAATAGCACTCATCCATGGAACTGTCCAAAGGTGACCATCTTTAGGAGGTCGCTGTTGTTTAGAGGTTCAATTCCCCCCCATTCAGGTTAATAGGCTTAGATATAAATTTGCATCGCGAGTGAAATAATAATATTCATCAGTGTCTGATAAAAGTGTATCAGTGAATAACGTGGGATTTATTCTTTTGCTTTCAATAACTCAAGTTAGATTTTGCATGTGAAATTGATGCCATTTTGATATCATGCATTTAAAAATGACGTAAATATGCAGTTGACGAATTAATGTTGGAATAAGAGGCAATTATTTTTCTCGAGTTTAATAAATTGCTTTGAATATCAATTAATATAATCTCGCTATATAAAGGAAGATGTCCTGACTGACTGAATGAATGAATGACTGACTGATTGACTGACAATCATCACCAAGCCAAATCTACCGGATATACAGACATGAAACTTTAGGGGCTTATAGCTTTTGTGCCCAAGGGGTCATTTAAGAAGCGATTTTAAAAAATTCGAACACAAAAATTTGGCTGATTTCCATACCAGGAAGAATGTAGCGATACAAAGATTGAAAACATGTATCATATTATTGTTGTGGGATTACGGCCAATTAGCTACATGTGGGCTCTACGCCGAAGTGTAGGATGCCTTCTGTGGAGGTCTTTCTAAGGGATACTAACCCAGTACGTGTATCATGATGAGCCGATGACGATGAAGGAATTTTGTGAATTGTTTGACCAGTCTGATACTGAATCGGATCTTAAATCAGTTAATTTTGTATGTTAGTACTTTACCATATCATACTATCAGTAGTGCCATATTATTATTATTCATTATTATCAGTTTAATTTTGTATACTACTTTTGTATATTATTATCTTTATTATTGTATATTTAGTACTTTCTTTTTTTTCAGATGATTATAAATAAATGTATTTTTAAAAAATTAGTTTCTTGATCGGAAAAGTGGTGGGTCGACTTATACGCGGGATTTTAAAAAATTCAAATTTCTTTATCAGAAAAGTGGGGGATCGACTTATACACGAGATCAACGTATATGCGGGTAAATACGGTAAATGTATAACCAAAATATATTTAATATTTATTTACTTATTTTTCATTTGTATCTGTTGGTTTAACAATATCCATCCCATGCGAAAAACGGGTGCTTCAGCTAGTAAAGTAATACAGTCATGTTACTGAAATAATCTTAATTCATTACTTTGAGTACTTTTTAAATTTTCCTTGTTATGTAATTAATATAGTTACTGATAAAAACATTTTATCGATTGTTGTAGGTATAGCAGAATAAGGTCTACTTTTAGTCACCAAACTTCTGAAACTGTTTCATTACTCCACCGAATACTTTCATACTATCCAGCACGCAGGTATGTTTTCAATAGCTTAGAAATAAATGCTTAAAATTGCTAAGAAGTGAAATTTCAGAATTTGCATTTAAAATAAATAAGAATTCCCTTAAAAAAATAATAAAATAATGTTTTTGAGTAAAAACTTCATTCTCATGCACATTTTTAAAACAGTCTTCATGAATGTGCACTTGTACTCATTACCAATATTTAAAAATATTCTTTAATAATAGATGTCATCTTGACATTTTATTTTCGTGAAAGTAATAAAATGTAAAGTCTTATGAAGATTTCTAATGTGGTAGAAAACAGTCCATAATAAGATTACTTACTATGCTGCCAATTAATTGTAACTATTGTATATAAACTTATTTATATTGTAAATAAATTTATTCTTTTCTTAAAGGTTTTCTGCAGAGACATGTTTAGCCCATTCTTATTTCACTGAATATCCACCAGGTAAGAAAACTGGTATAATTAAAAATAATATTTCCATGTAATATCTTTTCTGTCTATTTGCGATGCATATTATATTTTAATCTTTCCAGCTTGCTCACCAGAGGATCTTCTGCATTTATTGAAAACATCCGAAGATTAAGAAGCATTTTGAGTATGCTTTTTCAGGCTTTTCTAAAGCTATTTCGGGCTTAAGCTTTTTTGGGTTTTAAGGGAGTTTTCATTATGAACTTTTCTTTCTTCTTGCTGTAGTCCAGGGTTTCTAAGACTACTCCACAGAGCATTAAGTGCACCTTTCAAAGGTAACAATTCCTGTGCCAAGATCCTCAAAATGTTCCACCTGAGAAAAAGTTTGAGAAACCCTGCTTGAGTCTATCTAAAGATAAAGAGCTATAAGAAAATTCTTGTATCTAAAATCAATGTACTCTATTTTATGTCTTATGAAGTGCACTAAGTGTGTTAAAGCAGAAGTCTTAGAAAATATTTCTCAATGCATCTGTTAAAAAATGTATATATAGGGTGTCCTAAAAAGGTGGTAACAGTCTTATATTAGCCTTACCAGGCTTATTATAGGCCTAGATATCTCTAATTCTTTATCTATTAGAGATAAGTGGGCAGTGAAAATTTAAAAAAAATGTCCAAAATAAGATTGAAAAAAAAAAAAAAAAGATTATGCTACGAAAAATCGCCTTGTATTAATTTTCTAAAAGGTGCACTTTTTTAATTTTTATACAAATGAGGTGACATACAAAGTTTGAGAATTATATCCTAAAAAGTACCAGAGATATTAAAATAAATATACGCTGCCTTAAACTACTTTTCAACAGGGCCCGACTAAGACATTCGCGGGCCCAAGGCCTAGTACATTTTTGGGGCCCCTATATGGCTATCGGGGGGGGGGGGGAAATACAGGGATATATCCCCCCCCCCCCCGAAATTTTCGGATTAGTGGTTCAAAGACTAATGCCGTGCAGAAATTCCGTCTTTTTAAACACATAAAAGTTCATATTCCCCTCCCTCCCTTGAAAATTTTTCCTGGCTACGCGCCTGGTGGCTATGCTTCCTCTACCCCATAGAAGAAGCCTGTGTAGTGTATGCGTTTTAGTTAAATTTATTTTATGTCATTAAAACCTAACAAACAGCAGATACTTATCTATTAGCACTAAACCAGGGTTAATATACCAAGGCCAGTCGCATGGTCTTTTTCTAATGTTTACACTTTAGATCCTATTTATAAAATATCATTTCACTGGAAGAAATTCTAAAAAAATTATTAATACCGAATATCAGCCAGTGTTTGGAAGTAACTGGCGTTGCTGTCTTACCTTTGTATTATAATAAAAAATGAACAGTAAATCTTCATAGATAATCTATAAAAGGAATTTTAATGAGGTTTGAATATGTATATTTTTAGTGATTTTAATGTAATGCTTTATTAGTATAAAGAACAACCTTAACATATGGAATCTGATTTGGTTCAGGGTATCACTTCACATTTTATCGCTATTAAATATTAATTATATCCGTGCTTAAAATGTAAATTTGATTACCAGTATTGTTTGATTAAATTACATTTAGTAATACTTGAACAATTTTTAAAAATCCAGCACACTAAATTTAGAAATGACATTAGATTTCAAACATAATCATAAACAAAATTTATGAACATACTTATTTATCAGGCATTGATTTTAATATGTATGAATTTGACTTCTTTCAAACTAATATTTCATTACAATTAAATATTAAGTGAATATCAATACCCAATAAAATAAATTTGATTAGTGTATTACTTCTTTAAATGACATACATACAGTAGCATAAACAACAAAATTAAAAACTAGTAGTCTAAATTAAGAAAACAGGAATTATTTAAAACAGAAATAACCACAAACAAAATTTATTAACATTCTTGCCAAACAAGATTTCATATTAACACAAATTCAAATTGTAGTTTATTACAATCCAATGGTTAAGCCAATATCTATACTTAATTAGGCAATTTTGATTAGGATTACTTGATATGACATTCAGTAGCATAACAGCAAATAAAAAAACCCTAGTACAGTAAATGATGAAACACTAATATATTCAAGATGGATATAATCACAAATAAAATTTATTAACATACCTGATCAGCTAGCAATGTTTTTATACAGAATTTGACGTTATATTTCATAATATGAATTATATAGTGATTATTAAATTAAGAAACAAGAATATATTTAAGAGAGAAATAATGACAAACAAAATTTAACATTCTTGCCTAACAAGATTCGACATGCCCATGAAGTCAATTGTTTCAAGCTAATATTTCATAACAATTCAATGTTAAGGCTATCAGTACCAATAAGGTAAATTTGAATTCAATCTCAAGTGATTATCAGTAACCAATATAGTAAATTTGGTTAATATTACTTGTTTAAATGACATACAGTAACATTACAGAAAAATTAAAAGGAAAAAAAATCTAGTACTCTGAACGAAGAAATAGGAATAAACATAAGATTACATAATTAGATACGAACAAAATTTATTAACATACTTGTTTTGTTTAGTAAGCATTGATTTTAACATATACAGCATTTACTAGTTTTAAGCTAATATTTCATAATGTCAAGTCATTACTAATGCCCAATAATGTAAGGGTATAGCTTTACTATTACTTGTTTAAATAACATTCATTACTATAACATTAAAAAAAAATTCAATAATTTAAGAAATAGGAATATATTTAAGACAGAAATAATATCATGAACAGAATTAACATTCTTGCTAAACTAGATTTGATTTTAACACGTATGAATTCAATTTGTTTCAAGCTTGCACTTAATTACAATTAAATGTTAAGTTAATATCAACCAATGACCAATAACTTCAATTTGATTTTTGACTAACGTTACTTGTTTAAATGGCATTCAGAAACAGAGATCTTTTTATAAATTGATTTTGGTAACTAAACTCATTTAATCATTAAAAAAAAAAAATTTAATCACTTACTAATGATAAAATTTCATACAAATGCTTTTTTTCTTGATTTTTTGGCAGCAAAATCATTAATGATATCATCAAATTCTATTTGTGAAGTGATTTCACTTTCAATACTTAAAATAGAAAAAGCTTGTAAATTTTCTTGTGATAATGAGTTTCTTGTTAGACTCTTTATTCTTTTCAAAACTGAAAAAAGACCTTTCACTTGTACAGTTGCTGACAGGAATAGTTAAAAAGATTCTAAAAACAGTTTCTACATTTGGAAAGGTGTGGGAAATGTTTAAAATCCTCATATGCTTCAGACACTCCACAGGAGAACTTAGTTCATTCAAAAAAAGCCTAAATTGCAGAAACTCATCTGGAAAACTTTCTTCAATGTCATCTGAATAAACTTCCTGAAACTTTTTCGCAGATGTTATGATATCTGATTCAGACAATGAATTATTGCATACAAAACCAAATCTTTTTTTCAAGATAAGAGTATGCATTCATTCTTTTTTGAAGCTGTGACAAAAGTGCATCACTAATGACATAATGACATTCAACTCTGAATGCATCTTTGGGAGTAAAATGCCATTCAGTTTCCGGCTTTTCATCAAGCCTTCGTGATATATATTTTTTTCTTTGGATAGAGTAAGTAGAATCATCAACAAAGGCTTTTGCTTCTATTTCATAAGTATCCAAATTTTTCCGTACTACTTTTATAAATTCAATAAGAGAATTGTATAATGGAACAACAGAAGAAATATTTAACAAACTGCTTTGAAAAGTTTTGTTGGTTTTTTCAATGCGCTGAAGAATCGTATCCCATATTATCAACAATACTGCTGGATAGTGTACATACACTATCTCTGTGTATTTGAGAATTTTCGTGTTTATTAAGTCTGCTAGCGATTTTCTTCCAGTCAGAAAATCCTTCAATACAAAGTGCTTGTCGACTGGTTGAGAACAGTTTGCAAGCATAACAAAATACAGCCGTCTTGGATGGCGAATAGATCAGCCAATCCCTTTTAATTTTTTCCTTATTTTTATGTCTGAAAAAATTGTGTTCTGTCAAAATGCGACTTTTGACTGTGCACATTTTCCTGGAATTTTTAATTTCAGAAATATTCTGATTTGGTTTTTTAGCGACAAAATACTCACGCATTTCTTCAGTTATTCTTTCAGGCCAAAGTCCTGGATCATCCGAATAGGTGTTAGAAGAGGTAATTTCGACTTCAAATCGACTAGCTTCATCCTTGTCATGTTCAGCTTCTGTATCATAGATACTAGTAGACATTAATTTCGACTTCAGATCGACTTGCTTCATCTTTGCTATGTTCAGCTTCTGGATCATAGGAGCTACAAGACGAAATTTCGATTTGACATCGACTTGCTTCATCTTTGCCGTGTTCCGCTTCTGGATCATAAGCAACTTTGACTGGAGATCCACTTGCTCCATCTTTGGCATGTTCAGCTTCAGGATCTTTGCTATTTGGATTCTGTTCCTGTAAACCGATATTTTCATTTGAATTTGTGGTATTTCTTTGAGAAATCTCAAGTTCACTATCACTAGTTTCTTCATTTTCCTTTTCAGTCACGGTACTGGCTACTAAATATTGTCGTAAGCTTTCTTTCATTCGCTTAGCTTGATGTTCCTCATTTTTCTTTTTAGACCGTTTCTGAGAGCCGGACAAATACTTTCGGGGATGCATTTTAATTTAAAATAAATCAACTCAATTATTCTCACAATACGTGCAGATTACAACTTCAAGCATGCTAACATACGACGTTCAGATATATTCAAACCACGTGATTCAAAGGAGTCCAGCGGCAACAACAACAACCATGTTTTTCATTTTGACTGTTGCCACTATCACAGAAATAAATCCAATAGTTATCAGTTAGAGATAACTATTGGATTTATCTCTCCTTGTAAGAACCTAGTTGGTAAGACAGAGTCAATGCGCAAATGAATGCGCATAAGTTGCTCTTCAAATGATGTCAAGAGGGTGAATCTTAGGTGGTAGAATGTTTTGGACCTTCACATGACGTGTATTCGGTCGTTTGTTTTACACTGAATACAATGTAAAGAAAGCAATTTGCGTGTCGGCATGTGTTGTAAAAGTACATATCTTTATCTGTCTTTAGTAATGTTTTGATACTAATTTTTTAGCATAAAACTATCATTTGGGGTCCCTAAAATTTGGGGGCCCCAGGCCGCGGCCTAGTTGGCCTGTGCGGTAATCAGGGCCTGCTTTTCAATGGCTTTTGAAGGGGAAAAAAATTATTGTTAATGATCATATTTCAAGTGCTGCACAGAAATCATGAAAGAAAATCTTCTTTCCACTCTAGCAATAAACATTTACATTCAAAATTATGTATAGTCCCTGATCATCATTCTTTAAATATATCTTTGAGTTGCTGTATGATGAAAGGCAGAAATTTGGTACCTCACCTCATTAGTGTATGGGGCACATTTTATTAATTGGGAATATTTTTTACAGGGGTCATATACAAATTAAAAATTGTAACATTTTGCAAATGAACAAGAGGAATTTTTTATTAATGGAGTCTTAGGGCCCGATTCAAACGAAACAGAGTTCTATCGTTTCCCGTTGCGATTGCGGAAATTTTCGACTGATTCCTATGTTTCCTATTCAAGTGAAACCTCTCTATCGCTTTTAGATCACGTGATACTGCAATCGGTGTTTTGCTATCGCTTTTTCAAAAGCGACCGTTTTCGAGAACATGGCGGACGCACTCTTGATAAGAAGATTACAACAACAACAAAGACTCGTTATTTAAAATTACGAAGCAATCCATTGCAATTATCAGACAGGGAATTCTGCAAAAGATTTAGGCCTGCAGAAAGCTGAATTTTCTCACAGAACAGAATTTCTGTAGGGTTTATTTTCTGTCGGCCCTTGAGTTCTACTCTAGCAGACACTACGATGCAGGCGCCATCTATAGTCCTTATTTTAAATCGTTTATTGCTCGGTACATTTGATGTTTGAAACAGAGCGAAAAAATACATGATTAACGAATAATTTCTCACTAAAATAAGCATCCTAGCAACCCTCCTAAACAAATACAAATATTCATACCATTATATTAAGGATGTCTTTGATTGTTAATTATATATCAGAATATAAAATATATAGTAATTCTACCCCTCCATTATAACAGCTTCATTGCTACAGAAAAATAAAATGTAGTTGGCAAACTAGAGAACAATTATTATTCAATAATTCGAACAATTCGACATTATAATTATGACGAACAATACTATTATTAATAATTTTCTAAAAAAAATCTTCATAAATTAAAAATGTATTTCCATGATTATAAACATACAAAAAATATTAACCAAAACGAGTTAAAATTTTAAAACATTAACCTACAATACTGTTGGGAAAAAAAATTAAGACACAGCCTGTTGTCCATTGCAGCTCAAACATAAATAAATAAACAGTTAGTCGTCGCCATTAAGTTAAAAGTTTTTTCCAGAGAAAGATGTGATTTTTTTATTGGTTAACAGTGACTTTCTACGTCATCGGAAGTTGAGTTTTCACTCTGTGGCGATAAAGTTTCGATCTAGCAAACCTGTAAGTTCGATCGCCTATTTTGTTTCACTTTGAATACACTTTTGCGGTCGCTTGTAAAAGCGATCGAACTTCCAGAGAGAAAACGATCGTTTTGGAGATGACCGATCGCTTTTCGTTTGAATCGGGCCCTTATTTCCTACCTTTTTCAATTTATAATGCCCGCTTATCTCTAATAGATAAGGAATTTACCACCTTATTCTTACCACCCCGAAAGGGTGATAAGAATAAGGTAAGAAGGTGGTAAGAACCTATTCCACCAAGATTCTTACCACCCTTTTGGGACACCCTGTATACATTATTTGTGTAAGGTGTTGCTTGAAAAGACCAATCACAATCTGTGGTTTAAGAATATGAACAAAATTTCAATATTTACAAATTACTTTTAATATCAAAAGTTAAACTGGTCTGAGACTTTGTGTTAGTTTTCTATCCAATAGAAAACATTATTATTAAACTGTTTAACTCATTTTAAAATTCTGTATTTTGGACAGTACTTGTTTGGTGGTATTAAGTGGTCCTATCAGTCTTTAGATGCACATATAATTAATTCATTTTCTTTTAAATTTTTCAAATAAATTATTGAACATAAGTTCTTATAATAGAGCTTGATTTTTTTATTTATTTTTTCTCCCACAATGCAACCTTATAATATTGGTTTCAGGTTAGCAGCAATATATTAGATATGTTTAACATTACAATAAGTTACAGTATAAATTATGTTTATACCGTAAGCTGATTAGCGCAATAGCTGAACCAATTTTTATCATTTCGGGCATTTTTATCATTAATGGTTATTCATTATCTGAAAACCATTTCCAGATGTCTTATAAAAGACACAAGAACTTCAGAATCTATCATGATGTTCCAGAAATCTTTTTTTTTTTTTTTTTTCTTTTTCTATTCACACAATACTCTTAATTCCTAAAAAAGAGTTACAAAATTTATTCTGATCATTTTTTTTACCAGTAGGTTATTTGAGAGTAAGTGTAGCATTCGCATTTTCTAATGCCAGTATAAGAGTATGTTGTTACCTTGCTGTGTTTGTTGAATTTTCTCTTTATAAAAGGCACTATTAAGTGGATCATTCCATGTTAAATCAACAAATGGGTTGTGCTGCACAATTTTTGATTTTCATGAGATTTTGTAGGTAATATGTATATATCTTGTGTATCATAAAACATTTTGTTTTATTTCTTAAAAAAATTTTGCTCTTGAGATTAGCCATTTGTTTACTCCGCTGACGTGTAAATTACCCGTTTAGACTCATTTCCTAAAAGCTGTAAAATTTTTATTTGAATTAGCAGGAAGATCAGACAGAGCTTATTGGAAAGCTTAAAGAATATACTTTTAACTGTGCATAGTAAAATAGATTTATATTAAGCTTAAATACAGTTTTTTGGGGCATCAAACAGTCAATCACGAACTAATGTTTTTTGTCATTTTAAGGATTTAAAAAAACAATGTAGAAATAAAAAACCAAATTTTTTTCTATTGCACTTACATATCAATACTATATGCAGAAAAGAAATTTAGCTGTTATTGGCTGTCCCTCATCCTGAAAAAGTTGCTTTAAAAAAATTTGAAAAATGGGCATTCTCACCCCCCATAAAAGTCATGTGGAACAGATGATAAAAATTTCAGAAAAAGCACATTTAAAGTTTAAGCAATTTTTTCAGGATGAAGGACAACCAGTAACAGCTAAATTTCTTTTCTGCATATAGTATTGATATGTAACTGCTACACGAAAAAAAATTGGTTTGCCACTGAAGGACCTTCATGAATTTTTAATCCTTAAAATAGCAAAAATGTGGACATAACTTTTTAGTTACAACATTAGTTGTGAACAACTATTTGATGTCCGGAAAACCGTATTTAGGCTTAACATAAATCTATTTTATTAAGTGCAGCTAAAAGTCCATTCTTTAAGCTTTTTCGAATAAGCCCTATCTGATCTTCCTGATAATTCAAATAAAAATTCTACACCTTTTAGAGAGAAAATAAGTCTAAAAAGTCCCCTGGAAGAGACCACATAACCCTCTATAAGCAACATATTCCAATTCCCTGTCCAGAAGTTTTCTTGGCATTTATCCAGAAGTAAAGTTTAAAAAAAAAAAAAAATTACAAATCAGTCGCTCTATCCTAAATTGGCAGCTAGTGCAGGTACAGTAGACCCCACTACAACACTGATTCATATAAGATGGATAGGTATAACACAATGGAAAACTTCAGACCTTATTCGTATGACATGTTAAAGGGGGTCTGTATAACGCGCTAGAAGAATGGGATAGATGCTTCTATTATATTACATTTTTGCACTGATGATGTTGATGCTGTGATTTGTGCAACTTGTATTTTTATGCCTTTCAGGCACTAATTTAGAGTCGGATGAGGAAAGCCTATCCAGAGTTGCCAACCTGGCAAGATCAAAAGTCAGGAGATTTTATTCTAAAAATCAGGAGACTTGTTTTCGATTAAAAAACTAAATTTTAAAAAGATCAAGGATGTATCAGCTGAAACTACATTTTGGAGAGAGAAATAAAAAGCATTTTTGATGCAATTTGTTGCCAGAAATAGTATTTTTAGAGCATAAAAAAATTAACATTGGGTCATGTCTTCTATTAGGTAGTCAGTGTCTTGTAAAAAATTTGGTAACATAAAAAATATTTAGAAAATTAAAAATTGGGGTTAATTTTTACACTTAAGGCATCAGAGGATTAAACAAAACAATGTGAAAGAAAATATAATAATTTTTAAGAGTATGGAAAAAGATAGAAATTGGAATGCTTTAGAACATGAAGCTCCACTTCTTATTATACATTTGTCAGTGAAGCCCAAATTATTTTTATGTCACATATATGTGGGTTTCTGGAACTAGTTTGAAGAAAAGAGAAAAACACTGAGAAGGGTTCCCTTCCAGGGTTTCTACGGATTTCACAGCTTTTGCTCCCTGACTTTTTATCTAGCGTACTTTCCTGAATTTTGCATTTCTATTTTTAATATTATATCCTTTAATTAATAATTTTTTTAATATATTTTGTCCCTTTTTTACAAATAATAATAATAACAACAATAGTAATAATAAAATCAATACACAAAAATATTATTTAACATCACTGGATTCTAACAAAAACCATGTTTGATAATAATTTAGGATAAAATTAAGAATATTTCAACTGAATGAGATATGTTAATAAAGGACACATTTTAAAATTATTTATAAGGTTAAATAAGAAAATGAAAATAAAACAATTTCTACAATTAGGCTCGAACAGGAAGTATTTTCTTGATTTTGCCGCATATTCTTGCATTTCCCTGACCTTTCTTCAAATTTCTCTGACTTTTTCCCCCAAATCCCTGACTTTCCAGGCCTGTAGAAACCCTGCCTTTCAAGACAGAACTTTAAAAAAAAAAAAGAAAAAAAAATAGAAAGAAAGAAAGAAAGACCTAAAATTCAAAAAATTGCATCTTTCATGTGATGAATGATAAAAATCTGGAGAAAATGATCAAATTATCAAAAATCAGGAGAAATGTACCATAAATCAGGTTGGCAGGAGATCAATGAAAAATCAGGAGTCTCCTGCCTAAATCAGGAGAGTTGGCAACTCTGCCTATCTGATGATGTGATTGAACATGCCAAACTTACCATGACAGCCCAGGAGACTACAACGCAATTAGATTTCACTATGGCAAATTCAGAAATAATGAAGAGTCTCAGGTTAAATGCTCTTTTGTCAGATGTAAAAAATAAAATGGAGAGGGAAATAGTATTGGAAGGGGGGAAAAATGTTTAAATATTTATAAAAAATTTAATTTAAAAATACTTTTGTGTAATTACTTATAAGTATTAGCAATGCAATTTCATAAGAACAACCCAAAGAATATTTTTTTAACATTGTTTGGGTTATCAAATATTTATTTCACTGAGCGGCCACCTCTTTTAATGACCGATTTTTCGGAAAATGGAGGATGTTTGCATCCCATAAGTTTCACTGTATATATAAATCATAGCAACATAGTCTGGAATTTTACCAAAAAATTTCTGGAAAAATAGGAAACCTTGTTTGAGAAATTGGGTGACAACTGTGTATATTGTTGAACAATTAAACATTATTGTAGTCCTTTTGTTGAATAATTATCACTTATGTTTAGGTTGGTTTTATTAGGGGTCTCCTGTGCTTGCTCCTGAAGCTTTGTACAAAATGAATTTATCATGTATATGTGCCCCGTACACTTGTGAATTTTATCTTGTGTGTAACAGGATTTTGTTGTAGTTACTCTTTGTAAAAAATGAGATTATACAAGTTTAGTTACACAAAACCAATCAAGACTTACTATGTAGAACTTTGGCTGGGTACAGAATACTCAGTTTAGTACCAAGTTGTTATAAAAAAGAATCACTGATTTACAAATACAGAATTTTGCACTTTATGAAATGAAAACATGTAATCATGTGTTATGTTACTATATTCAATAAAAACAAAATTATTTTTAAAAACACATTAAATTAAAACACATTGTGCAATACAGCATGTTATTTTAAATTTCATAATTTTAATTGTCTGATAAAATATTTTTTAGATTAATGTATTACTTATGATCTTAATAAAACATTTTTTTTCTTCAACAAATATGGTTTGTTTTGCATTATATTTAAGGTAAATCTACACAAGGAGTATCTGTCTAGGGGGTGTGCCTAGGGCAAAGGACTTTTTGAGCACTTTTAACATTCACTCATTTTACATTTGGTGAAAACTGCCCAAAACTCTAGACCGTTAGATTGACAGCTGCGCAGTTAGCCGCGACTCTGGAAATTCACAGTTCAGCCACCTACCATGTTCAGTGTCATCTACTCAGCCATGGTGGGGCTATTAATATGGTTAGATGGCAAAATGCATGGAAGCCTGCAAAGTTAGGGGGGAAAAATCGTACACATTTTAGCACTGCTTACAGATAGTTTATTTTCTCAGAAGTAGGGTGAAAATAATTGGATAGTTTTGCATCATTCAGCAGCACAAAGGTTAGAATTCATGGATAATATGCTTGTGTGGATGGTGAAACTTTTCTACAACCGAAGAAAGACGGGCCTTTTTATACCACCCAATACAATCATTTTGTTAATAAGTACCTTTATATGTATTATTTTACAATGTTTTAATAATAAAAAACTTTGTAAAATAACACCATAACGGTTACTTGAACGGCCATACAGCTGTTTCTATCAAAAACTTTTTGATCTTCTTTAGTGGTAAACTTCACCTGAAGCCAGGAACGTGGAACTGAAAAGCTTTCCCTGTTCCTGGCTTCACCTGAATGTTTACCACTGAAGATCAAAAAGTTTTTGATTGAAGCAGTTGTATGGCCGTTCAAGTAACCTTTATGGTGTTATTTTACATTTTTATTCTTTTGCATTCTAAACACCAGTTATTTTGAGTGTTTTTTGTTAAAGTTTTAATTCTTTTTAATCTAAATATAACTGGTTCATTTAAGTTAATCTTTCATCATTTAATTAATTGTTTATAACACTAATAGATACAGTGATTATGCATAATCACTGGATTATCTGCTTGTAAGAAAACCACAATTACATGTCATGGAACCTTTAAAGTAAGGTTTACAGTTAATTTTCCTAACACTCTTACTCTTGAATATGCTATATGACCAGGGTTTGAAAAAATCCTGGTTGCCCAGGCAACAAAAAAATATCCCTTGGCAACTAGCTTTCCTTTTCATTAATGTATTTCAATATATGCGTATATATATATATATATATATGGAGGATTTTGCAACTTTTGTTAGCCCTTGTATATGATCCCAAAATTTTCTGTCACACTGTTCTTAATTTTCAATCAAGCTACAACTATCACCTTTTTCTGGCATAGATCTGTTAAAATATCAACATACACAAAGGAGTAACAAATACTAAGTGCAAGCAGTTTATTTGATATAGAATTTCAGAATTTTGTAATGGACTATACAATAAATAAATAACTGTAAAACTGACTTAGATGCAAAATTGACATAAATAATAATTAATTCAGATACAAACACCAACAATCAGAAAAGCTTTACATTATACTGCAAACACAAATTACAGATGTGCAAAGTTTCCAAAATCAAAATGCCTGAGATTTCCTGCTTTTTAAATGCCTGAGATTTCATGCTTTTTAATTTCAAAAAGCTGAGATTTTTTTTGCATTTATTTTCAGCATAAAATGTATGTATAATCAATACAGACATAATTTCTTTTATTAAATGCCATGTGCGCACATATAAACTTAATAGAATAGTGCTAAATTGTATGGTGTAAATAAATTCAATTTCAAATATTTTCCGAATAAATATCAGAAAATACAAAACATCAATCAAAATACATAGGGAGTAAACTACTCAAATCTAAAAGTTATATAAAGATAATTCATAACAATAAAATTTGAAATAATATCTTATTTTATAACTGATGATGTGAACCTGATAAAAAAAAAAATTGACCCGAGAAAATGAAGAAAAATCCCGAGGCCCAAAACAAAATGGAAAAGCCTGAGACTTGGCACGTCTGATATTATTTATCAGATACAGATAATATTGTTTGAAGAGTTTAAAAAAACCATAAACAGATAGCATTAATGTAAAAAAAAAAAAAAATATTGTAAAATGTTGTCAGTCATTTTCAACATAGATCTTGTACACAAAACATTTTATTACAATTTGAAAAATAGGGTGAAATTTTCAGGATGTGATCAATTGATTTTTTGCTAAATCATCACCATTTACAGTCAAAATACATAATTTAATTATATATAGTACTGAATATAAATACTTTTTATAGCAAATTAATATTCTACTTACTGCTTTCGAAAAGGTTAAGTATCAAGAACTAAAATAATGCAGCAGTGTTAATGTGCAGCCGTATATTATTTAAATGTTCATCTTCATAAGTGGATAAATAAATATATAGTGAGGTGATAATTGTTTAATTTAAACTACAGAGGCAATTTTTATGTAAGTGTGTGTGTGTGGTGTGTATCTTAGATTATGAAAAATATAATTAAGTGGTTTCAAAATTTTAGTGTTATGCAGATTGCAGTGTAATACCAAATATAAGATGCATTTTAGTACTTTTTCCATTTAATGCATTTAAATCCCAATTTAATTACATTCAGAATAACTAATTTTTAATAATTAAAAGTTGTGAACCTTTTAAATTACTAAAAATTAATTCAAATTTGGAAAAACTAGACTACAAAATTTAAAATGATAATAAATTCCAATTCTCGTGCACATAAATTGGTGCTTGTGAGATAAAGAATGATAAAATTACAGGGATAAAAATGTTGCAATTAACTGAATTATCAAAACACAATGTGCATTTTCATATTTTGTTTAGATAAGTTGTAAAGGAAAAATGGAAGAAAAAGTGAGGGCAAAGGACACTACAGTAGCTAATATTTAGTGTTGGCCAATTTGAAACTTTTAAAAATAATTAGTATTAAAATTTCGTTTTGTTCATTGCTACAACAGTTATTTTAACAACACTTTTAAATGTGTTTTTCACAATCAACTTCCAATCACAGAATTAAAAATTGTTTTAAAGATTAGCTAGAGAAATACTTTTTTTTTTTTTTTTTTAAATGAATATTTAGAATAATGCAACAAACACAAGAGTTTTTAAAAGCCACAGCTGCATAATGTAAAGTGCTGGGGAGAGAAAAAAAGATGCATTCAGTATAAGGCTATGTGATGCACATCACATGAAATGACAGTATAACGTTAGAAATATTTTCAAATATGTTCAGAGTACTCTTTTTTTTTTTTTTTAAATTGAGATTTTCAAATCTAAAATACAGTGAAAAACATTTAACATGAAGCTGAGGAGACAAACATTTTTTTGTGCATAGTTACTGTCATCATTTTCATTGCATAGTTACTGTCTGGATCGCTATATCATTTTGTGTTAACTGATTTTTCATGTTAAGCATTTTTGTGATAAAAGTACTTCACCATATGAAATTTGAAACAAGGGTTAGCAGTCCAGTTAAAATGCTGTTCTTTTAAATGAATGCAAGGATAAGACTTCCTTTCAAATCTCTTTAAATACTTACTGTTGTCATTTGAAAAGATTCTTTATTTCAGCAAAAGGAGTACAGTTTTCCAATAGATTTAGAACTTTCAAAATTGTTGTATTATAGAAGTAAAAATGGGGTTCTGCTTGCTAATGTACTCAAAATACAATCCTAGAGAAAATTTTTATTTTTATCGTAGAATAAATTATTTAAATGTTCCTCTTCATCTTTATTTGGTGGGAGGAGAAAACACAAAACTACTTTAAAATAATGAAATATATTGGCGTGGCAATCAACTTGTAATACATTTTGATTTCACTGACACAACATAAATAATGTTACAAAATTATCTGATAACAGGTTTTCCAAACCTATAATTGATATACAGTTGCACCTCGATATAAGGTCACTTCCCTTTCAGTCCCGGCTCACTGAAGGAATTCTATGTTATGCGTTATCGGATATATGGTCAGGTCTAAATACTGTAATCACCTGCATGGTCACTTTTGTATGACTTTCTTTGAGTGATTCCAGTAATTTTTCACCTTTTCTAAATACGGTTTGCAGAATTCTTTCTGAAATTTTAGATTCCAATGCATTAGAAAGTAGCGATAGTGATACAGAAAGGTAAGCAGTGACACAAGCAAAAGCGCTGAAAGCATCAAATATCTTACCCAATTTTTTTACCAGCCATGAGGGAGCTGAAAATATTTTCAGAAACTACAAAACTTAGAAAACACTGTCTAAAAATGTAAACTAAAATTGCGACTGTCCAGTATTATGAATTATTTAATTTCTTTCTGGTTCCAATAATTTTAATTAGTTCAACTCAATTAAAAAATTATAACCTAATAAACTGCAAATCGTGAATGTATTACATTTTTCAAAGAATTATGCTGTACTGGTATAATGCTTATTTATTGAGAAATGCATATGAATCGATTTATCGAAATGCATATGAATCGATTATAAGATTAATTTCAGGAAGTCCCAAGGGGTGACTTTATATCAAGGTCCCACAGTAGTATGATTTTGGTCAAAATGTTCTTGAAAGTGTGCTTATAGCTCAGTTTCATTTTAAAAAATTATTTGTTTAAATCAACTAAACTGAATTTTATATTTAATAAAATAGTTTTCTATCGTAAAATAGAAGAAAAAAAAAAAAAAAAAAAAAAAAAAAAAAAACCAGAAAAAAATCTGAAGTATTGTCAACAAATGCAAAACTAAAATCAGCAAATATGCTGAATTTTGAAAATCATTGTAAAATAAATTAAAACTTTGTATAAAAAACACATATAATGATACTTATAGAAAGATACGATCGTTTTGACTGAAAATTCATTCAGCCTTCCTCAGTCAAAGTTTTTATTTATTTTATTGTTTAATAACAGTATTTTGAGTTTTTTTCCGCCATTGTAATTGTTTTTAAAAATTTAAGAGTTCAGCAAATTCTTTATGCACTTCGATCAAGGATTGACAATGATAAACATTTTAAATATTTTTATAAAAACAAAGAGTGATCAAATATATAAATACGTATCAGTTTTTAAAAATTACTGAGCATTTAATATGTTAATTATATTTGAAATGAAAAAAAAAAAGAATAAAAACTTACTATTACAACCCATATTTCTAAATAAAATCAAATATACAGTAAAATCTTTCCAAAGATTGTTTATTTTTAGAATCTTCACAAGTTCTAACTTATGCATTCTTATTAGTAAGTATTAGATATTTTAAAGTACCAACTATTTGTTTAATCTATACTTACAAGTATTTATGCATAAAATTTGTGAGCTAAAATAAATATATGACTAAAAACATTTTTTTTTCTTCTTTCTTATTCTCATGCACCAATACTTTTCTTATTACAAAACATGTCTCATTTCTCCAAAATATGGTAAGATTTCACTGCATTTTAAGGAGATTACACACAAAAAAAATATCACAGTTTTTAAAGAAGGAAAAAAGTATAACATTTATTAAAATAACAAAAAAATCATAAAATAAGTAGCAAGCACTAACAAATTCAAAAAGGAAAATTTATAAATAAAAATCTTTGGTATCAGTAACATAACAAATAATACTTTCTGTAAAACAGCTATACAATAAAATAACCCATATCAGAAAAATGTTAAAGTTTAAAATAAATCATTAATGTTAAAATTTTATGTAAAAAAAAGAAAAAGTTGAATTGTGCTCACAATTTCAACAGGTACAACATAGAAGTAAATACTAAGCACAGAAAAATGTTTCACTGTATAAAATGCTTCAGTACAATTTATAAGCATCAGAAAACAAAACAAGAATCTAAATACAAACTTATAAAAACACAGAGTGAGTACCTAGGAAAAGACAAACCGTACATATTCTTTTGTGCATATCATGTACATTAACATGTTAACCCGTTCAGGACGAGTGGCGCACATATGCGTCGACGAAAAACTGATCTCAGGGCCGAGCGCCACACCTTTGCGTTACGGTGAAAGTGACACCCACGGCCGAGCGCCGCATATGTGCGTTTCAAAATTGGAACGAAATGCAGAGCACTAGAGGACATTAGTAATCCATGTTTCTTGTAAAATATTATACTCATAAATAAGTATTTCTCTCTCCAATGTCAGATTGGGGTTAGTCAACTGTCTGTGAGTCATTAGAACTTTGGAGGGAAATAATGTAAACAGAAACACGTGCAGAATACTTCTTACTCATTTTGAAGTGGTTTGCTTTTCTCTTTAGGTTTTTGTTTAGCTTAGGCTCTAGCTTTTGTTCTGATGGGATTTAAACTTTATGGTTTCTCTGTGGTTGGGGTTGTTTATCTCGGCCAAGTTTTTGTTCTCGGCAATGTGAAGTTTGGTATTGGCATAATTTTTAAGGCACTCCACCGTTTATCGCTTGTTAAGAGAGGACGTACTTTTTATTTCACTGAGCCACGACCAGCCGATATTTCTAATATGTTTATTCTTCAATAGTCCTTTTAATGGACATCATTTCCCAAAACTGTGCACTGAGAAAAGTGGGAAAAAACTTAAAAGGAGGTGTGTTGTTTGCTCAAAGAGGAATAAAAGACGTGACACCGCATATGAATGCAAACTTTGTAATATCAGATTATGCGTTGATCCGTGCTTTGAAATTTACCATACGGCTTTAAAATTTTAATTATTCAATTGTTTTATAGTATTTGTAAATATTTTTTCTGCATTTATATATTTTTAGTATTAATTTAGTATTAATCAAGATAATTTTAAATGTAGTATAGTGTATTATATTTTTATTTTTCATAATTAAACATTAATTCTTTTAATTATTATTTTTTATTATGAGAGAAAAACATATTATATTCTATAATATATTTAAAAATGGTGCCATTTCCATGCAAATGAGAGTTTTTATGCATTGTTTTGTAACGCATACGTTTTGAGAAATTTAATGCGCGTTAGGCTTAGCGGGCGAAAACTCCTCGGCCTGTAGGAACAATCGAAGCTTGAGAGGTGTTGTCCTGTGGGGAGCGCTTCTTTCCGCGGGCACTCGTCCTGAACGGGTTAAATACATTTAAGGTAAGCATTTCTCATAATTGTTATCAAACAGGAAACATGTTCTCAATTTGCACTCTTTTTTTTAAAATCACTATTGTTTTGGATATTCCATTCTGTAAGGTTACAAGGGGATTTTTGTTGCATACAATATTTCTTGGCTATTTTATACATAAAAACATTTATTTACTATTATATTCTTTCCAATTATCAAATTTTACTTAAAAAATATAATCATTTTCAGTTGGTTTATTGTTTTTTCTTTTTTATGTAAGTCAGAAAGACCATGAATATTTTTAACACAAGCACTTCTATTAATAAATGATCATGCATCATTATTTACGTGTGGGGAGGGGTGGGGTTAAGTCTTGGGATGAAAGTATGAGACAGGTAATTTTCTTTTCTTTAGCATTTGCAAATAAGGAAAAGGAAGAAACAGTAATCCTTAACAATTTTAAACACAAAAGAATATTCAGTTAGAAAAATTCTCCAATTCTCTTGAATCTACAATGCAAAATCGGTGTAAATCAGATCTGTCACAAAGAACCTCTAAGAATTAGCTAAAGCCATTTTTTAAAACTTTTGAGATTTGCAAAATGATCACTGTGTTCACATTCATCTCTTAATTTCTAATCAGAAATCACCTTTTTCTTTCATGTCAACAATTGGAAACTTGCGAATGAACCTCAGAGTCTTTGAGTGCATGGGTATTTTGTTTCCAACACAAAAATAAATAGCTTTCAATTCACATGCTCCCTAATATAAATGAATTAATGATAGTCAAAGAAAAAGAAATCAAATGATAATGAGTGAGCATCAGACTGATGCTCAAGAAATGACCTGAACATGCCATGAAAATGTAACCAAAGATGCATTAAAATAATACTAGTATTATAAAATTATTAAATAAAACGTTTTTAAAAAGTGTAGGCACAAAGTTTTAAAATCAACCACATAAATGCATTCTATAATCAAACTATTTTGTCATGCATCAATTACAAAATAAATAAATATAAGTCTTTTCTAATTTTTTAAAGTTTTCTAAGACTTATGCACTTACAAAAGCTACATTTCTTAACTTTCAGAAATTTGTTTCTTTAATTCTGTTTTTATGATGGAACACAGAATTTTAGATGCTAGAAATTTTTTCTCAGTCTCATGCATTTTATTATTGCTAAGTGTAATATATATATAAATATATGCTTCCTGACTAAGACATTTATCTTAAGTATATTCAATGGCAAAAAGCATCATAGTAAACAGTGAACCTTTCAAAACATAAATGCAGTTTCTGGAGGTATTACTCATATATTAGTGCTGCATCACATTTGCAATAGAATTTACAACACATTGAACAAAAAAATATCTAATGAGATTAAGTATAGAAAGTTGTAAACAATGATAATGTTAGAAGGAGCATAAGTTAAAATATACCATTTTAAAAGCAAAATAAGTTTTTTAAAAAAAAAGAAAATTATTGCATGATGCTCTTTCAATTAAAACTTTTTAACTGTCTTCTTAAAAATGTTGACAGTTAACTAAAGATATTAAAATGTGCAGGTTGTAATTTCATAGATTTTTTCTAAGTGTTTCAATTGTTTGTTGTCAACTTTAAAAATAAGGATATTTTTAGATTGACACTTAGTTATAAATAAATAAAAAAATCTAAAATGTTTTGAATCTTCATTTTGTACTTTTCACATCCCCAGACTTTCATAGATATGCCTTTATGAGAGAGAATCTCAAAAAATCACCAATTGAGACAAGCCAAAGCTAAAATTGCTATATACAAAAACATCTATATCATGCACAAGTACTTACAATTAAAACAGCCACTACTACAAAGAAAATATATAACAACAACAGAAATAATTTTTTTGATGAAATTTACAGCTAAGCAAATAAAATATATAACAAAACAAAAACAAATTGCACTATCAGAAAAGCAGGAACTTCAAAAATAAATTTAATAAATAAAATTTCAATTGCAGAAAATCATATATCTTTTAAGTTATATGTACATATGCATAGGCATTAACAATATAAAAGACATTCACTTTTTAATTTAAAATTTATAAGATCAGATATAACAGAGAATTGCAAAAATGTGACAAAATCGTGTTAGTAACATTTTGATGAAAAAACATTCCTATAAAGGGTCATTCTAAATTTTCAATAACATCTTTTCAATACTTCAAACATTATCATCGAGATGCTTTAAGCAAAAATCTAACATTAAAAGGTAACATTCTAGATTCCACACAGTGCCACCAATTGTTAATGACAGTCACAAGCCACATCACCAAAATATTAATAAAAGTACAGCAAAAAACACTTTAAAAAAAGAAAAAGCAATATCTAAAAAATATACAGGAACTACCCAGAGTTTAAAATTAATTTTCAACTTCAAGTAAAGCAATCAATTTTTAAAGTAACATCTGTCAAAAAAAAAAAAAAAAAAAAAAAAAACTGTGAGAAATACCAATGAGAAATAATGGTTTTAATGTTTTTATAAATAATTTGTGATTTTGAAATTTTTATAGATCAGTAATATTATTTACTCATTGATAAATAACATACTTCCAGTTTTTTTTTCTTTCTAAATTAATAATGATCATTAAGTACAAGAAAAGAGTTATAAAAAGTGAAAGAAATATTATAATTAAACTACTAATTGATTGTTGATTAGCTTTTTTTGTATAAAATTTCAGAAATTTAATTAATAGCATAATGAAGATGCTTTATTAAAACCAGAAAGATCCATACATGATTTGTGAACTAAAGATTTTACATAAAAGAAAGCATTTGTACAACTTTCAAAAAGCGGTTTAATATATATAAAAAATAATTGTAACCTTTTATTAAATTATAAGCATTTTAGATAACACAATAAGTTAGTATTAACCATCTGTCAGTTTTATTTTGCTTTCAACACAGCAAGTACTTCTTATTTTGCATAAGTATATATTTAGTAAATCAGAATTCTTATAACGAAGTAAACTCTAAAAACAATAAATTTATTAAAAATATTAATTACTAAATAATTCAAATACATAAATGTGCCCAAAACTATCAAAGTACTATTTTTGAATAAAGAACAATAGAGATTTATTCAAAAGTAACTATAAATCTATCATTCATGGTTGCCACAAAAAATTTGAAATCAGTTTCCCTGACTTTCACTGACCGCAATTCATAGAATTCCCTGACCACCGCGGTCCTAAAAAATACATGCAACAATGAAAACACACCCATTCCACTTAGCAATAAAAGGCTATAGTTATTAAAATAATAAATTTTACATGCATTTATGGTACTATAGTGATTTACAAATTAAAAGAGTTTTTATGCATGTTTCTAAAATATAAGTACACATCTCTCTCTGTCTTAATGCATTAAAAATAATACTTAAATTTAAGTACTATTAATTATATGATAAAATATTTTTTAAAAACTTTTTATTATGGCCTCCACCATCCTCATAGCCGTCCAATGCACTCCTTTTGTTTTTTCTTTTACATTTATAATGAAAATACATACATAAATAAGTAAATTTTACTTTCTTAACCGTTTGAGTCCCAGAGGGTATTGAAAAAACACTGACAAAGAATCCCAAACAACGCAATGGTGCTTTCTCTAAATGAGTACAAAAGACCTTAGCAGTACGATGGCGCTTGTTTTATTTTATGTCGAGAAATATCAAGCAGCGGAATAGTGCTTTGTTTATTTTACATCAATGAATCCCAATTGTAAACCTATCTATTGTAAAATGTACTATTTACATTAAAAGGAGCTATGTGATATACTTCCTTCAGTAAATCTGAGCACACGACTTCAACAATCGGTAACACAACATCAGTTGTCCGCAATGTTCGAAATGTACTGGGTTTTCTCGACATAAAATCTCAACAATGCGAGCACACTGCTCCGGACTCAAACGGTTAAGTTTCAATACATTTTCCCTGATTTTCTTCTCTAAATTTAAATTTTCCTTGACCAATTTCATTTTCCTTGACTTTCAAGGTTTGTGGCAACCATGTCACTGTCTAATGAAATGTAAAAGAATACAACTGTGTGCAATATAATATATAAAATACTTTGTACTTCTTTATATAGGATGGTCCAAAAGTTGGTAGAGAGTAAATAACAATATTTATGTTGAGATTACATGTACATACAATTATATTTACTAACACAATTATTACATTGACAATTAAATTTTATTGTGCCAATAATATAAGTCAATAGTTATAATGAACACAATCGTAATAATATAACCAATACACAAAGCTATTCCACATACTGTCCTCCTACTTTTGGACCAGCTTGTATATCTGTATAGGTATTATAAATGAAAGTAGTTTTGATTGATTTATTGCACTTTACTTTTCACTCAGCCATAGCTAATAACCACAGCAAGATTTAAATGATCATGCAATTAAAGTTCTAAACATACATACTAGAAATGGCTGATATACAAGATCTGAATCAAATAATATTTAAAACATAAAATAAAACAATTGTATATTTAACAAATGATAACAATTTGTACTAATTGGCTATTAATTTTAAACTCTGACTACAATTCAAGTAATCAAAGCAGATGCACAAATTACAAACATAAACTAATTTGGCCTTGGACATAATAAAACCATATATATTGTGTTTGTACAAGTGAAAAATGAAGAAAAAGCAGACTATATTCATAATATGCTGGGGGAAAAAAAATGTAAATCTGTTGGCTTTAGAAGTTATCTTCAAGTAGGACAGAACACTGAAATAAAAAATTAGTACAAATTAATTAGTTGTCAAATGTAAAAAATAAACATACACAGTAGAAGCTTTTAATAGCCCAGTTGAAATTACTGTAAATTTTGATTTGGTGAGTTAAAAAATATGACCCTCATCTCAATTTAAAAGAAAAAAAAAAGTAGTTTTCTTTTCCTACAGATAAGAATATATTAGGTGTATTGGAAATTAATGTCCTTTTTTAACATAAAATTTAAACAAATAAAATTTCAACAAGTACTGAATCACAAATAAGGTGTGCCTAAGTATAGGACTCATATTTGTTGAATTTGAAAGAGAATTTTATAGATAACATTTCTTTTTCTTTCAAGGAAAATGGCCACCCTCCCTCTTTTTTTTTGTCTACCCTCCTTGGAGAATTCTATTTGATGTTCTGATATTGATTTTTAGATATTTGTGAGTGTTGTATTTTATAGCAAGAATTTTATGGATATCTCTTTTCTTTTTAAAGATCTTGCAGCATATGCAAAAAGAGCATTCTTCCATAAGTTAGGAAGTTTGGAAAAAGCTCTCCAATTTAGCACCTATGCCAATGTCAAATTTTGTTATATTACCTTCAGTAGTTTTGCCTAGGCAAAATATTGACACACGAGAAACAGACAAAATTTTTCCCTAATAATTTGCAGAAGGAATTTTTGGATAAGATACAAGTAACTCTAAATGGCATAGGCATTTTATGTACATAAGGGTTAATTAATCAACACCTAACTTCCAATACCGCAAGTGGAATATAACTACAACTGAAACCCATTTGGAATGCCTATTTTTAAATTTTTCTGCACTGTATACATAAACCTTTTGGTTCATAAAAAAGAGTCAGTTATGGAAGTCTAGAAACAGTTATAAGAAATATTGAAAGAGTTAAACAAATAATTTATTTTTTGGAAATATTTTATTAAGTCCAGCCTAATTTTTAAAAACCTGACACTGTCTACACTATGGAAAAAGTGACTCAAACATGAATGTCCCATAGATGAAAGAGATTAATAGTTCAAGTTCATCTTGATAAAACAAAGGCTGGTGAATCATTAAGCCTTCAGGTTGACTCCCAATATAGTGGGAGGAAAAGGACAAAAGGTAAACATAAATCACAGGGTACAATGGCATAGTTTTTTAAGCATTATTTAAATAAATAATATTTTAAAAAGTTGTTTTATATTAGATTTTGTAACCCCTTTTGTCCAGCTTTTTCTCTGAAAAACTTACATTTTTGGATAGTTTTTATTTCTAATGCCAACCAAAAAAAAAAAAAAAAGTTGGATGAGGAAAAAAAAAAGGGGGGGAACATTTTAAATGGGAGGTATTTATTTGAATGAAAAATTATTTCACAACTCCTATTTAATCATTGTGATAGTTACCTTTTAATATGTAGTCAGTGAGTAAAGTTGGAACAGTAGGACTATCATCATTAATTGCTTGCAAAACTGTAAAATAAATTAAATGGCACATAAAATCATAGCCAAGCAAAATCACTACTGCACAGAAGTATACAAATAAAAAACACAGTCACTTAAATACAAGCAGGTAAAATTCGGAATATTTAGTAAAATATTCTGTAATTTCTTATTAATTTAAAAGAAAAAGAAAGAAATTACATGGAACTTTGACATATTAAAGTCATTTAATCTTTAAAAGTTCTGATAATTGAAAGTAATAAATAGTAATAATGCATACATTATTTAAAATATTAAAGCAGGAATCTTTTCATTTCAGACTATTTATCTTTTACAGAGATGAAATTTGATAAAAAAAAGTTTACCTAGAAGACACACCAAATATTTTATATTATTTTGATGGACAAAAAAACAATTTATTCTACAGCTGTTAACACCTATGGATTAATGTTAATTAAAATCAAAATTAAATCATTGATTAAAGAAAAATATTGAAAGACTAACTCACAATCCCAGTGAGAGAATAAAACTAAGCTCACTTAGCTTATGCAAGCAATGCAAAGTGTCTATCAAACAATGGTGCACCCCCTTTAACAATATGGTAGTTAGCTTTTTTTTTCAATTCCATTGAACAAAACCAACTAAGAAAAAGAATGTGTTATTCATATTATAAGATACTACTCATTTATCTAGTTAAATTTTAAAAAAAATTATTCATTTTGCATAACATTTATTGATTAAATCACTTATACTGTGAAGCTTTGCTCTATTTTGGATATAATACTAAATCAAAAAATTCTAGAAACATCTACATAAAACAAAATATACATACTTTTGATCAAAATTTGTAAGGTAGGATTATCTGGTGTTCCTTTTTCTGGGTCATATGGAATTACTGTACTAAGGTACTGAAAAAATGTACACAATTATTTGCTAATGATGCATATACATATATAATTTTCATAAATATTATTTATTTTAATAATCATGATTAAAATAACTTAAATCAAGTGATTAAAAAAAATCATGGATTAAAATCATTTTCCAGTAGATTGATTTTACAGTTTTAGAATGTGTTCTAAATATAAATAAGTTGCATTTACAACTTCAGCTTCATTTAGCAAAGCTACATAGATCTCTTTAAGTATGTGTGTAATAGATTTGGCCCAAATTACTTTTTAAAATATAGCATTACAATATATTCTTATTTTTCGTAGTTGAAATTAAGAACAAAAAAAGATGATATGCAGTTATGTTACAAATTAACACAACTTTGAAAAGTAATAATTCAATGTAGGATTTTATGCTGAAGCATACATGATCCTGTAAAACAGAAATTACATATAACAGAGCTTTAAAAAAAAAAACAACAAACAAACTATATTTTAATATTACAACATATTTATAAATCTTAAAATAAAGAAATTATCCTAATTTTAATAATAAATTGCATGGATATGCTAATTCATTTTGCTTTTTCACATAGTTTCCAATTGCCTGTTTATAATTTTTTTAGCAGCTAACAATTACAAAAGAGGAAAATCCCTTTCCACAACTTTTCATAACCATCCCTCATTTGTTAAATTTTAAATGTTCACTTCCCAAGTTGAAGCTGTGAATTCACACTAATCAGCCTGAAGCAAACAACATACCTACCCATCGTCGTAATTTGTCAAAGAGGTTTTATAGAGGATAAGCACAGACTTTTGGACGAAAAACTCACCTATGAGGAAAAGTGTTTTTTCATAAAATTATTCAAAATTTAAAATTACTCATAATTTATCTTTTTCTCAAAAGATTTTTCTCACATCTGCAACATAGAAATGTCTAAGGCAGAGATGTAGCTAATGGGGCCTTGCCTAGCCTGAAATTTAGATTTTTGTTAACAAACAATAATAATTAAACTTTAAGTTAAGAACAATCAGCATTAAAAACCTAATATTTAAAAAACTTCTGGGCGGTAAGTGCCTTTTCGGTCACATATCATGATCATGTTCATTGCCAACTTACCAAAATGAAAGAAATAATAAACAATAGAATTGAAAAAGTATATGTTCAAAAAGAAATAGTAGATACTCTTATCAGTGCCCAGAACCTACTTTTATTTAACTCATACTTCCAATTTAACATACAATTTTACCATCAAAAGCAAGAAGAACCTATGCAATCCCCAATATCAGACACTGTCGCAGATTGGAAGATGAGATTAATAGAAAATACAATTAAACAACCCTGGATACTAAAATAAAAACCTCGTGGTGCTATGCTGATGATATTGCTGCAAGAGTTAAAACAGACTTCATAAATAAACTTTTAACAAAGTTTAATACTTACAACAATAACATTAAATTCACTTATGAAATGGAAACCAACAATGTTTTAAATTACATCAATGTTAAAATAATTTGTGACAAACCAAACCTTACTCTAATCACAGTTTAAAGGAAACCAACAAATAATAATGAAACAATCAACTACATCTCAAAAGCACCATATAATTATAAAATTGACACCATCAGATCATATGTAAATAGAGCCATCAAAATATGTTCTAATTACACCCTCTTAAAAGACAAAAATTCATTGAAAAATAATGTAAAGACACTGATTATTCAAATAAGCTTGTTCCAAAACTTTTTAATAATCAAATTAAGGAACTGGAGACCCCTACAGCAGTGGAGAAGGCTTGAAAATAGCCAGAGTCTGCTAAGAGAAGAAAAAAAATACCTATCAAGCCAAATATGACCATTTTAAAAAGAATCTGTACCAATAATGATTTAATTGATAGAGAAGAAACTGATAGAATCTATACAGTAAACTTAAAATTTAATGTTACGAATAAAAAGGGATGCTACATAGGCAAATGAAAAGAAAAATTAAAAAAGGAAAACACTGCCAATCTAATACATAAAAAACTAAACACTACCCAATCTCGTATCGCCCAAAAAGAAAACATAACAATGGATTTAAATTGAGAAAATTGTTAATTATCAAATAAAGACTATGGTTTTTACTGAGAAGCAGTAGAAATAATCTCTACCCCTAAGGCTGTTAATGACGTAGCACATGCACATACAGATGATAGATGGCATACATGCAGGGCCCTAGCTAAAGGGAGAGGAGGGGAAAGCACCCCCCCCCGTAACACTCACAAAATTTGTTAAACTTGGCAAAATTAGAAACCTATTTGGCAAACTTGGTATAAAAACATTTTGCCAAAACTATAATTTACTTTCTATTTCTGGTCACTTGGCAAAAGTAAAAAGTTGGTAATATAGTAGATAAAAAAAGAAAAAATAAGTTGGTAAACACTAATGTTCAACTTGGCAGTTTATTCACCCCCCCCCACACACACACACACACGTACACAAACAAACAAAAAGTCTTAGCTGTCGTCCAGGTTGCATGATCCTGGGCAATGAACCAAACATTGAAGAAGGGAGAGGGATCAGAGATCTGTCTAAGGCACTTTCCATCCATTTTTTTTTTTTAATATTAGGTTTTTGATGGTAATTGTTTTTAACTTAAGTACTTTAAAACCTAAAGCTTTTATTATTTTAATTTATCTTTTTTGTGAGAAATTCTACTTCTCAATGCCCCTCCTCCCAGAAGTTAGAATATTTTCCTAAAGGAAAATTCTAACTTCTTTTTTTTTAATTGTGTACGTGGAGGGAGTTAAATTAGAGTAAAGTTAGATGGAACGGAAACTAACTATTCAGAATTCATTCTGATAAACTGGATTTTGGGCCTACCAGATTTGAAAAAGAAAATATATATATATATATAGTTTGAATATTTCAACAAAGCTAAATATTTGATTTAGAGAAGTTTCAACTTTTAGTAGTGAAGTTAACAAATAATTTTACTAAAAAGTTAAGTTAGAAAATGTTATTTCATTTATAAAATAGAAATATTATTAAATTGCACAACTTAGTATAAAAGCTACACAATGGCTTAGTTTAATTTTTAAAATAATTTAATTTCAAAAGAAAATGTATAATATCAAATTAAATTTCTTTTATTTTTTCTGTATCAACAATATTTGTACTCAAAAATACAAATTATATTTCTGTTGTCTTAAATGTTAAATATGATTTGAATCATTTGCATTCGTTTTCCTGCACTATCTATGTACTAATTAAAATAATAGCTACTACCAACTGCCATGAAAACAGCTTAAAATATGTTTTTATACTATAGTGTTAAAAAAGGGTGTATTACTTTCATAAATGTAAATTAATTCACATCTAGAATTTTTAAAACATCTTTAAAAAAAAAAAAATCTGATTCGTATTAAAATAAATATTTAAATCAAAAACATTAATTATTATATCTATTTTTTTAATAAAAAATCACCCCTAGTTTTCGATCAGTGATGTATGCATATTGGTCAAAGCTAAACACAACAGATAAACTGATTCATGCCTTGAATAGTATTAAAATGCTTAATGAGAAAATATACCTTAGGTTCAGTTCCAGAGACAACTCCGTTCCTCACTTTCTTCTTATCTACAGTGAGGTGTCGTCTTTTATTCTGAATGCTCAACACTAGAGAAATGAACGTGTTTTTGAATTCTTTCTCAAATTCTAGCTCGTCTCTCAATGCGAGTTCATTAATCAGTGTCTCAGAATGGTCCTGAATCAAACTCTCAATGTTGTTCAACAGATCATGAAGCTGTGCCAAAGTCAGCATTTTCACTTCTGTAAACAAAATAAGGTTTGTTTAGAGCAAACTAGCATCATAAATAATACAAGAGAAATGCAATTATATGGCTGTGATTCTCAAAAATATATAAAAGTTAGCAATATATACTGTATTAGCCCGAATATAATGCATTGTTTTTTGATAGATCATTTCCCATAAAAAAACCTGACTCATGCTTAATTCGAAGCCTAAATATAGGATTTTTCTAATTATCTTGTTGAAATATTTTGGGGTTGTATTATATTTGGGATAATATAGTACATGAGATGATTCTTAGCGATGTACTCTTTTTAAATCTGGTGCGATTTTGGAGATAATTTTTTAAAGAGCTGTATATAACAATTAATGTAATTTTGCAAGACTGTAAAAGAATTTTTCTCAAAAATGGATATATACTTTTTTATAATAAGAGTAATTTGATAAACATTCAGAATAATTTGATGATTTATTTCTCGGTAATCTTACGTCTTTATGCAGTGGCACAGCGGTAGATCCCAGAAATCCCGCAACCCAAAGGGACCCCAAAATCTTTAAAATAGTTAAATGCAGTTTTTAGGCACGTAAGCCTAATTTACAAATATTACATATTCTAATATTCTGTTCCATCTAAATTCCTCAGTAAGGGGCCCCTTTTCAATCTCTATCCGAGTCCCCCAAAGGAGCCGGTCCAGGTTTGAATGCTACATACACTTTTTCAATAGGGTATATGGTAGTGAAATCTCCTGACTTCAAACTCAGGGTGTCAGAAGACTGGAAACTTGTTTTCACTTTAGATCAAGTTCAATTTGTAGCATTTAAGTGGGGTAAGATGTTATCGAGCTTTAAACTCCCTACCCATCTCAGCATTAACCTCTTCACTTCCACCTTTTCAAAGACATAACCATGAGCACTATCCTCTGCGCCCCACATAATTTTTTCCCCCAACTCTTTGAATGACCAATGGACTTCAGCCTTTTGCTTAGTGGACAATCAGAGATCCAATCTGGAAAACACCACTGAACAGAGAAGGAAAACTTTACCTTTGTGTCTTGGTAACAATGGAAGCAAACAAGCTAAAGTGGGTTAAGACTTTAAATTAAAAAGAATGACATGCTTCTTTGAAAATTTCTGCACATTACTAAGTTTGGGGAATTTTAATAATTTGAAAAATAATTTTGGTTTTTCATAATTTAGTTATCAAAACGCACAGGAGTGTTTCAGTCCAAATTGGATATCAGTGAAAGCAATTTTACGTCTTAACTGCTCACCCTTAACTCATCTATTAAAAAAAATAATAAATAAATAGAGTAATTCCAGGATAGATGGACCAGCCAAATATTTAATTAATGCGCCTTTCCATATATGATGCAACTATCTCAGTGAGACACTTAAAGAGATTTTGTAAGGCATGCTACTATTTTCTACTCAAAAAAGAATAATTTTCCAGCTAATTATCATTGTTGCGGTTGGTGAGTCAAATAATTATTTCATATGGTTATAATTCTACAATTAAAAGTTTTATTTTATATGTCATCTATCTAGTTTTGATTGTGCAATCTTGGGGAACACGTAGGCTTCCAAATAACCTAAAATGGTGGCGTGAAATCTACAATGTAGAGTCCGGATGGATTGTACTTGTCATCCATACGATTGGGAGAGATGGACCAGGTCTAGGCAGGAGACATGCACCAGGTTTTGTGTCTATCTTAAGTCATAGCACATAAAAACAATTTCATATATATTAAATGTCACAAGGTAATTCATGTAAACTTAATAAATTAATTTAATTTCAAGTAAGTTAATTTTAATTTTCATGTAATGAAACTAAACATTTATAAATTTTATACATGTACAACTTTTTCATTATTTTATGGTGGCCCATCTTTCTCATTCATATGGCCCATCTTACTCGGAGTAGCCCGAGTGAGAGGGACCCCATAGTAAATATTTTTTTTAATAACTGAACAAACTCCTTTACATATATGATCTTTTGCATTATGATTTTTGTAAGAAATATCATACACTAAATGTATATGCTGTGAAAAGTAAATTATATATAAATATATGGCTTTTAGAGAATGAAGAAAAAACATAGTCGATCTCTACTGGAATTACCCTAGTTTGATTTTTGTGAGAGAACTTGTATAAATGCTTTTTGCATTAATTGACATTATATTAATGCATGATCAACTGCAATCATTTTTGAATAACTCAGTTAGATAGATCATCTTAAAACTTTTGACAAGTCAGAAATAAACGGAGAAATACTGGATCAGACCAGGAATCTCCAAGAAGGAGAGTAACAAGTTTAGTGGGGGACAAGCAGCTGAGGGGGGAAATTTCGTTAGCAGGTGTCCTCGCCAATTGCCGATCTGTCGCCAAATTTGAAGTTTGTTGGACAGTTTGTTTACGATAGCGATAGTTTCAGATATCTGTTGCAACCTGTGTTTGGAGTTGAGTTGTTAATTGGTGCTGTAGTTTGATGAAAAAACGCTCGGTGGGTTCATTAAACGATACCAGGATGTTTCGTAAAGGAATTTTGTGATTGGTTTAGGCAATTTAACTGTAATTGGTAAACCGAAGTTTTATAAGGAGCTGAATTTGAATTCGATGTGCGAGTTCTTGTTTGGTGTTTGGTGAGTTATTTCGGAGAATATAAGGTGTATTTTTTTTAATTTGGAAATGTGTTGTGTTGCTTGAAGTGTAGTGAATATTATGTTGTTGTTTAAAAAGGAAGTGTGTGTTTATTTGAAGGAGGGTGTGAATATAAAGTTAAATAAAAGGAAGCGTTTTGGTGTTATGTTATTAGCTCTTGTGTGTTTTGGATATTGAGGAGTTTCTTAAAATAAAGGTAAGTGTTTATTTTAAAGAATTTTTGCAATTGCTTAAGGTTTTCAATGTGAATTGTAAATGGATATTTGATGTTGTTATGTGTGCTATAGTGACTTTATACGAGGTGTATAACTAGGTTGTTTAATCCACCGATGTTTTTTTGAGTTGAAAACGGGCCAGTATTTGCCCAGTTTACATTAGCTGTACAACTAGGTTGCTGAATCCACTGAGGTTATTTTAGTTAAAAACGGTCCACTGGTTGCCTAGTTTACATAGCTGTACAGCTAGGTTGCTGAATCCACTGAGGTTTTTTTAGTTAAAAACGGTCCACTGGTTGCCTAGTTTACATAGCTGTACAACTAGGTTGCTGAATCCACTGAGGTTTTTTTAGTTGAAAACGGTCCACTTGTTGCCTAGTTTACATAACTGTACAACTAGGTTGCTGAATCCACTGAGGTTTTTTTTAGTTAAAAACAGTCCACTGGTTGCCTAGTTTACATAGCTGTAGAACTAGATTGCTTAATATACTGAAATTTTTTTAGTTAAAAGCAGTTTACTGTTTGCTCATTTTGAATTGCCCGTTACTGAAACTGCTGACGTTTTTTAGTGTTAAGTATGGACGGTGTATTTTGTTTTATAGTTTCTTTTTTTTTTTTGTGGAATATCTGTGCAATTTTAATGTGTTAAAATGCTTTGTCTTTGCTGACAGTGATCACCGTGTTGTATTATTTTATATTCTAAAATGGTGTTTCACACGTGAAAAATTTGGCGACCAAAAAAAAAAAGGCCAAGTAGCGGGTGTTGGCGACAAAAAAAGTCGCCAAAAATAGCTGACACCCGCTTACAAAATTACTCCCTTGCTGAGGGTACTCAAGAGCCTAAGGGAAGGAGGAAAAGTTTCTGACTCAAGATGCTGAAATCAGAATCAACATTTTGGCTCCGTAAGTTCAAGGTGGAAGGCTCAAAGCCCATATTGCCAAAGCTTGTCGTGGAGTGTTTTGCTGTGCTATGCTTCAGCATTTACCTCATTCGAGAAAAGAGAGGGAAAAGCATTAAGATTCTGATGATCAATATGGTTTAATTATTGAAGATTGTTTTCCATTTTTGATTAGGCTTCAACACACAGCTTGTACACTCAGAGAAAGCATCACTGGTATATGGTACAGTACACAGAAATAACATGCATAAATTTCACAGTAATCAATGCATGTTTACAGCAATTAAAGCATGGATGGATAGACAGACATACAAACTGAAATCATAAACACTTTTCAACCTTGTTGAAAGTGTTAAAAAGTGCCAAGTGTAGTATTCAAACAGAAAAGTAGCAATTTTTTTACAAACACCCAAAAGTAAAATGGCTCTCTTAATCAAAAGTACTTACCATCTTTGTACATGCCAATATACATAGCTACTTTGCTTTTTAGATCATCTGGGGATTTATCAGGCGTTTCGGAAGCATTAAGAGATGGCGACCTTTGTTGCTACATGAACAAATAAATACCATGTTTATTATTCTTGACATTAACTCAAATTTCGTAGCTTATGAAAAAATAAAACACAAAGTAAAATTATACTTGAATCATTTCTTCAATTTCCTCTAAAACTTGCTCAGCTGTAAATAAGGGTTCCTGTTGCAAATTTTTTATTAACAATGAGCGCATATCTACTTCTTTTGGAGATTCATCTTTTGATTCTGTCTCCTATAAAAGATGATAACACTTATTTAGCAAGTTATTGATTGATTTGAAACATGAGGTAGTGCAATTTACAAGGCTTTATAATCACTACTTACCACATTTTGATTTAAATTTAATAGTGAATGTTGTAGACCTTTTGCACAGGATTTAGTCCAGTCAATAGGCAAAATGCTTCCAAAATTTCCTGTGAGAGTCCACCATATTCTATAATTAAAAAATCAAGAAATCTTTTAATAATAAAATATCATAGAAGAACAAGTGATGCAAACTTTTTATTATTATTACAATTACAACAAACTTTACCACAATCCCATTAATATCTTGTTTCTAAAAGTAGTTCCTATTATTACGTGTTTAAATACTGTCCTAACTACTACTGTTTATGTTTCCAGCATCTCTCCATTGATTTTGTGAATGCCTGGGACCACTAATAGATGACTTTCACCTGGCTATGTAGGGAACAGATAAATCCACTGAAGTTTTTTTTTTTGTTAAAAAAGTTTTAGGATTTAATCTTTAAGGATTTTTTACCTAAAATCTGAATATGGATTTTTTAATAAGTATGATAAAAATTGCCAGATCTACTGAAACTTTACTAGATCCACTAAGCTATTATAAGTAACACTGGTGGATGAGTTTTGACTGGCTATGCATAGTTTCGAGAAGAGGCGGTACTGCACAGTAAATAAGGAATTGCTCTTAAATTTTTCAATCTAAATTTAAATCAAGGTCTAAAATAATAGAAATAAACACTAAATAATAAAAGAATTTTTTTTCTAAATTATATAATTTCACTACAACCAGTATGTAACAGTTAAAAAATACATTTTTCTTTTTAATGAAAAGACTACGCAAAACAAATTTAGCTGAAACGAAAATTAGGTTTTACCTACTTAGTGCCAGAGAAATAAATATATAAGTCTGTTTTAATTGTACGATTCCACAGAGTTTAAACAACAAGAATATAAATTTTCGATCGAAGAAATTCAACTTATGGCCAAGATAATAAGCCATGCATATTACTCTGAAGCTTCGAATTCAAAAAGCATTTTATAATACATGAGGTTTTTACAAAGCGAGAATTAAACACAGGACAAGGATCACAAATTACTTTCATTTTTACTTACTGCCTTAGGGGGTAGGTTTTTCACAGTAACAACGCAAACAAATAAAGTGTAATTAGCTTTTATTTCTCAAAAATAAAAATAATAAATGGTTGAAAGTTTTAATAATTGCAATTTCGTATTGCTTTACTTACTGACATTCATTCATTATTTCATCCTGTGTGCGAACCTGGACTGGAGCAAGTTGTTCCACATTTTCTTCATAATTATAGAAACATTTAGTAATTTTTTCATCAAAAGTGTTCACTAGATCTTCCAGTGATGTAGAAAATGCATCACTGAAACTGCTATCAACAAATGAGTTTTCATTAGTTTCTGGACTAGAAAACGAATCTTTATTTGAATTCTCAAAATCTTCGGAATTCTGAAAATCATTAAACTCAGGCCAATCTTCTATTCTTGCAAGTGGGGCTTGGATTTTTAATTCCGACATCTTCATATCACAAATTTTGCTCTAAACCAAACACATTTCCGGCAGTAAATAAACTCCTAGTAAACATTAGCCGCACCTACCGCTGCAAGACTCAGTGCGCATGCTCAGAAATGTCACTGACTATCTACTGACCGCGCCCTTTAATCCATAGTGCGTTTAAAATTTCAGCCTAGCTTGTCCCTTTCGCCAGTTCTTTAAGTGGAACAGACCATGATGTCCCCAACTAAAATTAGGGACAAATGGGGACAAATCCATGTGATGGTTTATTGAGGATATCGCATTTCGTTTAAAAACTTTGTTAATAAGAAGAATATTATCGTTCTAAAATTATTACGTTATTGCAAACTCAGTATAAATAATACATCATTCAGCTAATTTTGAGTTTTCTGAGTTTAAAATAGTACAAATATTCATTAAAAACCTCCCACACCTTTTGTACGACCTTTTTAATTGTTTTTAGTATTTAATTATTATTAACATTTTAAATGAAATCTCACAATGAAGATAAAATTAATTTATAAAAAGCTTATTTGTTAATGACCAATATCCTAGCTTCTTTTACAACAGCTATATTTCTAGAAGAATCCCAGATAGCACAAACTTGTCCAGAACACGTCTAGAAGACGTCATATAGACAAGCTGACATGTCCATTAAACATCCAGGATTTGACCAATTCTCGTCCATTTTACGTCAATATGGCACTATAGGACGCCCATATGACGTCTTATAGAGAAAGGGAAATTTTCAACTCCAGGAAAAAAACGCCCACGAAGAGTTGGGATGCATACGAGAGTTAAAAATTACGACGAATTTACACTATCTGCCATACGGAGAAAACTGCACGAATTTTTTTTTAGGAATGAAATTCATACCATAAAAAAGTTTTTGTTGCAGTTAATGAAGATAATGATTTGCCAGATGTCAGCTTGAGCACAATGTATATGGACGTAATAATGGACGTGTTTGTCTATTTATAGACCTTTTACGGTCGAATCCTGGACATCAACAAAAACCATTTAATAATTTTTAGCTAATTGTATGTAATGATTAATTTACATTTATCGTTAAATCTTAATAACGAATTTTGTAAAAATATTCATACCAATTTTTTTTTTTTAAACCAACCTTTAAGTACTTGTCCCGCTTCAGATTCGAACCCTTGATCATGGTCTTCACAGTAGAGTGTGCTAACCACTATACGCAGCGGAACTTGCTCGGATGCGTCAAAATGCTGAAGTAAAGATTTTTTAGTTTCTGGACTGGGAACTTAGAAAAAAATATGCAACTATTCGTTTTTGGATGTTGAGTCGCTATACTCCAGTTCAGCTTAACCTGACAGTACGGGGAAGGCTATGCCTTGTGTCCTTCCGACCTTACAATATAGTTCGTCCGTATATGTACTACTATTTATGTTAAATTCGTCGGTAAAGGGGAAAAAACATGTTTATATAATGAAAGCGTGCTCAATAATTTAATATTTCGCCTTTATTTAAATGAAAATGTGTTTATTGTGTCAACGCTTTGCTATCCAATAGCGTCAAAGCAAGTTTTGGCGGAATTTTTAAGGAGCGAAGATCGTAGCAACCCTCCCCCACGCCAGAACGGGAAAATCCATTACATTCTCCGTTCTTTACTTCTTTTCTTCCTTATCTCCGCTTTCGTACGTCCGTAATAATGGCTACTGCCCCTGTATCGGATGATTATATTACGTTCCAACCGCATAAGGCTGGAAAACCGCTTAGAAGTTCCGCTAAGGTTATTGTCATGAATGTTTTCTGCAAGTTACGTAAGGAGCATCCCGAAAAATCTGAAAACGATATCATAGATATTGTTTCCTCTTACACTGGTGTTTCTCCTTCCAGTGTATACAGGATGAAAGCTGAGTTGAAAGAGAAAGGGAAATTTTCAACTCCAGGAAAAAAACGCCCACGAAGAGTTGGGATGCATACGAGAGTTAAAAATTACGACGAATTTACATTATCTGCCATACGGAGAAAACTGCACGAATTTTTTTTTAGGAATGAAATTCCTACCATACAAAAAGTTTTTGTTGCAGTTAATGAAGATAATGATTTGCCAGATGTCAGCTTGAGCACAATAAGACGCATAATGATGCAGATAGATTTAGTATGCTACTAAACCTGAGTTTGTTCACAAGGAGCCAGATTAAGGTACTTCGGGGTCCTAGGCACAGCTTTATTTCGGGCCCCCCCGCCAACTGCACTACAATAGAATACGCCATCCACACAGCAACTGTTGAAACTTTTTAGTATGTACAAAAGATTATGCAAATTCGTAAGACACGTCGTACATTATGATTTGCAAGGGAGCATCCAGAAAATTTGCCTTACTTAGGGAAGGTCAAACATGTTAAATGAGTTTTCTGTAATTGAGAAATACTCCAGGTGTACGTACTAGTAGCATAGTAAAGAGGCGATAGATCGCCAAATAGGCATTGTCAAAGAGTACAAGTAAGACAGGCGAATACTTGACAAGGCGTACACTCGACCTCCACACTAGTTAATTGATGGTAAGAATTTCAGTTTATCTGATTTGGCAGATTTTTTTTATAACATAGCAATACGTAAACATAATCAAAAGTAAGTATTGTGAATGATTTAAATCGTGCCTAAAAAAAAAACCTTAGTGTACCGTAGTACCCTCATCTGGGGACCCTCAGCTTATTTTGTTAGCAATTGTGGTGTTTGTCTAAATTTGTAAAAAAAACAAAAAAAATCTTACTATTTTGTATGGGCCCCATACAAAAATTCTGGGTCCCTAGGCACGGGCATACTGTGCCTAGGCCATAAACAGGCCCTGATTGTTCAGTTACTAACTTAGTAAGTGGGCGGAGATACTAAATGTTCGTAAATCGGGATTCAGATTTAGTACTAAATCACGTGACCAACACCAAGGGAAGTCAGGGAAAATGTAGGGATAAGTTAACAGGGAAGCTAACAGACCAATCAGAGCGCTTGTTCCAGGCGTGCGTTTATTTAGTCGCTGATTTAGCAGCTTGTTTGGTCACGTGATTTTAGCAGCTTGTTTTGGTCACGTGTTTAGTATCTCCGCCTCCAAATTCTATCTGAATCCACTTTACTAAATTTAGTAACTAAACAATAGGGTTAGTAGCTACTAAATCTATCTAAATAAGGGCCTAAGACACATAATGATGGATTTGGGTTTCGTTTATGCGAAACGAAAACGGGAGTCTGTGCTCATATAGAAAAAGAATATGTCTAAAAGAATATGTCTATAAAGAATGTAAGAGGATTTTCTTACGTTGTTTTTCTTTCTCACTTTCTTTTTTGACTGGACTTGCACTGCAATAGAAAACGCCGAAAAAAATAGCAATTGTTTAAACTATTTTATATTTAAAAAAGAATATGCATATTAACCCGTAAGAACACGCGTCCCAGTCACATTTTTGCTTTGAAAAAGGGGAGACATTTCTCAGAACAATTCTGGCCTCCTCGTACCTTTCACGGGGAAGGTCAAGAAGGGGTGGTTGAAGGAATGCCGTTCCTTTCTTATCACCCCTAGAGAGTAAATACTCCCAGACGTGTACGTACTAGAGCAGCATTAGTAGGAAGGACGGGCGATAGATCGCCAAATAGGGCAATTAGTCAAAGAGTACAAGGGAGGAAGACCAGAAAGGGCGCACGAATACTTGACAAACGGCGCAATAAGGCACTCGTACCTTTCCACACACTGTCAGGTTAAGTTGAACTGGAGTATAGAGAATTTTCTTTTTTTTTTTTTGCATGTGGATATGAGTTTCTTTTTACACAATACCGCTTTGATAGGAAATAATAATACATAAAAAGTATTTTAAATTTCAAAAGTTCCTCGACAAAAAAAAAAAAAAAAAACCTCTAGAATGTAAAAAGTTTTTAAACTTTTTGGGGGTAAAATGTAATATCAATAAAAACATAAAGTATAATAAATTCATGCGTCGTAAGTACAGTATTGAGTAAAATGAAAATCAATGACAAAAAAGTAACTTTTCCATATTTTGTCCATTTCTGGACTTATACACACATCCATTTTATGTCGTATCACTGACATAGTGTGGATCATCTGGAATACGTCCATTAATGGACTTATTCTGGATATTCTAAGTCTAGTTTTGGTCTATTCATGGACATATTCTGGATTTTCCAGATTATGTCCATAAATAGATGTCTTATGGATGTCTATGTATAGACATGGGTGTACTATGGATGAGTTGGACCAGAAATAGACATAAAATGGACAAGTGTGTTATCTGGGAGATGTCTTATGGATATCTATGTATAGACATGGGTGTATTATGGATGAGTTGGACCAGAAATAGACATAAAATGGACAAGTGTGTTATCTGGGAAAGTGTTAAATAATCCCTTAGGTCCTCCTAATTTTAAGAAATGTAATAATTAAAAATTGTCCTCAATTGCTTCTTCTCATTTGAGGACAAATCGAAAAAAAACACAGAAAATGGAGACTGTCCTCGAAAAGTGGGGACGTACTCTGTGTTGGTGACCAAGCGGCCCCAATTTTTTGAGGCAGTCCCTAATTTCGGGATTTATTTTGTTTGTCCCCAAAATAAAAATTGGGGACTGTAATTAAAATGGCTACTTCTTCCTAAATTTTTACACAATCAATCGTGTTTCCTTCATTTTATGAATGTTCATACTGCTTTAGGTTAATAAACAGAAGCATTTTTGAGAAGTGCATTGAATTCATAAAGTGTCCTCAATTTTTATATCTGAATTAGGGTGACCACCCTGATTTGACCCCAATTCTTTGTTTACAAGTCTGGACAACTTAACTCTGGGGACTCATGAAGAAAATAAATTTAAAAACACTGAAATTTGGACACCTTCCATAAAATAAATCAATCGCCAAGCTTGGCGACATTTGACACGATTTTATAAATGGGGTCTGCAATGTTTGCTTTCTTACCTAACTATTATGCAATTAAATGGAAACTTTTCTCAAAAGTGCAACTAAATGGAAGTCATAGAATGTTTGCGAGATGTCAGTGAAAAGTATAAAAGTGCAAGAGGCTCTAGAGTTCAGTGCAGTTGCGAGTCTTGCTTGTTGTGAGCCTAAGAAAGGATGGATTAAAGGAGGGGTTAGGCAGCAATCCACGATCCTTCCCCAAGGAAAAAGAAATTATTCTAAAAGATCCTATTTTACTTCCATAAAATGGATGTATATTTCAATCTTCTAACTAACCGCCCCCCCCCCCCCGCCAACAAAATTGCATTAATCCATCACTCAGCCTAAGTGCTCTCCTTCTTTGCATTGCATTATTATAAGCAATGCTTTCTCTCTCATTTTGAGAAGCCTGTTTGTGAATTCATTGTTCTATGATGAGTAGCAGATGACAATTCTGCTCGAGAATTCCTACAGAGACTCGAAGAATTTTATTGTACAGAAAATACTGTATCTGAGAAGGCTTCTGTTATCAGCTGACTGTTATAAATCAAGTTCCTGCAAATTGTCATTTAGTATACTCTTCGTCGAAATTTTAGAACCAATAAAATTTGTGTTATTCCTGTCAACCTGACTGCGTACTAGAATTTTCCATGCACACTGGACTTTAAGATACGAACCCGAAAACTAAGCAGTTTTCTGCAACAATGTAGACTTAAGGGTGCCATTAGAACTAAAAACAATCTTCTTTTGTATAAAAAAAAATGTGGTGGGACACACACATGGTTTGGTCACACACACATGTTCACATATATGTACACGTGTGTATGATAAGGGAGTGAACAATATACATTTTGTATGGCAAAAAATTCCTCATGGGGAGGGGGGGGGGGATTGTGACCCCACTAGGCTACACCACAGATGACTTAGAAAACATATTACTATTATTCCATTCTAATGTAACAAAAATTAAATGGAGGAAATGAAAATAAATAAGAAACTGAGAAACTCTTTTCAACATGTTCCCTGAAATATTAAGTATAGCTGCTGTTTGGCACATACTTTTACATTATTTTCAGCAAGTTACCATTTTGTGCATAAATGTTGAAAACATATGATGTTTTAATTTATTATATATATTATTTATTTTATTCCATAAATTATTAATTTATCTGGAAAAAAACTCATTACTGGTGTTAAACGATAAAGCAAATAAAAAACTTTGTAAAAAACACACATAAGATGTTATAGGTATGAAGATACGTACGTTTCGACCAAAAATTGTTTTGGCCTTCGTCAGTCCAAGCCCTTTGTCACAAGGAACACAGGGAACTGAACACACACACAAGGAACACAGGAGGAGGGGAAGTGTTTCCTTCGTCACAAGGAACACAGTTCCCTGTGTTCCTTGTGACGAAGGCCAAAACAATTTTTGGTCGAAACGTACGTATCTTCTTACCTATAACATCTTATGTGTGCTTTTTACAAAGTTTTTTATTTACTTTATTATTAATTTATCTATTCATCTGCTGAAATATGAATGTTTCTCCAGTTTTCGTGCTTGCTGGATGATATATACTTGCCTAATTGCACAATGGTTTGGCTTTATTATAACATCCTGTTTACAATACAATTATTATTAAATTAAATGAACAAATAGGATGTAAAAACTTTTCTGTCACCATATTTTGATATAATAAAAATAATATGTCCATTAACAAGTAGTTAAAAAAAAAATCAATTTAGGGAGGAAATGTACACACGGGCCACGAAAATTCTGAAAATTATTCTCTGTTATTCTAAAAATTGTCTGTAATAAAGAATTACTGCCAACCAAACTTTAAAAATAGAAGTATTTGAACATAAATAACAATTAGTATAAAAAATATATCAGCATAAAATAATCCTGAAGAAACCTGAATGTATGGTGTTTTTTTTAATTTTATTTATTTATTTATTTTTAAATACAATTGCACCAAGGAGTTAAAAATATTTTGGTATTCATTAAAATGGCTTAAAAAAAAAAAAATCTACATGGCTCACGCATTAAAAAAAAAAAATCAGATATTGCGACACACTTCGTGTGAAAATTGATTAAAATGGAATATAAGCCACTGCAAGAAATTAGCAGTCAGAATCAAACACTTTTCCACACACACACAAAAAAAAGAGAAATAAACATGCATGTAAAACACTGTTACGAAGTATTGATATGAAATGCAGTTTAAATGAAAGCTTATTATCCTAGAGATAAATCATAAAATAAAGTTCCAAGACAATTCGAAAAGAATTACAACCATTTATATTGTCACATATTTTTCAAAATGCTAAGGCCAACTTTTAAACCCCATGATCAATCTCAAATTAATTTATAGTTTTGTAATCAGCATCAAAAGTTGTGTTGTTGTTGTCAAGTCCAAGGATAGAAGATTGCACTATCCCTGGGAAATGGTTGCCACTGTCCCTGAAGGGGTTGGACTTCTGTGCTGTTCCCACTGTTCTGAACCGTTTCCAGAGGAAAGACCAACCCCCCTGAAATCGGTACTTCCAGAGATATCGTTAACAACTTGGAGGGCATTGCAGCCATGAAGGATTTTACCTGCGCCAGCTCCCATTAGCGTACATGGTCCCACAGCAGTGGAGCCGAGAGGAAGTTGACCCTCCGAGGCACTGGCCAAGCCGGATGCTGGTTCACTTGCCTTGTTCTTATGGGCACACAACTGCATGAAGCATCAAAATTTCTATAAGTGTATAAAATTTTATGAAAATCTGAAATGGTGGATGCCATTTAAAAAAAAAATCTGGATGAATTGATATAGAATGACCCTTATTTCAAGCTTGCATGCTTTGAAATAAAAACAAATTCCAACAAATAGCACTTTGTGAAGTTATTTGTTTATTTTTTGAGATCTAATATACCACTTTATAGTTTGATTTTCAAAAAATTCTTAGACCAGACGTTGACAGAGCAACAAGTGATCCCCGAAATATATTAGCGGTGATATTAGAAGTTTAAAATGAAGAGTTTTATCGTTAGGAACGAAACAAGGAAGACTGTCACAGTTAAAATACATAAAAAACTTTGTGAAAAAAAAACACATATGTGTGTCTTTTCACAAAGTTTTTTTATTTATTTTATTGTTTAACACCAATGTTTAAGTGTTTCTTTCCACTTTCACAGTTGTTTACCAGAAATCAATTCACAATTTGTGAAAACTTATTTTGCTTGATGATGTTCCAGATCTAGCAATATCATTTCAAGAATGCATTAGAAAGACATCTCATTCTGGAGGTCAGGGACATCAGCATGCGTTTGTAAGGGATAATGCGAGTCTGATGAGTGCAAATGTAAAAAATCTGGCAAACTTTCTAATTCTAAATGTCATAACAGTCTAATATGCTTAAATAAGTAAACTTAAAATATTTAGTAATTTGTAGTAATAGCATTTAACGTTATCTGAAAAAATGCTTTTTTTTCTCTTGGATATTGACTTAGTTTGTTTTTTATGTGCACTGTTTTGTACAATTTCATCTAAACTGTATTTTTTTCATTTCAAACACCTGTCAGTCCCTTATTCAAATTTCGTTCAGGCTAAATAAATTTATATGACTTAAAATAACCATTTATTGACTTTTTGATTGTAAAATATAAAATATTGTAATTCGTACTCTCTTACGACACAGTGTGAACCAAAAAATATCCTTCTGAGTAGCAACTACACAAAAAAACTGCACTCTATTCTACTGGCCCAATCACTCACTGATATTTATCACATTTACCATTACAAGTTGGGAATTATGCAAAAAAACCGGTTAATTTGATGAATTTTAAAAAATTTATCACATTTACCATATTTAGTGGTGATTATGCATAATTACCGGTTATCACCATATATAATCACCAGTTTATTACTTTTACCGTAACATATATATATAATGACTCCTTTTTACTGCAATATACTGCTCATCTGGCAGGATGCAGATGAGGATTACTATTATAAAAGAAATTTTCTGCTTTTGGAAAACATGGGGAGGTTTGGTGAAGAGTAATAATCATTAGTAAAGGGCGTAGGGATTTTTTTTTTTTTCGTTCTGTACATCTTTTCTACAGCATTTACTTTGCAAAATGTCATGCCGTATTTTTATTTTTAAGGAATCATACAAATATGTGTTTTAAAAACAATTACATATGATCCATTCCCTGATTTAAATTTATACGTGGAATACATAGATGCCTGCCATACCCTAGCTCACCATATGCAGTAGCGTATCTGGGTTATAGTAGGTAGGGCAGATACAATAAACTACGCAAGTGCAGGGGCACAGATAATCACTGCAAGAGTGACATAACAAAAAAAGCATTTAACCCGTTTGCTCTCATTGTTGCAAGGACATGATGACAGCTATTCTTTCTTCTGTACTCATATTTGCTTCCTGGCATGGGTCTTTGAATGCTCCCACTGCAGACCAGCATTTGTTCTGAGTTGTCGCAGAGGCATTCAAACTCTTTCATTATGGTGTTAACTGCATACCTTAGGCTTTGCCCAGAATTAGTGGTACCTATGTACAGAAGAATAATTCTGTTCATTGTTGTTAACCAGTGAGCTTGTGACAATTGATATGGATCTCTGTGCACCAACAATGGATCCCAATGACCAGTTGAAAATGTCCAAAAGGTAGCACTGATCTAGACTCAAATCTTCTATTTCAAGATTTTCTGTCCAAGGCACAAAAATTGGCGAGAAGTTGATAATGCTATTTGTTTTTGAAACGTAATACTTTTGCAGTCAGGTAAAACTGTCTGGTTGATCCTGAAAATATGGTCAGACTAGTAGTTTTTCCATCCAGAACACTTAAAAGATATTTGAGAGGTAACTTATTGCAATGTAAGATACAAATTAACCATCGGTAAAGTTTGCGAACTGCCTTAAGAATTGCAATCACTCTATTTTGCCACCTGATATTAACATCACAAACTGTCAAATAACCTTTATGTGTATGATTATTTTCTTCCATGAATTTTGATACTTGAGGCTATGGTGATCTATGTTCAGTTATAATCACTTATCACTAGAAAACAATGCAAAAGAGTCCGAATTTTTTTTTTTTCAATTGAAATAATCAATCATAAAAAAAATCTGAAATTTTACCCAAAATTAAAATTTTTTAAGACTACTTCAGAGTTGAGTAAAAATTTTCAATTCTAACTGAAAATTCAAAAGTCTACAGTATAAGACTTTCTGTCTCACTGTACAAGTTACTGCAAAAACTTACACAGTATCATGGACCAAATTTTTACTTTTCCTTGCAAGTCCCCTTTTTTATTAAAAAAAAAAAAGAGTTTTGCAAGTAATCTGAAATTTTGCTAAAATTACAATTTTTCAAACTTCGGCAAGTCATTTTAGAGTCAAGGTAACATTCTGGGAAAATTTACACAGTATTATGAATCCAAATGGCTACTTTTCCACATCTACCCATTCCAATTAAAAAAAAAAAAAAGATACACCCTACTGTATAAATTACATGGAATTGTGTTAGCAAATTTACTGATAAGAAGAATAAATTCCATCTTTAAATTTTATCTCTTTTTGTTTTCACCAAACCTATGGCAGAATAGCTAACAAATTGGGCTTGACAATGAAGAATCTTTTAAAAAATGAGGTTCTGTATTTTTACTAAAAATATTAGAATGTTAAGAAATATTTGAAAATTTTCAACTTTTTAATTTTTCTGGCTGTTTTGGGTAAAATTTTCTCGCAGTTTCAGCTTCTTCTTGACCAAAGAGTTTTTTTTTTTTTTTTAATATATCAATTGAATGGTTACAACTGCCAACAATTCATACAAAAAAGTACAAGAGACAGAAAAATAATAAAATTTGATTTTATATACATTTTCTATATACACAGTGGAGCAACTTCAATTCTTCATAGGAGAATAATAAGCTACAACAGATGAACATTCTATTCATCAAGAAGGCAAAAAATAACCTCATATAAATTGAAAATATCAGGATTTTTTCTTCTGCAACTGCTTCAATCTAATGAATTAATAAATAGTAATTAGTTGAATAAATACATTTATTTATTTGTTAATTTTTTAATACGTAGTTTGTGTGACTTAAATATTTTTATTATTTTTTAATTAAAGGATTTACCATTATTAATATTTTTCTATTCTTAATTAATAGTTTAAGCATTTTTACAAGGCATTGCAATTCTTATTTCAAGAATCACACATATATGCAGACTAACATGTTTCATTATACATATTTATTTTATGCATTTGTGGTTGCAAAAGTAACAGTGATTCCTTTTTAAAGAAAAGGACTAGACTAGAAGACAACAGCTGAAATTTTTTTTGCAAGTTCTGCCTTAAAACGAATGATATACTTGTGGAAAACTAGAACACTCAGCTAATATACAGGGTGTCCAGTGCCAACGGTGCTCATGGCTATTTCCTGAATAATTAGTCAGAAACACATAGTTCCAATTGCAAAAATGCTTTAAATTGGACAATCTATTATATCAAAATCAATCAAAGCAAAAAAATCAATTCCTTTAAAAATTTCAATTTTTATGCTGTTCCATAGTCCTATCAGTTATATTAAAAAGAAATTCCTCATACAATCTCATGCAAAATTTAAAAAAGATCCCCTATAACTGAAATTCAACGAGTTATGAAGAAGCAAACATTTTGACTTATGTTACTTTTCCACGTTTAAAAATGTCCCGTTACGGTAAACCGTTAAGGGACCATATAAATTCTGAAATTTTAAATCATAGGTTTTAATTTCATTTTCTGGCATAATGCAGAGAGGGTAGCAAAATTAATTTTAGAATACTAATCTTTAAGCAGAGTGTTACAGTCAGGCTTTATAAAAAAATCTATCCGGGGTCTTTCGAAAATTTTTTCTGAAATAAAGTAACAGAATTTTAATAAGTTGTGTAAATAAAAAAATGCTTAGTCAAAACAATGAGAAATTTATTAAAAAGCTAGAACATCTAAACTTTTAACGTTGAGTGTATTTGAATAAACTGAAATAAAATATCATGTTTCAGGTAAAATGTTTGGCAGACGATAGTTACTTGAGATTCAGTTTTCCTTCTGATATGGTTACAGACGATAAGCATTAAATTTTAATATTTTACTGGAGTTGAACAGCTGTTGTTTAAATTAGTTTTTTACTGTTTGTCTAAAATTCATGATATTCGAACTCGTAGCTAACTGAGAATAAAAAATGAAAGATGATGTTCAATACAATGAATACACTGAAGTGGTGTTACTTTACAGAGAATTTCATTGGAATAAGCGAGAGACTGCAAAGCAGTATGCAATAAAATTTTTCAAATGACAATCACCCATCTGCTAGTACTATATTAAAAGTAGTGAAGGGTTTAAGAGAAACCAGTAGCATTCAAAATCGTCCAAGATCAAGAAGTATCATGGACTCAACAAAGCATGTGTCTGTGGAAGATGTCCTAGAATATGCTCTTGTTCATCCACAGTCTAGTCTAAGAAGCATTAGCGAAGCATGTGGCTATTCTAAATCGTAGGTACGGACCATTTTAAGTAAGTATGGTGCATATCCATATTGCCCCATTTTGGTACAAGAATTATTGCCAGGAGACAAAGAACCTAGATTTGATTCCTGCAATTTCATTTTGAATAAGCAAAATGATGACCTGTCATTCATTAGTGACTTTCTTTGGACCAGTGAGTGTCAATTCACAAGATCGGGCATTATAAATACACAAAATAGTCACTATTTGTTTCTGCAAAACCCGCATATCATTTGCCCGAACAGACATCAAGTGCATTGGTCAGTAAATGTTTGGTGCAGTATATGGAAAGAGACCTTAATTGGGCCATTTTTTAAATGGTGCTTTACCATTCAAAAGGTATGTATAGATTTTAGAGGGCCCAGTGACTGACTTCTTAGACAAATGTGTTTCATTAAGAGATCTATCACAAATGTGGTTTCATCATGATGGCTCTGCAGCACATAAATCACTACAGACTCTTACTGTTCTAACCTGAACATTTTAAAATAACAATTCTCTGCCAATAATAAAATAAATATAAAAATATAAACTTACTTTTCAAGGATTAAAGAAGGAGGTATATCATCAACTTCTTCTGCAGAAGAATCAGTGCTTGTGGACTTCCTTCTTGAATTTTTCTTTTTCTTCTTTTTATGCTACATAAATATGAATAAAAACAATTTAAAAATACAAAAACTAATGAAAGTAGGAAAGCTTAAATATAAATGCATTTTTTTCAAAATCTAAACACAGTGAATTTTCAAGCAATGAATGACAGAGTACAAGTTATAATTCCTCCACACACGTCACGTGTCAAAATCTACAAAGAACAATTTTCCATCTAGCACATCCTTACAAAAATGCCTGTTACTATTATTTTTAATTATTTGGGGAAACTAAAACTAATTCATCAAATAAACATAAAATAATAATAAGTTGAATCACATTTTTTTTTTTTTTTTTTTTTTTTGAAAGAGGAAAGGATGATATAAATATCCTATCTGTAAAAAATGCGCAGTGCAAATAAAAATGGATAATTTTGAATTAGATACAGTAAACTTTGTACTATTTTCAAGTGAACTAAATGCAATCTACTCCAGATATTCAGCATCTGGAGAAGGAAGGATACAATGGCATAGTTCTATGCAATAAAATAATGTTAAAAAAACTCACATCATACATAAATGTTTTAACACAAAAATTCTAAAATTGACCATTTTTGAAAGAAATGGTGTAGCTACTAATGATGTCTATCTCCTGTGTTCATCGGGAGAAACCATGTGTTTTTTTTTTTTTTGCATTTAACAACTTGAACTGCACTTGATTTTATGACTATACAACTTTACCAAGGCTAAATTTTATTGGGCTGCCAGGAGTCTTATGGCAGATATTGCAACAGACTAACATAGGATTTTTTTTTTTTTTAAGAAAGTAAACAAACTTGAAAAAACAAATAATATTTATTATTTTCAGGGGAAGGGGTGTTGTATGCCACCATAAATTGTTTGATTTTCAGAGCACTACTCTACACGATTATGGGTCCAGGTTCGACTGCCCACTTGGGGTTGGTTGTTAAATTATTAACTCCTCCAGAGGGGGGGGGGGTAACACTGGTCGCTGACTAGGGTTCCCATTATAAAATAATTTATGCTTTCGTCTTTATTCGTGGCTAATGCCTAGTTGGCAAGTGCACCACCATCAGAGAAAAAAAACATTTTTCAGTGTCTATACACAAATATATCAGGAATGAAAGTTTTCAGTCTTTGGACTGAATTCAGTCTTTTTCAACATCATTGACGCATTTGAGATTTAGTGTTTAAATTAGTTTAGTGAATTTAGTTATACTGAATACAGTGATATACTGAATATTAGTTAATTTAATAATGAATACATATAAAAGAATAACAGGTAATGTGTTAAATGCATAATAATTTATTTGCTCTGTATAATCCGCAGCAAAGTTCAGTCTTTTTAGCTGTTTCGTGCTTTCATGCCGGATATATTGATGTACTGTGGCAATCACAGTTTTGAAATGAAGTAACAATTACTGATACACTATTTAGTACTTCTCCCCTAAATGTCTTTCATAAACAAGCATTGAGTACTTTGCCTAATATTTTTGCTGTAATCACACATAATATCACCTGTGAATATTTTTCAACTAATGGCTTAGGTGCTAATGTTCAGCATTTGTAAAATAAAATAAATAAATATTTTTCTAACTGAAATGTAACACATCAAAAATGTAAATGGATCAGGACTCTTCTTGGTTTATTTATAGCTTAATATTTCACTGTCTTACCTGATTCTCAAGTAAGCATTAACAAGCAGAGATCAGGTACAGCCTTTGCTATTTGCCAGTGAATTGAAATTTTCTTATAGCTCATTAACATTTTATTTGAATGTTTCCATATAGCAAGCCTTGAGAGCAGAAAATATTAGATACTTTCATTATAAAAAATTAATGTAAAATGTCTGTAGATATTATTTCCAAGAAAAAATTTAATGAAAACAAAAAATGCTTTATTCTTTAAATAGAGATGACAGTAACAAACACGTATGAATTTCAGAATTACAAAATTTGTGGGAAAATCATTTCTAGAGGAAGCTCCCATCTTTCTTGGGACCATTCCCCTGGTTATGAGCCTGACTTAAGAACTACATTTAAAAAACCTTCTTAAATCATTTTCTTTAACTAACATGTTGTTTAATTTATAAAATCCTGACTGTTAAATACATTTAATAATTTTACATGGAAATTGTACTTTATTATTGTACAATTGAAGACTGGTGGCTTAGTGGTAGAGCATTGCACTGTCATCCACAGGTCCAGGGTTTGATTCTCAGGCTGTGGAAGGTTGATTCAGCCTTTCATCCCTTGAGTGGGTCACAATAAAATGAGAACCAAGCTTGGGAATAAAAACTGGGGACCCTGCGTCAGTTCGACCATCTGGCCAAGGCATATGCTTATGCATCCCAAAGCTTATGGTCAAGAAGGCATGAATGGGGAAAACTTGGCCCAATGTGGGCTGTTGTGCCAGTGAGTTAAGCGTTTTTGTAGTATAAAAATAATATCTGTGAAATAATGACAAAATGTTTTATGGGGGAGTAAACAAACAAAAAAGAAACTTAGATAATTTGCTTTTTTAAAATAAAATACTTTGTAAACCAAAAACTTCTTTTAAATTTTTAATAGAAAGAGAATAATCAAATTTCAAATTCCTGCTTGTAATGTACAACTAAAGTACTCAGTGCAAGTTTTCATGTTCAAAACTTATGAGCAATTGATAAACAATATAACATTCAATAAAGTCAAATTAGTCTTCGCTAGCTTTCCCCCCCCCCTCTTTTACTAAACTATGAAAGTGAAAACTGTATTGAAAAAATTACCTTGTGTTTATGTTTATGCTTATGACTTGACTTAGATTTTGAATGCTTCTTTGAAGATCCCTTGCTAGGAGTAATTTTGAGAACAGGGGTATCAACAACTATTGGAAAAGAAATACATGTATATATGTGTGTATGAGAACAAACTAATAAGCTTTATAATACAATTCAAAAAGAAAAAAAAATATCTACCCAATATATTTAAAATACTGATGTATAGGGTAAATCTATAAGCAATCTATAAAGGGCTGTAAAAAGTAAACAAAAAGCTTTTACTTTTTTCAGCCTCAGTCTGTGTATAGACAACTGCTGGAGAAGGACAAAATTTTTCCGTCCGAAACACATGTCAAAGTGTTGATAAGTACCTTTTAAGTGTGTTATTTTAAAACATTTTAATTACTTCATACCTAAATATTATTAATGATTATTAAAAAAATTACTTGAATAATCTGGAGGAAGTTCAGGTCCATATGTGTCCTTAGTTTTAGACTCGTTTTCAGTAGAATGATTAACAACTGAATCTGATGATACTGCATTGTTAACATCCTCATCTTTTGATTTGATAACGCAATCTAGATGTAAAGGCTTTTCGACTGGTTTTCTGCAATTTAAAGCGTCTAAGTCCAAATTTGCAAACACACCAAAACCAACTTTTTTGTTGTCTATAGATGAGTTTTGGCTCAATGACTTATTTTGAATTTGCTTGGAACATATTTCTTCTGTTGATTTTTTGTTAGTTGAGCTTAGAAAACTTTCATCTGTAAGGGTGTCTTCCGCAATACTTGGTTCAGGCAACTGTCTTCCAGGAACTGTAATTTCAGACGTTCCGGTTTTGTCTTCATCTGCAACATCTTCATCAGATGAACTATTTTCAAATATGTCCTTAAAAAAATCCATAGGAGGCCTCTTATCTTCAACTGGTTCCTAACAAAGAAAACAGTTTTCGTGTAAATGATTTGTAAACAAGAAAAAAATGAAGAGTGCTTTTGGAAAAATTAAATAATACCTCATTCAGTTTTCCAGGTGTAGAATCAATTATCACTTCTTTTTGAACTTCACTGGATATGTCTGTAAAGTAAAACAGTTTCATGAAATTCCTAAAGAATATTACAGTATTCTAAAGTATCAAAAAGACTAAAGTATGAAAATCCATTTTTAAAAAGTAAGCATTCAATAACCTTCTGAAAGGTAGATGCATGTCATTTTCCTTAAAAGTTCATTAATTAAAAGTTTTCAAAACTAGAATATAAAAGTAATAATATCAAACCTATATTAATAAAGTTCAAGAGAAAAAGTAGTTAAAGTTTACCTTTATTTGATTCACTAGTTTTATTTTGTAATTCCCTAACTGGATCTGAAACAATAACATCTGATTTCTCAGAATCTTGTGATTTTTCAGGGGCAAAAATAAGATGATCAAATACTGATTTGGAATGAAAACTCTTTTGAGTTCCACTAGAACCACTGGTAGATGAACTGGAAAAATAAATAAATAAATAAATAAAATAAAAATAACATGCACAAAACAAATATAAAAATCAGTTTTAATATGACACAAACACACATATTACAAAGAGCTATTTTATTAGGGAAACAAACTAAAATTTAGTTTATTTAATGAGTCAAAAAATGAAAAAAATTATATTATTCTAAAGCAATAACAAACTTTTACTAACTCAGGATATGGATTAGGCACATTCATTCTTTTGCATAAAAGCGAAGTTGGGTGCCATTCAAAAGTTTCACGATTCTTCGTACCAATAAGGCTTTTCTTTATTTTAACTTCTTTTTCTTCCTTTTCTTTCTATCATAAAATAAGTAACATGCATTTCAATGAGCAAATAAGTCAATCAACATTAGCAGGAAAGCATGAAATACTAGAATTCAAAATTACATTGACATATTCGAAAAAATGAAATACAAAATGTAGTCATAATTTTCTTTTTAATTAGAATTCTTTAGAGTTACAATTCATGGTAAAATATTTAATTAATAAAACAATTAATATTTTAAGGTATCATTAATGGGCACTGATAAAAACATCACTAAAACATTATTTCTAACAGAAATATTTAGTTAAGCAGGGTTGGCAAGTTTTTGACGTTTTTAACCATGGTTTAAACTGTCATGTCAAAAACACTATGTCAAAAACATTTTGTCAAAAACTGTCAAAATCCTCAAATATTGCTCTTGCAGCATTATAAATATTAATTGATGTCTTTAACATTGCATGCATTGTATAAGCTATGAATATGCGTGAAATGTTAATACTAATTTTCAAGAAATATGATCATCTTTTACATATTTTTATAAAACATATTGTCTAGAAAAAGGAAAAGAAAGTGGAAAGAAATGTATCCAATATAGTCAAAACAATATTCTTGCTAATACAGGGTGTCTACCACAAAAAGTAAGCTTGATTTCTTGACCATAACAAATACGAAACTCTAATATCAAAAATACATCGTGCCAGGGATGCATAATATATTCGATCTGGCGATCTAGCATTGGGGGAAATTTTGTAGAAAAATATACAACTGATTTTGATTTTAACAATGAATTACAATATTCTTCGAGTTTTTCTTTTCCCTGGCCATTTTCAAAGCAATTTTTTTTTAAACTTTTTCACTGATCAGCCGTTTGCTTTCAGTTAACTTGGACTAATTGCTATTTTGTAAACATGTATGAAGCTTGAACATTGCAAATCTTTTTATGTCTATGGTAACACAGAACTTATGCAAGTCTATAATATATCATAAAACTTGGGGGAAATTTTCACATGGATTCAGGGAAATGTTGAGAGTAAAAGCATTTTCTGCACCCGTGCATCATGCTGATATAGAATGAAGGAATAGCATTACGTTTCAGGAGTTACTCAATAAAACAAAACAATTAGAGTATTACCTAAAGATTATGATATGATGTAATTAATTGCTAACAATCGTAAAATTAAAAAATATTTTAAACAAATGTATTGCTTTAAAGTTTTATATAAAAAGCATCTTAAAATTTATTTTAAATTACTTCAGTTACAATGTACACACTGTAATAACGGTTTGAGTACTCAAGATTTTGAGTTGAATTACCAAAGATGTCTTATTTTAATTTACAGTCAAATATTAAAAACTGCATAGTAAGGTATTTAAAATAAAATCAGCCATTTTCTTTTTCTTTTTCTTTTTTTTTTTTTTTTACATTTAGCCAAGTAAAATCACTCTAATCCAAATCTATATCCTTTCAAAATCACAGAATCTGTGTGATGTGATGACTTTTAAGTTTGCATACAAACTTTCAGATGCATTAAAAAATCAAGAAATTTATATTAAAAAAATTCAAAATATACATTAGTGCAGATAAGTGATTTTAGTGATATAAACATAAAAATACTTAAAGGTAAATATTCATTTACCAAAAGGATGCAAAAACATTGTTATTAGCTATGAAACATGGAGATCAGTGATAATTATAATTTTAAGTGGAATCCAAGTTATTGTTTTTAAAAAAGAAAATGTGGAAAATAATCAAAACACTGAATTAAACAGGGAATGAAGGGAGAGAAAAAATTACTCTTAAATCCAACAATTTTAACTTTTTTTTTAGGAGGGAAGGCGGATAACTGATATACTTTTCTCAAGGTTTGAAGATACATACTTGCCAACTTTTGAAATTCCCAAGGTGTAAAACGACAAGCAATTGACATATTGAACTATTGTCAGTTCACTATACAATTATTTGGCAGACATCATTTTTGATGATTTCTGCTAAATAACATGTAAATGGGATTTAAAATTAATTTTATAAATAGCAAACGAACAGAATTTTAATAATTTTCCATCTGTTAAGTTTTGTCTGTTTACATAGTTTAAATAGTATAAAATAGTAAAATTTACATAACACACTTAATATATATTTCTTAAACAAAAAAGAAAAAAAAAATTCATGCTGGACGCAAGATTTTAAACGCAATTATGTAATACATAAATAATATTCTAAAATTACACCTGAAAAGGAAGAATTAAAAAAGTATAAACAGGCCAAGTCGTTTGCTTTCACAAATATTTTATTTTTCTTAATCAAAACAGCCTTCGTTTCAATTTCATTACTATCATTTTGTATAATTTTCATTCATAATTGATCCTGGGATCTTCCATAAAAGTTTTTCTTTACTATTTTACATTTTAATAAGAGGTCAAAAAATAATTTAAATTTGAAATAAGAATGAATTTTATTCTTATTTCAAATTTAAATAGGAGATGGGAGTGGCAATTCAGTAATCTTAAAATAAACAAAACCACGGAGTTCTGCTGAAAAATCTCATTAATAATAAATTTTAAGAGATTTTAATTTTAAAAGGAAATATGGGTAATATTTTATTAAAATAAAAAGACTTCAAAAGTTCATAAAAAGCATAAAGAAATGGAAGTTGCGCATAAAATCATAAAAATTGATGAGAAAATATAAACTTTACAATGAAAGCATTAGTATAATATAAGTATATTCAACATGTCTTAATCATTTACTTCTTTCCTCATGCGTGGAAAATTCAAGTGTGGTGGGGGGTTTGCATCTTAAAATCCCGATTTTTTTTCACTCAATACAATTTACACTTTTACAAAAATTGTGTAAGACCGTCAGTATGCTTTATTTCACCAAAAAAAAAACATAAAAAAATTCAAGTTTTGTAATCGCAAAATAATGGAACTATAATAATGAAAATGAAGGAGGGGAAAAAAGCATTTGTAAAAGCAAACAACTTGGATTATTTTTTAATCAAAATATGGGCCGTAATATTACATAAAAAACGTCATATATTAATTCAAAGTGTGGGGGGATTTGCATTTTTAAACTACCAAATTTTTTCACTTAATGAAATCTACACTTTTACAAAAGTTGTGTAAGGCCGCCATTATGGCCATTTATTTCAACAACAACAAAACATAAAAAAATTAAATTTCGTAATCGTAAAATAAGGGGAATCCGGTTTTGAAGACAAATTTTTCATAATCATGCAAATTTTCGGACCTGAAAATGACCAAAATCATTCTGTATTAGATTCAAATTTTATCGTATTCGTCTTCATGCAATTTTTCTCTCTATATGTATGTTAGTCTGCAACTAGAGGAGGGGAAGCGGGACACTTGCCCCAGGCATAGTGCTGTTACATCAAAATGGAAATGGAAAGAAGGGAGCGCCAAAAAAAAAAAAAAAAGGTTTGTACCGGGCGACGTGATCTCTAGTTGCATGCATCTAGTTGTATATGCATAATATTTGGAAATAATCTGTAATATGAAAAGCCAGTTTACCTAAGACGCATGTTAGGAACGGGGGGATGCAAGAATTTTAAAAAAAGGAAAAAGGGAACGGTAGTATTTCCCATCGTGCACGACGACAACAGATTTTCTAAAGATGCAAAAAGTCTTACTAATTATCACTGTGCAGCAGTTTGTACTTACATAATTATAAAACAACTTCCGACACTTCAGGGATCGGAAAGAATTTGACCATCTTGTCCAAATTTTTAATTTCCCAATCGATGAATTCAAAATAACCTTAATGGCCCTCCCCACCGCGCATTTTCGCAAAGTTGATTGGGCGTTTGCTCAGTGCGCGTAGTACAGTGAAAATGAACATTCCAGGGGCGCGTGCAGTCGACGAAAGACTTGAATTCTCGCAATCTTCGAGGATTTCATTTTTGTGGAGCGGCCACAAAACAGACATAAATTTTGAATTGACAGTTCCCAACCCTCTCTCTGCCTAAAATTGTTCTATTGCAGAGCTGTCATCAATTTGGCTCCGATGCTAACCGGAAATTCGATTTTTTCAAGTATTTGCCACCGTGCGAAATATTCAGGTACATTTCCCGACTGCTGGACACCCTGTCAATGAATCAATTTTTTACTATTCTTTTTAGTATACGGATGGGCAGGAGAGGGGGTTACCTACCCTACACTTCCGGAACTGCCCAGGTCTTGAGCTTTCCGTGCAGCCAGCTTTAAGTTTGGATGAATGTGTTTTGAAAACATGAAAAATTAAAAAATAAGCAAGTGTGGTGTTTATTAATTACTTACAGCCTTTATAAAACACTGTAAAGCGCTATTTACAGTAGGAAATAATTTATTGTTATAACTACTCTACTGAATGACAGATTGTTTCTCTAATGAGATATTTTACGACCTGAAACTACAGCAAACGGTTTTAATCCTCGCCTCAGGTCGGGAGGGAGAAGAGCGATACTCAGCAGATGCCCCTCCTCCACACACACACCATTGATACCAGGATAAACAAATCAACTTTCTTTCTCACAGGAAATCACTCGTGAAATCAAAGTACGAATTAAGGAAGTTAAGAAAAGATACATAAAATAATTTCTCTCAATGAACTTAGCACAAAAAATTGGAAACTAAGAAGTTGAATGAAATGGAAAAAGCGTAGTTGAGTCGCAAATCGTGACCTAGTACTTCAATTCTTGACCTTTTCTTGACTTTCATGACCTTTTTCCCATTTCTTGACTTTTCTGTGACTTTCGTGACCTTTGCATGATGGTAGACACCCTGTAATATAATATTAAAATTATCAATTTCAACAAAAAATTAGTTATACTTTATAGAATGCTTCGTGGAAAAAAATGAACGAAACTAATAAGTATTATTTTACTGTAAAATATTTTGTTTTTTGTATCTGCAATTAATTAATCAATCAATATTTAGAAAAATAAAATGTGTGCCTTCTCATTACATTTAAGTACTGAAATTTTTTACTATTTCTATTTTGAATGCAGAGCTTTAGTATACTGCTAATTAATGGTGTTGATCATTATTTTATTTGAATGACTGAAATTACTACGTTATTGGCTGTTGCTTAAAACCCTTTCAATTTAGGTTTTTAGATTAAATAAAAAATAAACTTAATGTTTGCTTTTAAGAAACGTTTAGCCGTACCTTAATTTGAAAAACTGCAAACCATTATTTATATAACAGTATACAGTACCATGTACCCTAGCTAAAATGATCTACATGCAGTGGCGCACACAGAATTCTCTCTTGAAGGGGGTCCAGCTCATAAAGTTGTGACACCAACCAACCACCAAAATTTTTTCTCTGACCATGGCCACTTTTATAAAGACACCACGCACATCAATGTACTTATGCTTCAATATGCTTCTGTATTATGTTTTTATTTACTTATCTTAGCTGTAAAAATATGAATTTGATAAAGTTTTCTAACACATTGAAATGTTAACAACTACAGGATGATTTTGCGATGAAAAGTTAATTACACTTTTGGGAGGGGTGCAGACCCCCTGGACCCCTCTCTTGTGTGAGCCACTGTCTATATGTACCATTTATAATTCTTTTACAGGATGCGAAAAAAATCCAATACATTACACTCTATGGACAGTCATATTAACTAATTATTATTAATGAGCTCTGTTAGCATAATTGATATTTTTTAATATAATTAATTTTAATTATTTATTTAGTTGCATGCAAAATGAAAATATACTGCATACTTAGTTTAACAATTTTTGACGGTTTAAACCAGTTTTTGACAGTTTAAACCAGTTTTTGATGCTTGTCATGTCAAAAACCCAACCCTGTGTTAAGTATTGTGTTCAGTTTCTGGAATATTGGTAGGTAATACCCTTAACACTAGCCTTAATTATGAATAAATCAATCCAATATAGACATTGGTTTCAAATTAAGATATATTGTTCATAAAATACCTTTGCAAAAGACACACTAAATATTTCAGGGAGTCCATTCTTCATAGGCAGCAAGACATTCACCAATCCACACATAACCGTGGCAGAAAAAAAAAACAAAACTAAAAGTAGATACAGATATCTTCTGTTTTTGCTTTCCTACTTATATGTAGGTCGGTAAATACTTTGCTGCTGCTACAGAAACTTTTTGATACAAACATAGTTTTCTATTACTGTTTGGTGTATTTTATTATAAACTATTAATTTTTTACTTGTCTCTCAACACCATACTGGTATTTTAAATTTGTTTTTAATACGATTTATTTTGAATAAAAATGTACAACCAAAGAGTTTGAAACTGGCAAAATTAGGAAATTATGTACGGCAAGTTTCAGCTTTAGAAAAGTTTATTGATTGTGTTTCACAAAATAATACATTACATAAAAAATCAGGATCATGGCACAGAATGAGTATTTTATGTATGAAGTGAAATTTTAGCATGTTATCTGCACAGCAACAGGTAATTCAGCTAGAGATTTATATATTTTTTAAAGTAAACCTTTACAAAGTACAGTAGTACCTTGAGATAATAATTTAATTCCTGTTTTGAACAAGCTTGTTAGACAAAATACTAATATCTCAAATAAATTTTCTCAACTAAAATTAGCTGAAATGTAATTAATCTAACTCTTACATAAAAATGTACGTAACATAAACATGCATTTCATTAGATACAAATTAAATAAATACATGCCATAATATGTTAAAATTTGAACATACATATGCTGCCAAAACCATTTAGCATGTACTTCCATAACTTTTGTTTAGCAATTTAAGTTTACACTTCCTTAGTTTTCTTCTTTTTTGTTCAAGGACAAAAAATACAGTCCTTTGTCACTCCAACATGATACTCATGTGAATGCTGTTGAGGTTGAGGTTCATGACAAATACTGAAGACTACTCTTATCCCTAATTTTGACTTTGTCTCAAGTTAAAAAATCAACTTAATAATGGTTCATATCTAAAAAAGGTCAGATATCAGGGCACTCTTATCTCACCGTTGTACTAATATCGTATTTAAAATAGTTATATATAAATATGTGAGTACACTGGATGTCCCAAAAAGGTGGTAACATGCTTGCCCACATGCTGCTCATAGTGAGCAGTGCAAATTGAAAAGATGTTCAAAATGAGGTAGGAAAAAAGAGTATGTTAAGAAAAAATTCTTGTTAGTTTTCAAAAAGTTACACTTTCAAAATTTGTAGCACCCAAACAACAACAACAAAAAATTCTCAATTAGTAAAATGAACTCATGAGGTAGGTGATGTTCAAAATTCAGCCTTTCTTCATAAAACGTCTCTCAGATATCTTTAAAAAAAGCTGATCAGAGGCTATACTTGAATTTGAATATGAAAGTTTAATGATAGAGTGGAAGAAATGATTTTCTTTCATGGTCTGCATGATCAATGAAATGCGATCATTCGACGCGATTTTTTTCCCTTTGAAAAGTGGTTTAAGTCAGCATACATTTATCTTCATAACCCATACATAAAAAAGACTTTTAATAATGAAAGACTAAAATTTTGTGCATCACCTCATGAGTATATTGGTAACATTTTACTATCAAGGTATATTTTTTTGTATGGGGGCTGTACACAAATTTAAAGTGTAGTCTTTTCCCACTTTATTTTGAACATTTTTTCAATTTGCACTGCCTGCCTATCTCTAATAGATAAAGAATTAAAGTGTGTTACCACTTTTTTGGGACAGTGTTTCAAGTCTTTACAAACTTATTATTTTCCAATCCAACTAGGAAAAATTTCCAAAAAGTTTTGACAAAAAATCACAGGCAATTTTACATTTCTGCACACATGCACCACGATGAACAGCAGGTTTCTTTATTAAATGAAATAGTTGAAAATATGTGGTTGCTATTTATTACCTTAATTTTTTCCAGAGCATCCATTACCTCATGTTGTACATCAAGCTGTGATTGACACTCGAAGCGTGAACTCAAAGCATTTGACAAAGGCTTGAAGCGAGCGGCTGTCTTAGCAAACTCTTCTAACTCCTGCTGTTTTTCCCATTCTGTCATTGAAGAGGGTTGAACTAATTTTGAAAGATCTAGAGAAGAAAAAATTTAGGAGGTTAAATAACAATTACGATTGTTTTTAAGATAAAATTAAACAACCAACAAATCTTGTACTACTTTACTCCAGTACTCCAGAGGAGATGGTAAATCAGAAAGTTAAGATATTAATTGACAGTTATATCAAAAATAACTTCAAGAAAGAAGTTTTAGACAAATAAAATCAATTTCAGTATAACTGCAATCAGTGTTAAGAATTTTATTATTTATTCAGTATCTTCAAGAATCTGACTATTAGCTTTATAGGATCATAGATGTGCCAGCAGGGTAAATGACCACCCTTGCTTGAGGAAATCACACAAAATTATAAATAAATATAAAAAGCTGAAAGCTGGTGATTTTTAAAAAATTTGATATTAAGCAAACAGTAATTTTACTTAAATACATCTCAAAGGGAAAATGTGCAAAAATACTATAATGCATGTGAATTAGGAGGAATCATGAAAATGTTTTTTTCAAAATTCTTTTTCCACTAGAGTGCGAAAGTTGTGGAATGGTCTCAGAAACATACCCAGAAAATTTCAATTTAATCAATAAATACCTTCTGGTTCCACTTTGGGGTTGAAGTATGGAAAATTAGCCAAAAATGATGTAATTCTTCACATTTCAGTGATTTTTTTAATTTCTAATTTTCTATTCCTACTAAAAAGGAAAAGTAGCAGGGATATACAAGAAACATAAATGCAAAATTTTGGAGCAATCAATAAATAGCTTCTGGTTCCACTTTGGGGTCTAAATATAATAAAACAACCAAAAATTATATAAATTTTCACATTTTGGTAATTTTTTAAAATTCCGATTTCCTCTTCCTGCTGGTATGGAAATGTTGAAAGAATATATCAGAAACATAAGTGCAAAAATTTAAAGTAGCTAATAAATATCCTTTGGGGTCTAAGTATATGAAATATGACAAAATTGCAGAAAACTTAAATGTCAAAATTTAGAAAGATATGGAAAACTTTTGCCTAAAAATTTATTTTTTCAAACTTTAAACACTTTATCAAAATTAGATATTTGTAAAAAAATGATTATGAATATTACATTAAATCTTATTACTAATACACAGCTTTTGTACAAATAAGTGTATTTGGAGTTCCAGAATAAAAGTTGCAAATGTACATCCAGTGTACTTTATTCATTTTTTACCCTATTTTTCATTCTATACTGGTTTTTGCATTCAAACAATGTCATGACATGCCTGGACTCCATTCTGGATCTATAATCATTGTGTTTGTTCTCTCCATGACAGCAAGTGAAGCTTCTGTAGTCAGTTTTACTCCAATTTTAACACACTGAGTGAGGCATGGTAAGCTTATATTTTTCCCAATGGTGACACTGAACATTCGCAAGACTTTATCAGTTGCAATATGTCTTTGTTCAAGAAGTGAGTGGTGACTGAAGTTTCTCTGAGTTGGCGATTGTGCCAGTCTATGAGATCCATGTAAGATTTAGCATTAAAGTTCAGTTCAGGAATTTGAAACACAAAAACATATGTTCCCGCTTTTTTATTTTTTCTTCTTCTTCCTTCAAAATCCTGCGTAGTGCAAGTTCTCACGCATTTTGATCTAGGTCAATAAGCCTTGTAAGGATTACTGCTTCAAGATGACCAAAGTAATCATTTCTTTGGATGATGCAATTCACAACTAGCTTCAGATCGTCTGTAAGATAAAGTGAAGCGTGAACTGTTTTCTGAAGATTTTGCTCTCCATCTGTACACAATTAATTAGCCCTATCAGGCATTAAAGCTTTATTTTTTGTTTTGTTGCCATACTTTGCCCTAAAACATTCCTTTTAAGATGAAATGTAAACAGAAGACAAAGCTCTCGTCTATTTGATTCTAAAACGTTCCTTTAAAAATCTTTTATTTGCCGTAATATATCAGATAATTAATTCATAGCGTTAATTTGGTCTGTAGTGCTTTAACCCTTTAACGCGCAGTGTTCCTGCTCTGGGAACACCAAACTCTGACGTTTTGACTGTTGCCAATCATGAAGAATAGATTTGATTTCTATAAAAATAGTTGCGGGTGACATAACTCCGCCAGAATCCTTTACTTTTTAGCACGTCCTTTCCCGTAAAAAAATTGTCACGATTATTTGTAACAGCACTGACATCTGCTGAAAAATGGAAGAATGCAAGAACAGCTGGATAGATGGCCCAATGCTGAAAAAAAGGGCAGCCGTTGCCATCGCTCAACTTAGCTACCAGCAAGATGGCAGACGATCGAAACGTTCATCGCATGCTACAGACCTAGAGACCCCTTTTGACGACAGCTGGCTGTGCGCCTTTTTTTCAGCATTGGGAGAGGGTCACGCCTACTTGTCTCATTGGTTTTAAATGTGAACATTTCAAATCACTCTACTTTTTGCGTTATGGAAATTGAAAATGTTTTTCTAATGACATAGCGTGTCATGATCGCTTTTCTCCTGGAAGGGGTGACCTTTTAATAGTTTACTCTGTGCGTCATGGCTGGGATATAAATAGCAGCTAGAAGCCTTGATGCCTGGCTTATTCCTTTTTTCTTATTAGTTTGATGGCATAAATATGGTTGTAGTGTTATCATCGTGTCAACCGAGCACTTTACCATTTTAAAAGGATGTATTCTTTTAGTCAGTGAGTAAAAGCATGAAAACTACTGTAAGTGTTGTTTTTTAAATTTTTCTATGTGAAAATGTAATAGATATCCCGGTCCATAACCGGGTGAATGACTAAGATGAAACCAAGATTTCAATAAACTGTTTTTATCTTTAAAATAATTCTTATTTTATAATTATTTTTACACTGTCTTCTATTGTCTTCTTAATTTTAGTTGCCAAAATAGCAGCATTTTTGCATGATTTTGTAGTTGAGAAATAAACACATGCCATTTAGCTTCATTTTTAAAAAGCTAACTGATGTATATTAAGGAATGAATAAAATAATAAATTAAAAAACTTCATGCATTTAAATAGAGCATTAAGTACATTTATTTTTATAGTACGATTAAAAACATATTAGAATGTTCGATGAGCGACCCATCACCATTTTTTTTTTTTTTTTTTTTTTTTTTAAGGAGTTGACAAAAACTGAAATCTAATGAAGTTGTCTAAAGTAAGGTAGAAGTAGCCAAAAACTTCAAAATGGTATGAAAATGATGTTTCTTATTAAAAACAGTCACCCTAGTTACCTTATCTTTAAATTAGTAGCAAAAATTACCTTTTTAGTCACAAGTGGACACCCTGTATGAGTCATCATTTCTCAATATGTTAGTAGATTTTTTATAAATATACTCTGGGTGAGCCTGATATATTGCCTCAAAAGCTGGATTTAGGGTAGCTTCAAAAACCACCAAAATACTTTCAAGTAAAGAAAACTGCATTAAATAGAAGTGATTAAAATTAACTTGAAAACAGTGTTCATACTCAAATAGAAGCATTTATTTAAATTAAATGTACAGTATTACTCTGTCTTATAATTAATAAATACTTAATCATCTACATCAATTATAAAACCAACTTATAACCAAAATTTTTATTAATTAAAACATTTTTCCATAAAAACTGTTTTGAAATTACATGAGGAACTTATGTGTAGTTGCATGAGTATTATGAAATTTTTTGCTCCTGATTTTAATGATCTTTTGCTCTGTATACATTTATTTTGCAGCAACAAAAGAACACAATAGATTTAGGAGATTTTAAACTTAATCTAGAAAAAGCACATTAATAATGCTTTTTCACTCTCACATCCCTTACCCCTAAATCATTACAATCTTTCATATTCATTTAAATCACCACGTTCCTTGCTACAGCCAGTGCTACACATAGAGGAGGAATAGATGGAGAGAACAACTGTAACCCTAAACTGAAACATGCATACGGTGCTGCAAAATGGTAATGGTGCTGCAAATGCTGTTTCATTATTTCCTTCATCTCATGTTTTACTTCACACACACACACACACACACACACACACACACACACACACACACAAAAAAAAAAAAAAAAAAAAAAAAAAAAAAAAAAAAAAAGACTTTCTGAAACAGATGGCAATATACAGTCAAACCTGTGTTTTTTTTTTTTTTTTTTTTGTTTATTCAGAATTGTCAAGAATCATCTTACAGAAGAACTTTCTGTAATATTATAAAAGATTAGCATCCATTCTCTACAAAAATTACTTAAATTATGAGCTGCTCTCAAAATTTCAATCAAATGCAATACAAATTTATAAGTAAAGGTTAATAAAATAAACTAGATTCTAATTCTGGATGTTTATGACAAGAAGGGTCCATATTACTCAGCATACATTTTAATTTTCACTTGAAAACTTATTATCTTAAACTAATTGATGCCGATATTAAAATTTACCGTTCCTAGGTATCTTTAACAATAAGAAGAAAAATAATCTGTTAAACATAAAAGTATTTTTTATGTGGAATAATAATAATAATAATAATAATAATAATGAAAACTTACCTCCTGCTTTTTTCAACTTCAAATAGTCTTCATACCTGTGTTGCTTTGATAAATCGTTTGGAAATGAATTGAATGTCAATGAAACAGTAGACGATGTTGGCTGGAATTCTATTTGTTCAAATCTAGATTTCTTCTTTTCTTCTAAATACATTTAGAAAGAAAAAAGTAATTATGATAATATACAAAACAGATACAAGAGGAAAAAATTCATTACATGATATAAAATTATTATTAAAGAGCATTTATATTTAATTTTCATTTAAATGTTTCAGCAGACCTTTTCTCATATTAAAAAAAAACCTGTTCATTATAAATTAAGTTAGTATTTTGTTTAAGATGCATTTTAATTTATAAAGAATACAGATTTATCAGAAACTGTAAATCATTTCATTATATATCATACAAAAGTTGGTAGTACAGTCAACTCCCTCTAATCTACACTCACTGGGACCAAGGGTTGTGCGGATTACAGGATTTTGCAGATTATAGGTCATTTATTTTGTTTAATTTTTATATTTAGAATTTCCCTTTAAATTATAGTCAATTTACTGTAAACAAATAGGAACTGGTGAAAGAAAATGCATATGCTGTTGAATAAAAACACAATTAAATGTGAATATAAATACAATAAATAATACAATGAAATTTACAAAGAATTTACTAAAGGACTGATGAAAGAAAATATTTATGCTGCTGAACTAAAACACTATTTTTAATATTAAATACAATTACTAATACAAAATTAAAAGAATAAATTCCCTCTAAGTTTTTATTTATTTTTCATTTTTTTCAAACATTGCAGTGATTGTAATTTGTTCTCAAGCCTTCTAATTGTCAGTAACTCTCGGCCACTGACAATTGATTGCTTTTGCAAAATGTTTAAAGACTTGTCTCCCAGAGCTAACCCTTCTTCAAAAGTAATAGTATAGTAGGGGGACCCCAAATCCGGAAATTTTTCAACAAAGAATTTTTTTTTTTTAAGGGCAGTTGTTGTTGTTTTTAATTTTTTTGAAAGACCGTTTTTAACTAAATCTATCTATTATAAAATAAACAAGCTCAACCAGAAAGAAGGGAGGAATTTCACTGGTCGCTCGCGAACAGGGGGGGGGGCATACGGTGCATCATTTGTATATTTGATATCTCAGTATTAGATTAATTTTAGACCTTGCCAGGCAATTTTCCCTTTCTCGTAATGTAAAAATATTCTATGCTTTTATATAAGCTTTAAAGAGGAAAAGAATGTTATCCTCTTCACACATGCATTACATTTCAAGCGCTGATGATTCATTATTTCTGCTGGTGCTCCTCTGGCAGTTAAATGTAAACAAAGAGAAAGGCCATGTGGTCTGTTTATGCTTTTCTTTTTTTCTTCTTACAGAACTACAGTAATGTGGAGAAAGTTTTGTTGCATAATAAATCACAAGACAGAAGATCAAAAGGGTGAGGTTGGGGGGGAATCAGAAAATTGCACAAATGCTGTGTAGCCTGCTAAATTGCGGTTTGCGTTTAAAGTTAAACATATTTTCACCCAATTTTAATTGCAACGGTCAATCTTTACGATCTTAGATCATCTCTGGAAAGAGTGAAACGATGTGATTGGATGGTGCATTGCTTCGGAGTTCATTATTCACATCCATCCACTGAACACATGCAACTTAGGATATAAGTTTCTGTACTTTTAATTATATGATAATATGCTCAAATATATGAAATTATTTACTTCAAATACCTGTGGAAAAGCATTAATATATGTGTTTGTAACATTCAGCTAATCAAATAACTTCTATAACAGTAATATTACCAGTCAAATGCAGCTCAAAATGTAAACAAACTGGTTTGTTTACATTTGAAATATATCGCGGATTACAGGCGTTTGCGGATTATAGAGTCGCGGATTAGCGGGAGTTGACTGTATTTGATATTTTTGAATAAGATTTTCCCTTGATGTCAAGCTTAATTATGAAAATATTTTTATTCAAATTTCAGAAAAATAAACAAATAAATAATGAACTCGAATCTTTATTTCTAAACACAAGTTTAATCAAACTAAAAGTTCAACTAATTGATTAAATTTTGCAGAACATTTGTTGGTTACATCGGTGTAAACAATAAAGTTAATATCTCTCATGAAAGACATGGAAAAGCGATATAGTAAAGCTGTTAAACCAAAATTTGAATATGCAGTTAACTCTTCAAGAATTATGCTAATTTACTATAACCAATTACAATATTATAGTATTGCCTTGACTTATTATTTTAGAACCACAAAACAGATCAGATTCAGCCTCAATGAGAATAATCAAACTTATATCAATAGATCTTAAAAAAGAAATAACAAAATTTGATATTTCTGAATAACTTTTTACTGTGGCATTAAATAAATTTAAATTCATATACTTTTAAGACTTTTTCACTTTGCAAGTATTACTAGCCACCCATAAAAATAAAATAAAATAATAATTTTTTATATCTACATTCACAATCAAGTGACCTCAGGGCTTAATTTCGAGCAAAAAAATTGCCAATATTCTCTAAGCTTATGTTAATAATAATGAGCCCTAATATTCTCTAGAGCTTATGTTAATACTCAGTGGCATACTGTAAACCCTGCAATACAGAAGTCGGTAGTCTATTAAAGTAATGATAATTCAAAAGTTTTCCTGTGTATTGGAGATATTTTCATTATTTCACAGAACAGTGAAATGAAATAGTCTGAAATTAGCATAAGACATCTAAGCAATACACAGTAGAAAATCCAAAATCTATTAGTCTCAAGATTTTCAGATCAGTTCAAGGCAAAACGAGACCTGATTGGTCTGCCCATTATAATCCATTTGGGTATGAAAAGGGGGAAATTTTCGTGTTGATGAACTGCTCAGAGCAATATTCATGAGCTCAGCTAATTTTCGCTGAATATGTAAAAATTCACTCTGAAAAAAGTAGTACAGGAATTAAGCTTCAGTGAGCACTTATGCAAATTTAGTCCTGAATGACCTTCGGCTCAAGCAAAAATATTGACACATTGACTTAGCACATCTAAAAATCACAAAATAGTCCTAAATTCTTACTGAAGTATTAAAAAAATAGAAGCTTACCATTTAATGAAACTTTTTCAAACTTCCTTTCTCCAAGCAACAGTGAACGATCAGATGAGGAGAGATGATGGGGTTGCTTAAGGTTCATTATTTGAGGAGTACTACTAGCAGTTTTCAAGTGAACAGGTTTGAAATCAGCAGGTAATGCAGGAGGGGGATAATACTTTTTCACTGAAGGAGGTTGTGAAGCCAAACAAAACCCTTCGATTATTCCTTGAGAAGAACTGTGTTTTGGCTGTTCTGTAAAGTAATAAATATTTAGATTCAATAACAAGAACTCAATAAAATAACTGGTGTTAAAAGGTAAAAATAATTAAAACGTTGTAAAATTACACTTATAAGAAGGTACTTATTGATAATACAATTATTGTGGGTGGCATAAAAGGTCCACCTTTCTGTTGCAAATATTCTTGACCATTCTCATAAGCAGAAAGATTAAGAGCTTGGATCAAATGTCTGAATAAGTATTATTATCCGCTGCATTTTTGAGAAAAAACAGCAAATAATATAAAGCTTTGTCAAACATTTTTTTGTTGTTGTCTTCCAGTTTATTATTAAAGAATACATTATATATACATATATATAGGTACAGGATTCCAAATTAATGGTGGTTTGCTGGTCCGAGTCCACTAAAATATATAATGAACTAGTAGAATACAAAATTTTTTGGTCCATCAGACCAGTAACATTTTCTCTTAAAAAAATTTCCTCATTTAGTATAACAATAATGTCATCTAATTTTACAAATACACACCATATAAGTAGATCCATTTAATATTTTTATAATAGGTATTTACATTTTTTAATTCAGCTCTTAATGGAGATCAATAGATATTGCTCATATAATTTCTTTTGTTTTACAATTTTTCTTAAAGATGTGTACAGACCAGTGATAAATGTTATGGACCAGGAAAGTCATGGAGTCACTGATCCTTTGGACTACTGGCTAAATTTTCTAATTTCTACCCCTGTGTACGTACATGTTATATAAACTGCTTATGTGGTTGCATAATCGAGCTTAATATCTACAGGAAACAAAGAAAGCTGGCAATATGCAGGCTCTGCTTACAAGCAGTGCAAGCACAAGCAGCTTTTATTTCTATTTTTGGAATTAGAATCTTTTATTTAGTTTTTAAAGGGGTGCTTAAAAAAGCATTTAGGAATAAATGAGTATTTATGTTAATTGTGACATTTTCTATTGATTCAACAAAAACTTTAAAAACTGTTCACGACTAATCTATAAATCAGTGTTGGTGTGATAGCACCTTGTATTCAACAGTTGTAACTAATTGCAATTTGGTGGGGATTTTAAACATTTCTTTTAACTTTTTTTAACTCTCTGTTTTACTTTTCAAAAGAGTGTTAAAAAATATAGGTCTGATGATGACAGTCAATGTTGTAAGCATCCCTAAAAATCAAGCCTAATGTCTCCATGCTTCTGACAAAATACAGCCAATTGGACACACACACACACACACAAAATAAATAAATAAATCCCAACAACAATCTTTGCTACATCTACTAAACTTAGCAAGTAATCACCTAAGCTCAATGTTATTTTTAAAGATTTACAATTTGCACTCAGATTAACTGATTTACATGCAACAAAATACAAACATAAATTGAAAATTATATAGTCAGCAAGCGAAGCTGGTATTACATAGTGCTCCACTTGATTCTAATGTATTTTTTTGTAGTTGATTCACATACAGAATTTTTCCATTCATTAACATTTTACAATAACATTGCAAGTAATTTGTAAACAAAAAAACTGAAATAGATATAAATCAGTGAAACAATCACCGAAGTTCATAAGTCTAATGCAAATGGCAAAAATACAACACATAAATTCTATTCAAACAAATAATTATACCAATAGCTTTATGAGAACTGGCTGATGTTTTGAGTTCTAGATCAGAAAAGTCATACTGAGACATATCATCTTTGCTGTAGATGTCTTCATCTTCATCTTCATATGCTCCAACACCAAAAGCCTAATCCAGTAAGAATAAATAAAAATTTTATACTGATATTAACCCTTTCAGTCTCAATGATGTCAACTCAAATCACAACATTCAACATTGTTTCTTAGATTTCTTTTGTATTTCAAATATTGTATTTTTCTTGTATAATGCGGCACTTTGCATTAAATAAAGAAAATAGAATTACAAATATCTTTCAAATGCAAAAGAAATTTGAAAAAGAAGTGAATGTTATAATTTTAAATTTCATAACTGGAACAGAAGAATTAATAAAAATTTAAAAATTAAATGTTTCTCAGTATAGTAGAATTTTCAAATATTATTAATGTACGTTACACACTTACAGATGCATTTAATTTTATAAATAGTACATTATATATATATATATATGAATTTTAAAGCAAACAATATACAGAAAATCACTGAAATTGCATACACATACACAATATTGGCATGCACATCTGCGGCTAAGTTGCTAATTCCATGGAGAACAGCAAAGGATTGCATGCCTAATTTTTTAATGACACAAATTTAAATCAACAGATACTTTTTAATTGTTGATGCACTTTGTAAGTTTTAAATGGTGATAAACTAAATAACATAATCAATAAGCAATGTATAATAAAAGGTTTTATTATGCAAGAAATTTTATTTATAACAGACTTTAGGTTTATTATATGATTAGTAACAAACAAACAAAAAAAAAAAACTTTTTCTTGCGGTTAAAAATAGTGAAATTATTTTATTATTGTGGCAGTATCACATTCACAACACTTTAAAATTTATTATGTACTGTAAAATTTTACAACAATGATTTGTTTTTACATTTGTTTTGTTTAATAACATAAATGATGCCAGTTGTATGTTAAAGCTTTGATAAAACCTATTTTCAGTCTTGAGGACTAGCACAAATTTAGACTTAAATTTTCTAAGTAATTATTTACAAATCAGCACATTCTAACGGTTAACTTTAAATCTTTGAATGTCTATTGCATGTTTCACCGCAATAGTTTAATAGCAAAAACATTTAACTCAACTAATTAAAAAAAATACCATTATAAATATATACATTATTAGAAGGAGAACATTTCTACTAAGGAGAAATAAATCAATTACTTACTTGTCCTGATATTTTGAGCTTTTTTTTATCCTTAGGGAGCCATGATTTAGTGCTGGTTGTAGCAAAAGGATCCACAGGCATAGTAAGGACAGACTGTTTAGAAAGCCCTGCATACCCCAGACCAAAATAATTTTCTTTTGATTTAAATGACATTGATTCAACATCCTTAGGAGCAAAAGTGAATAATGCAGCCATGGGATCATCATCATCTTCTTCCTAAAAAGACACAAAAGGTAAATAAAGGTTGAGTGCCTTTATAAGAATGTAATAAAAACAGAAATCTCCCTAGAAAAATTTTCTCAGACAGTGGACTATATAATATAACCAGGTATATATCAAATTAAAATGCTGGAAAGGTTATTTTTTTTATTATTTACATTGTTTTTTTGGGGGGAGGGGGAGTCAATAAACTTAATAAAAAGGTTTAGTAAATATATACAGTAGAGAGCCAGAAATCCGCACAGCTTGAGACCAAGGCTTGTGTGGATTTTAGGATTTTGCAGATTTCAGGCTATAAAAGATAAATCATTATATTTCTGATTTAAGAAAAGGAGAATACAATTATGAGGAAATAAAAACACAGTCAAATGTATTTCACTTATATTTTCACTTTAAATACAAAAGCATAGGAGAAAAAGGAAATTACATGAAGACTAGCAAAGCAAATGGTTTCAAAATTTCCTTTCTCTAATTTTGAAAACATGTTCTATGGTGATTTGTTTTAAAATATTTTTTTCTACTTTCGGTTTCTTTCTTTTATTTATTTAATTTTGCAAATTGTATAACTGTTTAAATATGCAGTTTAAACAATAACTGTTTAAACTGCATATTTTCATCAGAATATTTAAACAGAATTATCATTAATTCTTGTTTTGTTACAGAACTTAGCTGTTGTAAAAATTTAAGGTATTCTTCTCTTAACTTTAAACTTTTATCAAATGGATTTTTTTATCATTATTATTACCCAAGTTTTTATCATCATCATCAGAATCATATTTATCTGGATTCAAGAAACTTTTCAACAATTTCATCATTGGCGGAATACTGCGAATTTCATTATTTACATCAGAGAAGGTGTGCGGATTTCGGATGTTTGCGGATTTTAGGTCGGTGGATTTCTGGCCTTCAACTGTGTATATATATATATTTATAATTTGAGCACAGGCTGAATTTAATTTCTTAATTATTGATAAAGTATAACAATTTTTTTTTTTTATTTTTTTTTTTACTTTTTTTTTAAAAAATATTAGCCAGAAAACTTTTAGTCAGAGATAATTAAGAGACTTCTCTTCTCAAAGAATTAGAAACTAAATCATTTCATGTTACAAATATTTGCTTAACCATTACCACAATATTCCAGTGTTAGAAAAATAAGAAAAATGAAAAGTAATTTAAAAACAAAAATATGAAAATTATTAGATTATCAAATATTTCAAGTTTGAAGATTTTATGCAAAATAAGCATTGATGAAATAATTACAAGGATAATTAATGTTGAATTTTAAGTGCTTTGAGAACAGAACCTAAGATTTCAATGATATAAATGTTGATTTTTCCTATTACACAATTATGAAAATATTTATAATGCAAATTACTTTTTTAATAAAAAATAAACAAAACAAGAACATAATTTTGCTTATTAAAATGCAAAAGATTATTGAAATGACAGATAGAAAGACAGTATTATGAGGTAGGGAAGTAGTAGACTGAATTTGAAAAACATACAAGTATTTTAAAATTGCATGTCTGATCCACTTAGATTTAGATAACTTTTCTTTTACAGTTACTGGCAAATTGTTTTCTGTAAGACAGCAAAGAACTAACTTCTTCCAGCATACAGTTTGATTCCAGATTTGCAAAGGGAATTCCAATTTACTTAGTGCACAAAGCAATGATGACTAAAAAAGAAAGGTGAGGTGAAGAATGGGGTATATATTTTGATTTCGGCTAAACTTAAAATTTATTTTAAAATGTTTTGAAGTGAAACTAATAACAAATGTAACTAAAGTTGGCAACTGAAACAATTTCAGAGTAACAATCAAAATAGGGGTCGATCCAGGAATTTTTTTTCCAGGGTCCCATTTTTTGTGAATTTTTATACTTAATCTTGTGATTTTCAATACTTATTTTTGCGAATTTTCATACCAATTTTTAATAAAAGGAACTTTTTTTGTTAAAGTAATTGAAAAGACAGATTAAAATGTAAGGTAAAATGGAAATGAAGAGTCATTTTAATCAACTGTATTTTTGAGAAGGGGCCATTTTAATCGATTGTATTTTTGTGGAGGGGCAATTTTAATAGATTGTAATTTTATGAAAGAGCCATAAAACGGACCCAATTTTCATCTGCATCAACCTCTGCAAAATGCATAATGAAGTCAGAGAAACTTGCAATTTACTCATAACATATCTGAATTAGGAGCCTCCAGCTTTTCAAAGCCCTGCAACGCTGCTTCTAACTGTTAATCAACTGGGCATTGAGAAGCGTATTAATCCCATAAGAACAAGATCTATCTCTCACACAAACAGCATTTCTACTGCATAGCTGCCAACCTTCCAAGAAAAAAATAAGGAACACAGCACATGGTCAAAAAATCAGAAATAAGGAGCACAGTGCATGGTCATGTGAAGTGTATGATTAAATATACAATTAAAAATCTTACATTAACAAAATTAAATTATCATGTGTAGAGAGATGATGTGCATATATAATCATTAATTTATAAAAAAATGTAATTAACTTAACTTGTTTTCTACAATACATTTAAATGCTTAATGTAATAAATACTTGAAAGAATAATAAGATAAATATCATTCAATTAAATTTATTAACTTATTTGCAAGGACAAATGCTTTACCAAAAGCTAAAAATTTACATGATTTTGCTTTTTTGCTTTTAATTTTAAAAAATCCTTACACAGAATTGAAAAACAGAATATTTTGGCTTAAAAACGAATTTATGGAACAAAGGTAAAAAAACGGAATGTATCTGTATAAAACGGAACACTTGGCAGCTATGCTACTGTTAATTTCCGATCCTATATGGGCTAACACATTAACATTTGATGTTTGCCTATGAATTTATGTTTTGAACTCTACCACAAGCAAAAATAATCATTTAAAACTTATTAAAGTGAGATTTCTATGTATACCTTCAGTCAATATTTCTAAATAAATAAATAAAAGTAATAGTTTCTTCTGAGATGTATTACACATCTAAATAAACTTAAATTCAAAGAGAAATTAATTTTAGCACAAACTTTATAAATATAGTTGGGGTGATAATTAGAAACAAAAAAGTTGATAATTACTAATTTTCCCATACAAAAATTAGTAACTTTTATGATGGTTTCCTTCAAGATTAAGTGTGTACTTAAGGGGTAATATAAATGGTTAAAAACCACTTACATGAAATTCCGGAGGAGCTGTATCAGGAAAAGGTGAACAACCATAAATTTTAGGTCCCTTACTCAGTTTTTTCACCCTCGGTCCAATTCCTTGACCTTCACGCCACCCCAGTTTCCTCAATATAGCAATCCCAATAGATTCCCTACAAAGTAGATTAAAAAAAAAAAAAAAAAAAAAAAAAATTCTACATGATCACTGATTTATATATGATATTTACAACAATTTATAGAGAATTAAATTAAATAAGCACAGACAAAACAATATTTATTTACCTAACTGGTTGCACAATATCTTTCAAAGGAGCTTCGCCAGGAATTACAGCATCTGTGTCAATGTATTTTCTTTTTTGGGAACTGCTATCAGATGTATCTTGAAAATTGGTGGTAGTGTGAATTTTTCGAGTAGCAATACCAAATACACTGAAATCCTAAAATGATTTCAATGAAAATAAATAACATTATTTCATGGTAATAATGATATACAGTACACCCCATCTAATCTGCAAAAGTTGGGACTAAAGTTTGTGCATAGAATCTTACAAATTATAGGCCATTTCTTTGTTAATATCTAAATAAAAATACTTTACTGAAAAGTGTCATCAACATTATACATATAAAACAAAATTGGCTACACAAATTGGAAAGTTAATTTTTTTTTTTTTCATTTGAAAAGGTTTTACTTTTCACAGTTTCAAGAAAAATTTAAAATTATACATAATGTCCTAAACGTTTCCATACTAACGACATATGAATATCTTTTTAATATTTATTCAGCTTAACATCTTTGTATCCTTCATTCAATTTATGTCAAAATGTATATCATAGAAATTCATCTCACTATGACTTAATTTTGTGGTTAATGCAAAGCTACACAAAGGTTATCTGCCTAAGGGGGTGGGAATGCCTTGGGCTGAGGACATTTTAAAATGGGTTCTAACATGTATTTACATTACATCCACAGAAAAATATTCATATCTCATGGCCATTTAGCCAGAACTCTAGATCTTCACACTTTGACCATCTACATATTACTGTCTTATCCACTTGATCATGATTGGACCTTTCATTTCTCTATGAAGAACAAAATGACATAAGACTTCATTCTCACACAACTTAGAAAAAAAAAGAACCAAGCAATAAAATCTAAATTATTGATGCATTAAATGATAAGCAGATGATAAAACTTCATATTTAAAAAAAAAAAATAAATAAGGGCAGTAAGTTTGTTAAATTGGAACACAAGAACTTTTAAGACATACTGGACTTCTCAATTTGATCTGTCAGCCTACTAATAATTTATCTTTTGTAGTTATTAATCTAAGCTTGCTTCTACCCATACCAGATATTTTTCTAGAATGATGCAAAGTCATACTGAATATAAATGTAATCTTATGCCTTGCCATGTATCCACATTTTGTATTGAATTTTCAACAAATGATAATTTTAGTTACGACTATAAATATGCTGGTAATTGCTTATAGTGCTGACCCCAAATAAGCATGGTGATGGCCCCTGGGGCCTGGCGAATGCTATGCCCCAACAACTATTGCAAACCATTTTTCATGATTAAAAAAATGTGAACTCACATAATTTTAATAACCAATTGCAATTAGATTATACTATCAAAAAATCATGCTCACTACAAAATAATTCCAATATCTTTCGCCAGTGGTCTATTTTAAACCTAACAGAATTTTGGCAGATTCAATCACACATGGCATAACCACTTGAAAATACTCAATCAGTGTCTTGTTTACAAAATTAATCATCCCTTTCCCCCTTCCAATAAACATTTACCCAAACAAAAGCACTTATCTAAACTATTTATTTTAATCCTTTTTTCTTTTGCATGGCATTCACGCATGTTTATATCCCATTCCAGTAATTACATGATTTTCTCTCGGTCAATAGCAACCAGTCACACAATCATCCCCATATTTTTTTAAACCATAAAAGTTAAACATTTTGCAAACAATATCCATGCTAAAATTTATTTACTGATGATCTCAAAAATGGTTATGGATGTAACCTTTATGTTAAAAGGCATGACCTTTCAACTAAAAATTGAAAATATAAAATTTTTTTCAACATGTGGAGAGAGTAACTGACCCCTATTGTCCCCCCCCCCATTGTGCATGTCAATGCGTGCATCTTTGGTAAATGGTATGCAAGGGGTGTTACCGAAACTGGCAGTGACTGTACTGGGTGTCACCATGCTTAGGGACGATACTGATTTCAGGTTGCCATAAAATCAGAACATACCAGCATGAGTCAGTACTCACCTATGTGTAGTAGAGATGAGCCCGAAAGCCCGAGCCTGAACCGGGCTCGGGCTCTGTAATTCACGATTGTGTCCGGGCTCGGGCTCGTGAAAAATTTCTCCTTTGTTGAACATGCTCATTGAAACAGATTTTTAAAAATTATTCAAGGGGAAAACAAAAGTACTTAAAAAAAAAAAATAGCGGCACGGGCACCTAGAAGGTGCGTGAAGCTCTTTGGGTATTTCAGAACGGCGGCGTATATTGCTTAGTTAGTCATGAGGTCCGGCATTATTTGATAAATATGGATATAAAGAATTAGACAGTGCATTGAGAGTTTGCAACTATATTTGTCTTTAATTTGCACAAAAGGCAAAATTTATTGGATCCTATCAATGAAGTAATTAATTTTATTTATCTTTAGCTGAAATTTCGGGCTCGGGCTTCAAAAAATGAGCCCGAACTCATCTCTAGTGTGCAGTACTAACTTTACATCAAAAAGGTAAACATTAAAATGCCCACATATCGTATTTTGTCAACAACACCAGATGCCAGGATTAGGACAATATACTGATAGTATTTAAGAGGACTCCTTATACTGCTCATGGAAAAATTGAAATTCCAAATTACTTATTTACATCTGAAATACATTAAAAACTGTAGGAATTTACAGATTATAGGGTTGCATATTAGAGGGAGTGTATTGTAATCAATGCTTCCATTCAGATACAAATGTATTCAAAAAGTTCATACATACTTCGTCATCCATAAAATCTTCTGGATTTTGTTGAATTCGATCTGCCACTTTGTTACGTGATGAAACAAATGTTGATGGAGTCCAACCTTGAAGAAAAATATGTAATAGTAGTAATAAATTAAAAATAGAATTTGTGTCAGATAGACTGATCATGAAGCATTTTCAATTTAAATCATTCATGTGCATGTGTTTTCAATGGCACAAAAGGGGAATTAGCAACTTAAAACAACTAGGACAAAAATCAAAGATACAAAATTGAGAAAAAGATGTTATTTAAAAAATGTTCAAAATTGGCATTGAGTGATTTAACTTTGACATTTATACATTTTCTCAAACAAACTTAATTTTGTTGATTCAGAAACTAAAGTAAATAAAATGAATTTCAGGGAAAATTTGTTTATGAGTTTAAAAATTTTCATGAGAAATTTTTTGCTATTGTAAGAACTATTTATTATCCAGATGCAGATATATATGAATAGTTACTTCAAACACCATTGCTTTAGAAACTAATGTTAAATAATATAAAATCAATATGCCTGAAACCAGCTCTTATAAGTGAAAACTTGAAATTGTATGAGTATAGTAGACCCCCCTATAGCATGGGTCCATACAACACAGATCCCTAGAACACACACAAAAAATAAAATTGCAATTGAATTTCCTATAACACGTTAAAAGAAACTCTTATATCACTGTAAATTGAGACATATGTTCTGATTTTATTACGCGTTAGCTCCAGTAATTAATATAACTTTTGAATGGCAACACAAAAAGAAATCATTGCCTATCCCAGAGTAATAGGCCGGTGTTTTGCGGGCTGCAACATACACCTCAAACAAAACACATATGATGAATTAAGATTGTCTGCTTTTCCTAATTGTGGTGTACATTAAACGTATCTGAAAGAACTTTTGAATGATTTATTTTATTCTATTTCAACTTGAGAAAGGAAATGTTTTATTAAAATAAATCTGCAAATTTAAACCTGATTTAATTTAGAGGAAGTACATATCAATTCCTGGTGCATATGTAGTATAAAGTAAGCGATATTTTAAGTGAGATGTGAAATAAATTGCTGAAATAAGGTGTGCAGGGGTTGAACAGCATTGTTCGCACTCCAGGTGGAGCATAGCTCAGGATCTGTACAATACGGAGCCCTACAACACGGAATGTATCTACCATGTTATAAGGGGGGTCTACATAATATTTTAGCAGTGGAAAACACTTTTTAATGAACATAGACAATGTTATAAACATAATATAACAAACATAACTCTTAATTTGGCAAACAAACAACAACTCACCTTCTTTGGTGCCAACAGTATTAAAATAACCTGCAGAAAAACCACCAGTAAAAGCTCCATGAAATCGCTGCCTGCCTTTTTCATCTCGAACTTGAAGTTCTCTTGCAGCTTTCTTCTTCAGAGTCGCTTCTACCAAAGTATGAATTGAATTAAAATAACCATTAATTGCAAAATAAAACAAAGCAAAAAAGTTATGACTATCTATTTTAATACAGCTCTATTTGTTAAGTCATAAACAGGTAAAATATGTATGTTTCTAAAGTAATTAAAAAACTTTGTAAAAAACACACATAAGAAGTAAAAGGAAGGATCCTCTTTCCTTTTACTTCTTATGTGTGTTTTTTACAAAATCATCTTTCCTTTTACTTCTTATGTGTGTTTTTTACAAAATCCTCTTTTTTTTTACTTCTTATGTGTGTTTTTTACAAAGTTTTTTAATTACTTTATCGTTTAACACCAGTATTTTGAGTGTTTTTTCAGATGTATGTTTCTGTTCTAAAAGATATTTTTAAACGTGATTCTGATGTGAGCTATCAGCTATAGGCTTACTCTTTAAAATTAATTTGATATTTGCTATTATATTAAGTAAAAAGAAAGTTGCTGACTTTAAAAACATCATTCTAATTTTATTTGCAAATGCCGTTTTTCATTAAAGCAATTTTTTAAAAAACATTTTTGTCAAAAAGTTTCACTTTGTAGCAGCATTAAGATTTATAGATATGCAAGTAGCTATTGTCAGAGCTTAATATTCTTCTGTTGAAAGAAAATCTTTAAGTTATGGAAATGCAAAAATTTGTAACCTCTGTTACCAGACAAAATGCTGCAATTATATTATTTATAAATATAAACAGGTGAATAAAACTTGTTATCACTGGATGAGCTGCATCTATATAATAACTGCTATAAATAGATGCATTTTGTCAAGTTTATACATCAAGATCAACAAAATACAGTGTGTCCCAAAAGTTCCCATATTCCAACTTATAGAACTCATTGTCCATGGATTTTTTTTTTAATATTAAATTTTATCATCTTCCTATCATTGCAGACGATTCTTTAGTTTTTACCTTTAGTTTCTTTAAGCTCTCAAGTTTTAAGAGAATAAAGTTGTATGTTATTTTGTTTTGTATAGTGAAATGAATTTATCATCAGGGGTCAATGCAGACGAAAATTGGGCACGTTTTGCGGCCCCTTCACAAAATTACAATCGATTAAAACAGCCCCTTCACAAAAATACTATCGATTAAAAAGGCCCTACATTAGCATTTTATCCACCATTTTAGCATGTTTTATCGATTATTTTTAACAAAAAAAAAAAAAAAAAAATGTGAATTTTATTAAAATTTGGTATGAAAATTCATATAAGTGTCGAAAGTCGCAAAATTAAGTATTGAAATTCACAAAAATAAGCAGTTTTCACAAAAATGGACCCTGGAAAAAATTCCTGGATCGACCCCTGATCATACATTCAGAGAATTGCATTGCTTGAGACGTATTTTAAATGCAGTTTGTTTGAAAAATGCAAAGATGTTTCTCAAAATAAATATCTAAATGATGCAATACCGAGTAAAGATACACTATATCAGCTTGTTCAATGATTTCGTAATACGGGTTTGGTGGAAGGCAAGCACAGGAGTGGAAGACCGAAAGTTGTTACACCAGCCTTTCTGCAAGATATTCAACGAAGAAAATTGCAAACAACTCAAAAATCTGTGAGGCATTTGCCACAAGAAACGGGCACATCTCCTGGATCGACTCATAAGGCTTTGCACTTTCGTGCTTATTGTGTAAAAATGGTACAGGAGACAAAGCCATCTGGCTTTGAGAAGTGGTTTCATTATTGCCGGTGGATCTGAATATTTATTCGCAACAATATCATTATTTGATCGTAAAATGATCTCATACGTTTTAAAATAGTTAGCTACTGCTCATTAAAATCTATAAAATGATTAAATTTATACACATATTTTCTAATCAATAAAACATATAAAATGGTATAATTTCCAGAAGCAACTTTGTATTTCCTTACCGTCTTCTATTTCAGGCAGCGGGGTGCCAAAAACAACATAATCGTCATCTTCATCATCCATTATTGATTTATATTCAAAAAGACAAATACTTCTTAAATTTGTATTTAATCTTTAAAATGTCCAAAATTAGATATAAAAACTAAACTTGTTTAATGTTTACATTTTTTACACTAAGTTGAGTTGAGCGATAAAAAACAGCCTTGACGTAGTAGGATTTAAAACAAACAATTTTGGTCGAACCATGGAGTAAATTGTACATGGGTGTTTTGGCATCCGGTTGAATCTGTGCAGAAAGAATGCGCAGTCAGTTAGCTGTCAGTCCAATGACGTCTTTGAAACGTCTTATCGAAATGCTCTCTATAAATACACAGATCCGTTGCTATAGCAACAGTATTTGTTATCAGTAATCAACATTCAGTTAAATTTATGATTGTCAACTGATGCTGAGCGTAATAACCTAAAATTTTATATTAATAAAAATAGTAATAACTTCTTTTTGAATTAAAGAAGCATTCAAATTTCAGTGATGGATGCTGAAACTAATGATGATGCTACTCTAAGGTAAATTTATAAATTCATATTTCTGGCATAATACAAGTTTGGCTAACAGATCTTCATAAATCCATAAAAAATACAAATTTTTCACATAAAATCTAAATAATTATGCAGTGGCGGCTGGTGGGTTATTTAAATGGAGGTTCACAGAATTAATTTCGAAAATTAAATATGCAGATACGACGCACCTTACAAGTTAAAATATATTTGCGTTTCCAGCAGTTAAAAGAAAACAATGCACGCAACTGAAAGAAAACAAGTCATCTTTGATCTTACATTTCGTCGCTAAGATAATTTTTAGCAAAAATATTGTCTTGATTTTTTCGTAGCTCCGAAACACTTATTGGACTTCCATCCAGGGTGCGAATTGACGGGGGGGGGGATGCCGGGGATTGCCCCTGGCTGAAGAATGTAATATCCCTGGATAGAGAAATATTAATTGGTCCCTGTCAGGGATACTATTTATATCCCCTGTTGGAGAAATGTTAAAATTAGTCTCTGTCCTTACAAATTCAACATTACCAAACGATTTTAAGTATTGGAAGTAGAAATTCTTTTATTTACTAGACAAAGGAGCAAGTTATAAACATTCCTATTCCTTTGAAATCGATATATACATGCCTGATGCCACTTCTCATTCTGCAACAAATTAAGACTGCGAAATGAACGAACAAGTGCTGTTCCACTGCGAGCCAAATTTGAGTTTAGACCTAAATCGACATAGGCAGGAATATATGTGCACAGAAAATTGGGGGTTGACTTTTGTTTGAATTTAAGTCCCTTCCCAGACATGTTGGCGACTGCATTTGTCATGTAATACTTAATATATTATGTGAGTGGAGCATTTTATGCCTTCCCTCCTTTTTTTATTTTAAAATGTCCCCTCCAGAAGAATGTTTTCTTTCAAATGTCCCCCCCCCTGGATAAAACGTTCAATTCACACCCTGCTCCCATCTTAATTATTTACACTAGTTCATAAAAAATACTGTAGTGAAAAATCATAAAAATTAAGAAAATAATAAGAATATGAAAAAAATGGATTAACTAACTGAACACAACAAGCCAAGAGAGAATCCAGAGGAGATAATGGAAAAAAAATCGCCTGTGGGCACAGTAAAATTGTGCCAATGAAAGCGCCACTCTTCCCCCGCAACTCTCTCGGCGTCTTTCCTCTGAGACCGGTTGAAAGGGCCGCTCGGGTCAGTCGCATGTGCGAGCGACGAAAGACTATGCAGTAGTAACCTACGATACAGTGCGTTAGCTATAATAAACGCGTTTAATAATAGTGGGGGGTGGGGGAGAGTAAAACTCATGCTTTAAATTCACAAAAATCTAGAAGTGTACTTAATATATTTTTTTAAAATTTAATTTGTTAATGTGTTTATTCTTTAGTTTTTCCTCTAGGGGTTCACGTGCTCATGTGCTCAAATGGAGAAGCTGCCACTGAACTATGTAAAAGATTCATAAGAGTAATAAAAATATTTTAATTTTTTTTAATCCGTCTTATGTATGCTTTATGCAGCTATTATTTTATTTTCATTTATCTACAACGCCGGCAATTTTAAAAGATTTTTGAATCAATTAAGTTGTTGTTTTTAAATTCACGCTTGATACATTGTAAGCTTACTGTTTATTTTATGATAGCTATTTTTTTAAATAATTTTAGGAATGACAAAACATCAAAATGGCTCCATGCTCATTATGATCCTTTGGCTACATTATACACATTTTCATCATGTATGTGTCTGGCTGACTTACACGGTGATGGGGATTATAAGTTAATTGTTGCAGATTTAGGAACAGGCACTCATAATATGAAGCTGAAAGTATACAAAGGTATTTCTAAATATTTCTTATCTCACAAGATATTCTAAATATTTCTTATCTAACAAGTCATCTCACATTGTGGCTTATTATTACTATTGAAAAGGGCAATAGAATCAAAGAGCATTTGAAATAACTAATATAAAAATCTTTTGTCTCTGAGTATATATTGACTGATATCAGTAGTCTTCATAATACTGTAGAAATAAAGTCGAATAATAACTTTTACTATGGAAAATCCAGTGAAAATCCTATCTTATTAATATATAAATTTCAATGCTTGTATGTATGTTTATTACTTTTTCATGCTGAAACAGTTTCTTGGATTTGGATGAAATTTGGAATAAAAACAGTTAAAGTCCTGGATTAACATATAGACTACTTTTTATGGGGTTGAAAAAAAACACTGTACCTATAATATACAAAAAAACCTATCTTTTATTCAAAATAAAAAGAATACAATTGTTTTTATTTTACAGATCCGTCGGCAGATGGCGAAAAATTATTGAATATTGTTAAATAATGCTAAAATAATGACTAAATGTCATTTTGTTATCTGCTATGCCTGACTGGGATAAAGAATACACTTGAATAAGTTATTGAAACTTTCATTCAGTTCGAATTGTGCATTTTTCTGTGCAGCTTTCTCCCATTCTATTTCTATTGTATTGCATCCAGAAAAAGGATGTTAGAAATATGAATTTTAATTTTGCTTAATCACACTCATGAGTAATGATACAGCTAAGACGCATGGATTATGATACACTTTCAATCTATAGCACTTTAGTGCATATTTAAAATCTGAAAGTGTTTCACATTTTCTTGCCTTTTTTTTTTTCTTCTTTCCATTTTTTTGATATCGACCAATATAAACAGAAGCTCTTCAGAATTAATATAGGACGGAAATAATAAGTACCTTTTTGTAGGTTTATATCATTAAATCATCTTATTTTTGTAACCAGGGGCGGCCCAACCGGGTAAGCAAGGTAAGCATTGCATATGAGTGCCGGCTTCGAAGGGCCACTATTTTGAACTCAAAAACTAAGTAGAGCATAAAAGGAGCGTCTTTTTTACATTAACAGGGGTGCCACTTACCCTTGGGCCACCCTTGTTTGTGACTATCTTAATTTTAAATTCCATTCAGAATCTGAGACATTTCAGTGCCAAGGAAGCCAGTGAGAAACAGGATTCTCTCCGAACAAGATTTATTAAGATGGCGAACCAACTGGTCTCTGAAGGGGGCTAGTTATTTATATTTTACTAATGATTAAGACTCCAATAGTGTTGTTTCTACCATCAACAAGTTTGAGTACTGGTGATACTACTGCATAGATGCCAACCACTCTGATTTAATCATATTTGTTCTGATTTTAAAGTTGTGTTACAGAAATATGATTTTTGGCTTTACTGTTCCGATTTTTCATAGCTGCTAACTCAATTTTAATCTTTTTTTTCATCCTATCAATAAATCAGTATTTTCCCTTAAATACTTCTTTTTTCATATCTCTAATGCAGTTACAAAGCACATAAATACTTATTTTGAATTATTTAAATTTATTGATTTTTGATGCATCTGAAAATTTGTATGCAAAACTTTGTATGCAAGAAAAAAAAAGTGTATGTAAGAAATCATCACATTAGATTGATTTTACATGACTGAAAAAGAAAAGAATCTGCTTTAATTTTATTTTTTAAGTATTTCAGTTTTTTATATTTGTTTTTAAAACAAGGTAAAATATTTTTGTTAATGCAACTAATTATAAAAACAGTTTTTTCATAATATATTAATATATCTCTGTATTTTAAATCCTTGAAATACATTGTCTTGAAAAGTCCTTTGATTAATTTTTTTTTAAATATGTACGATCCCTTATACCAGCAAAATAATGTGATTTGTGTCTCATGCACTGTTTTTTTTTTTTTTTTTTTTTTTTCTTTCTGGCAGATTGGTGGCTATGCTACTGAATACTTGAAAATGAATTAGCACTAATATTTGGCTGGTTTCTGGCTTACAGCTCAATAAAAACCTAATAATGAATGCCTTATCATTTGCTAAAATCATGAAACTATTTAAGTTGAATGTATAGCTTGGATATTTACACCCCACGAAATATTTGTTTGCAGCACCTTGCTCATTTAGAAAATTTGAGGTGAAGCCAGTACAACTGATGATGGCCTGTAGTTAGGCCAAAGTATATAGGTATTTGTTAATTTTTAGATGTTTTATTTATTTAAGACCCTTTAGAGGTTATGTTATGTTTCGACGATTAATGCAGCGATTTTTGATGAGTGGGAACAGTCATACAAAAAACTTATAACTGTAATGGTTATAACTGTAACTGTACTCTTACTTAACAAATTTATATAATTTTTACTACTCATTATAGGTACTTATTTGCTCTCTGAACACACTATCATAGACTTACCTACAGGAGTTGTGTCTTTTCATATGGATACTTGCGATCCCAGATCACCTGGTAATTTTATTTTCTTTATTGCAATCAAATTAAGGTGTTCAATAATTTGATTCAGTCCTTCAAACTATATTGTTTGATATTTTTGTAATATATTGCATTATAGCAAAGTTTTCAAAGTATCTGTTTGGGGAAAAAGAAAAAGTATCATTCTGAGACCAGGGATCTGCCCAGACTTTTCAGACAGGCTCTTATTTTTGTGAAATTGTGAAAAATTTACTAATAATTTTGTGAATCTGACATTAGAATTAAATCAGGTTTTTCTAACCAGGGTCCTGTTTTGGGGAAAATAGGGTCCTCATTTTATTGATTTCTGAAAAATATACAGTTATATTAATTTGAATTTCAAAACTACGCATACAAACTAAACATCTCCAGATTTTTTTTAAATAAACACATGTTTTCCATGGGTATCGATTTATATAACTACAATTTGCAAGAAATTGGAAATAAACACTAATTTGTAAAGGATCTGCTTTTCATAGAAAGAATTTTTTTGGAGGATCCACTTTTAAAATGAAAAATATTGTAAAGGGTTCATTTTTATGATAAAATATTATGTGAAGGAATCTTTAATAGAGCAAAATTTCTCCTAAACAGACCACTTGAGGCAGAAGTAAAACTATCCAGTTTTCGAAAATATCAAGTATATAAGCTTAATGTGCTAATTTTAATTAAGTTTTGTTATATTAATTAATCTTTATACTCTCATCAATCTGAATTCCTTCTTCTAAAATTATTACCATTGCTTTCAATCTTTGGAGTGTGAAAATTGTGCTTCAAATCAGCCAAAATTCTTGGAGGTACTTAAATGATAACTCAGCCCATTGTCATAGCTGGGTAAGCTTTTGGATATTTATAGAGTAGGCTCACTCTGCTACCTCCTATTCTTGTATAGAAAATCAAGTGTTTCTAGATTGAGTTAAAACTTTAGAGTTGGTCTAATCCCAATCTAACCCTTACTGACTTGCCCGAATGAGTAAGCTACAGAAAGTATGTCTGTCATCTGATTTAGGTGCTACATAAAAGCATTTTAAGAATTGGTAACTCTCCGATTGCTTAATTTCTGTATCAAAATCACTTCAAAAGACTAAAAATTTTTTTAAAGAAAATAGTGAAAAGCAGAATCAAAAATTATCTTTTAAAATATTGTGAAAAACATCCTTAAATTAGAGCAGTAAAAGCCAAACAGCAATCTAGCACTGACAACTTTGGTATGTGCTAGTCAAAACTTAAATGTTAAATACATCATTTCTTTTCACTTGTTAAACAGAATGCATTGTTCAATAAAGAGTGGGAAAAAATGATTGTGAAAATCACAAAATGAACAAATTTTGCTATATTTGAGAGTTTACTATAGAAAGTGCAGGATAAGCAGCCAGGGGGTTAACAAAAGTAAAAATGTAATTATGTTTTCTGACATGTAAGAGTATTTTGTGAATTATCTATTAGAAAACACACAAAGGTTTTTATTTCTTGTAATTATATTCCGATGTTTACTTCTTCAAAATGAAACACACATTATGAGGATTCATTAAACAAACCTTGAATATTTTATATTTCTTCAGTGAGTATTCAATATACTTAATTGGTCCTTTTACCTGGCATTAAAACTATCATGAAAGCTTGTTCAACATTTTAATTTTTAATGAGCAAATGTGATAAATTCTTAAATATAGAGAAATTTTACGAATGAAATTATAGTGTGACATAGCTCTATATATTGCTAAGTTTGTTTTGTGAGTAATACAAATTAAAGACTTAGTTTTATTTAAAAAATCATTTTCTGAAAAGGTCAAAGAGAAATATTTGTCTGGCTGATAGTTAAATATGAATCTTTAAATTGATTAATAAAATATTTTGTAAATTACCAAATAGATTGTATTTTATGCTTCCTTACTAAAATTATGTCATCATTTTTTCTGACCTTCCTAGTTTGTTTGAATTTAGAAAAATTGTACTAAAAAGAAAATAAATAAAAGAAAAACCCAAGAAAACTGTTTTATATCAATGTGAACTAAAAAGTAAAAAATAATCTTAAACATAAAGATTTTGTTCATTAGCAGTAGTATTTTTTTAGTCTTAAAACAAAGTTGAATGAAATAAAAGTTATTGATGTATCATCATCAAACTTGGTGAAATTTTTGGAATAACCTAAAAAAAAAAAACTGTATACCTCCAAATTATATTAATTTTGCAAAATATATTATTTAATTTTTGTCATGCAAAATTAATATGATTTTGTGAGACCCTGTAGTAGAACTTTACAGGGTCTCACAAAATTATAATGACCATTTTAATGAGCCCCAGGGATAATTGTTATTCTCATCCTTTTAAATGAAGACTGTTATAAACATTGATATCCTTATTGCGCTGTGCTTGAAATGGATGAATGTCTGTAAACTGCCATTGACTGTAATGTATTAGAATTCTTTTGAGTGCTTTAAAATGAGTAAAAATGCTACATACACTATTTTTGATGAAGAGCCTTATTTTATGATGTTTGAGAACATATATGACTTTATAAGACACATGACTTTATATGATTTGTTTTGGAATTCCATTACAATTACTCTTGTTTTATTTTTTAGATTTAACATTCAAGCAATGCTTTTAATTATCAAATACATTGTCAAATATATCACTCTTTCACTGGGCCTATATTATGTATTCAAAGGAATTTATTTCAGTAATTTAATTTATCTTTTGCATCACACTATCCAAAAGGCAAGTAATATTTACATAAATCTTTACTTTGCGTCATAGTATCCAAACTAAGTGAAATGTATTGTAAAGTTTGAATGTAATAATCAGATAATTTATAGAAGAGTAATTAAATTATATTTAAAAAATAATATTTATAATTTTGAAAAGTATAATTAAAAATTAATACATGAGAGTACATAAATACAAAATTATAAAGTATATATTTTTTTCATTTGATAGCAATAGCTGTTGCTTCTGGAGCCCATATTTATATTTACAAGAATATGCGACCATTTTATAAATTTACCCTCCCTGCTTCAAATGTCTGTCCATCAGAAATGGAGGCATGGAATCAAGCAAAGAATGTAAGTTAATCATTTATTTATTTATGTATAATTTTGCATAATGTATTTTAAATATGTCCACATAGTTGAGTCATAAATAAATTTTGTATTGTTGAAAGGGCATTTATGTTCTTTTACTCATTATATTATCAATAAAATTATATTTTTTATAACTGGCTGTGTTGATAAATGTCTTTATGTCCCTAATTTGACAAGAATAAGTTAGTTTAAATTACAAGTACTTTCATTTTATGTACACCAAAAGATGATAATGCCTACAGTTTCAAGTCCCCCCACCTTTCCCCAATGAAAGGGGGAAATTTATGTTTATTTTGTTGTTGCTATTGTTACTAATGCCTTCTGGCAATGCAGAGTGATGTCAGATCCTCCATATAAAACAACAATGGGCAAAAGAGAGAGGCTTCTATTTTAATGAGCCCCAGTGGGAGGAGGACTGACTTAATCAGGGTCTCCTAATTTGGTGGCAATTCCACATGAGAGACCTAGCGCCTGAAATCTTCATCTCCAGAGTAATGTTTCAGATTAGTGGTCACCAGATCTCCACTGATGACTCTGGAATTATTCCTGGTGACTATAAAATGGTCTGTCAAATTGCCAAAATTTTGCTAGCCTGCAAAATTGACATTTTCTTAAGCTAGGGAACAATAATGGGAATGAGCACCAACCCCAAATCAGAACATCCCCAAATCAACGACGTGCGTCACAGAGCAAATATCTTTGCTTCAGAACAATTTTATATAGAGGAAAAGGGTAGGGGTGAATGGGTAAGCAATACAAATGAAATTTGGATCTGTTTCGGGGTCTCTCCACAAAAATTAAATCAGCGATTGCAAGAATGCTATCTTTCATCATCAATAGGTTGAAAACATGCACCCTTTCCCTTCATCACATACTTTACCGGGTGGGAGTTAGACTGATTTTATCAGTTAGGAAATTCAAAACTTAGTCTAAAGGAACAAACTCATAAATTAGATTTTTGAAGTGATAAAAGTCATATGCGATATACCTATGTACTTGCTGTAGCGTATACAGTTTCCATTTCGTGGGGAGATGATCCGGTATTTTAAAACTTATTGTTACACATATTAACTACTTATAATAGTTAATATGAGTAATTTAAAATATCTGTTTTTTAACAATTGCTTTACATTTTAAGTGGTCCAACATCCGTCCAGCGAAGAGAGGAGTTCACCCTCCTAAGCACTGGTTAAGTTGGTGCTGCTTCACTTTCCATCTTCTTACAGAAACAGTTTAGTGATTAGGCCACTGAGGGGGGGGGGGTGCTTCTTTTAATTTTAGTGAATGAACAAATATTATTAAGACTTAAATCAATATTTTTAAATTTATATGATCGTTTCTTTTTAATAGGAAGAAATTGATATCAACACATTAAAAGAATTTTTGGAAAATATTAGGTCAGTATATGTGTTTTCTTCTATAAAGTATGAAATGAAATTGCACACAGATATTTATGTATTTAAATAGAAATTACTGTAGTTATAAAAACATCTGAAACACAGCCTTGAAGAAGATCTGAAAAAAAATTAATTAATCCTGCACAATTCAAGAATTGATAATCTAATAAACTGATTTGGAGAAATTGGAAATCTCTTTTAACTAGATAAACAATCCAGAGGTACTTTGTTTTTTAAAGTGATATTTGTCAGTAATATTTTTTTCTTTTTAGTAAGGAACAATTATCATGTTGTTTATTGTACACAAATAAACTTTTGAGATTATAATTAATACTACACTGCATGTTATGAATTATCTCTAGTTTTAGATATTTTTATTTAGAGAGATTTAGCCGATGTCTAATTTAACCAAATGACCTGTAATGGTTTTTTCTTCAGGGCAGAAGTTGGGGAGTCATTTTTGACTGCCAGATCTCAAAGGTATTTATGATATTTGATTAATATATTTATTGTATTTTGAAAGTTGCATTGTATAAACAACAGTCAATTTGCTGATATATTTTCTATCATTAATTTAAGATATTGCAAAAATTACTAATAGATAATTATATAAAGATGTATATGTTTTAGATTTTTAATGCTTGATCAAGATGAAATGGAAGATTTCTATAATATTCACAAACAATTCCCTCTGAAAAAGCAGGTAAAGAACATTTTAGCTAAAGTCAGTTTTCTTGTCTTTCACCACCATAAAAAAATATGTTTTTATTTTAACTTTTAAAAAATGTGCATTTTCTCTGTTAGATTAAGATTGTGAAACTTGTAAAATGTTTAGGATTTTTTCAGAAAAAGGTTTAGCTATAAGTTAGTAGTATATTTCATCAATTAGCTTTAAGTTAGTAGTATATTTCCTCAATTAGTTCCAAGTTAGTAGTACAGTTTGCCAAAATCAACATACAAAACAATAATCCTTTATTTTAAAAAATCTAATGGTTTTGTTACCATTCTTTCAAATAATAAACAAATTACACCAAAATCTTGAGAAATTTAGAATATTTCTTTAAAAACATCACTATGCAATTTTACATATGTCATTAACTAGATTTGCTAAGATTTTTTCCATGCTCAGATTGCTTGTGAAAATACAATCTGAGACTATAATTACCTAACTAATTAAATAACTAGCAGATTGCAAATGTTTTTTTCAGTTTTTTAGTAATTGTAATAATATTTCTGTTTCAAATATTATTATTAGGAAAATACAGTGTTTTTGATTACTAACAAGTCTGAAGCCCTCGTTTTAATGGTTTCAATTCAAATAAAAGTTTTTGTCAACATGTGTTCATTTTACAAGAATCTTCAAAATATTTAGATATATAAAGACTCCACTGAAAAGTAAATGAGAAACCATGCTTGGTTATTGCCTTTTTGTTATCTACATATTATTGTTATCTATTTTTGCAATTATATATAGAAAGTTATCTAGTGGGTTTCTCCTACTCTATAATTTGCATAATTATAATTTCCTTATTCTACTGTCTTATAAACCAGTGTATGAAATTTTTAATAGATAAAATATCCTGATAATCAGTACTGGAGCCAAAACTGGTAATTTATTTTAATAGAAACTTTCCATATTTTAGACTGTTGTTACAGCTCTAAATTCCATGAAAAAATCAATGGCTGAAGAAGATGCTGTCAGTTGTTTAGTTCTGGGCACAGAAAATCAAAATGTTTATGTGTTGGAACCTGATGCTTTTACAATTCTTTCTGCTGTACGTAAATGATTTTATGCTTGTGCATTGTGCTTTTTTTTCTTCATAATAATTTTCAATTTAATAATATTTTCTTATTTATTTATTTGAGTGTGTGTATTAAAATTTATAACACCTTCTTAAAATGGTTTCCTGTTTTAAATTTTAGTGTTATTACAGAATTATTTTTATAAATCAATTTGTTAAACTGTCCTTCTGCTTTGGCTGAATTCTTTGGCATAACCAAATAAAAATTTATTTAATACCAAAAAGATTTTGTAGCATAACAATCTGACTATGTGATATATGTTATCGAAGTTAAGCTGCATAAATATTTCCATCGAGCACATAATAAAAACTCAGTTATATGTTCAGATTTGTGGCATCTCACAGATCTTACCAATATCAATGTTTTTGGACAAAATATTTTTATCTGTTTAATTGCATTAGATGATGTTTATCAAAGATAAACATGTATAATTATATCAGTATATGTATTATGCTATATATTATAATATATATAGTATTATGTTACTACTGAATGCAAACTGTTTGCATCTATTTTCACAATTGAAAAAAACTGTCATCGCTATAAATTGCCCTTAGGTTAATAAGTTGACTGGAAAATTGTAATATTTTAAATGTAGTATGTATTTTAAATTGTAGTACGTAAACTTTTAAGTTTCATTATTTATATGCAGAAAAGGCATTCAAAATTTCAATACTTTAATACTTTCATTGACAACATGAATAATTTAAAAAGGTTTAAAAAAATCATCAGAATCAATCAAGAATGACCATGTATACTAAAATTAATGCAACTTTATAAAATAACACATCAATGAAAAGTATATGACAATATATTGTTTTGTGTGGTGTAAAAATTTACCCCTTCTTAGCTTGTGGGGGGGGAGAAACTCCACCATCTGTACAAGTATAAAGGTTAGAGCAAGACTGATTGAGCTTTTTTGCAGCTGAAGAAGAGTTTATCTTTTGTACTATCGGAAATGATTGTTCTCTGGTATACCTTTATTCATGTTATTTTACAAAAGTTTTACTAATTTTAATCTTTAACCGTTACACTGTTTTTGTTTTCTTGTACATATGGGTGTGTTCTTATTGTGCCATGTATATATATGTGTAAATCATTGCTATTATTTTCAGATGTCTGTCCCAAGTGTTCCAGTTTTTATGGATGTGAGTGGACTATTTGATGTGGAATTTAGGATCATTGTAGCATGTCGAGATGGTTGTCTATATATATTAAAACGGTATGGTCTATAGTTTTTGCACTTTCATGATTTTCTTAATAAATAGTTCAATTTTTAAATAAACTGTACAGTAATAATGTTCGCACATTAAATGTTTTTCTCTATTTTGAACATCAATTTTGTAAGTCTCAACATTTTTATGATAATAACTTTTTAATTACCCTCTTGATGCATTTTAATGAAATATTTTTCTTTTTTTATGTATGCTGTTTTGTCTACATATTTCTTATATAAATAGAACATGAGGTAATACATGAAATAATAATTACAAAATTGTTATTAAGTTAGTGAATTAATTACTAACCACATAAAATGGGTCTTTAAAATGTTATCACAGAATATATTGTTCAAATTGTATGAACTGCATTCTCCATTTTAGCATTTTTCGTAAGAGCATCTGTTGCTGAGCAATACTGGAAAGCGAAGAAATGGCTTTTTATTTTTTGTATTGTCATTCGTTTTTGTACTTTTATATGCCAAACCTCTGCCATTGGAAATAATAATTAAAAAAAAAAATTATGAACATAGTTTAGGTCATAGAGTTATATGAGTCTGTAACTTTTTATTTAAAAAAAGATTACAGTAAGCTGTAGAAGAGATTTTAAGCTGTTCAGCCATTTATACTTCTTGTATCACTTACCAGTCTTCCCATTCAGTAATTTTGAAAATAGAAGCTTATGCTTTAGATTTTAGACATAGGAGGTAAGTTACAGATTTAAAGTAAATTATAGAAAGAGTTAGCATAAACAGCTATACCTGAATGTGAAAATACATGATTTCAAGATATTTGAATGTTGAAAATAAATATTTTGGAAGCCATGAATCTTTTGAATGTATTGTAAACCAATAGCTTATTTAAGAGTTTCAGTATGTCTCATTGTGCTGTGTTTTCTTTTTTATGTATCTTTAACTGTGACCAGTTAAACTGACATGAAATTCTCTTGAAAGGTTTTCTGCAAAATGATAAAAACATATAAAATCATAAATATGTTAAATGTAACCACATTCTCACTCAGTGCATTTTGCTACATTTTATTTATTTTTCTTTGGAGATATTTAAAGGAATGTATTTTGTTTAAAGCAAACCTACACATCAGGGGTATCTGCTTAAGGTGGGGTGCCTTTGGTAAAGGACTTTTTAAGGGTTTCTAATGCGTATTCAGATTATTTCTGGAGAAAATCTACCAAAACTCCAGACCATTAGATCGACAGCTGTGCAGCAGACCAGAACCCTGGACCTTCACACTTCAGCCATCTATCAGGTTTAGTGTCTCATACGCTTGGCTGTGTTGAAGCCTGGAGAAATGTAAAGTTGAGCAATGTGCTATGAGATGATTTGATTTCAAAGGAATTTTTTAGCTCTCTTGACAATGGCAGTTCAATTTTTTGTATTTTTTATGCCAGTCATTATTTTAAAGCATACATAAATTAAAAGTTATTTGGCAGTGAACTGGCTTATTAGCCTGTCTCACCATGCAACCAAGAACATCAATTTTTGGGAAATTGATATAATGAAACATTTTCAGTGCACGTAATAGCCCAATATACTCTCTTAAAGCAACTTAGAACTTGCTCACCTACTACATTTCTACATGTATTACTGACTGTGCTGTTAATATCACAAAATTTAATAATGAATTCAATATTGTTCTTTTCTTTCGACACAACCTTATAAGCACAACATTTTAAAGTTCAAGTGTAATTATTCATCTTTCTTGCATTTTCTTTATAGTGGCTACAAATCAGCTCGTTTTTGTGTAAAATTAAGATCTCAGTGTGTGGGGTTGCAAAGAGTAAATAACAATATAATTGTTGGAACTATGGATGACACTCTCAGCAGTTATAATACAAAGGTCAGTTTATACTGAATATTGTGCAGTTTTATATATCATAACTAACATTAATTAATACATTGTTTAAGATCTTGTTATTAATAAATTGACTCTATCATCTATGTTAAATCGTCTATGTATGAAACTTTCATAATGTCAAACATGGTAAGTGTTGTGTTACTGAAAGCTTTTTCTTTTGAGGGGGGGGGGGATACACATAACATAGTCAAGTGTAAGAATAGCAAAGTTTTTTCGGTTTTAGAAAAAAATCCTTTAAAATAAATGGTTTTATAAACAAAATTTAGGGGGTATGTTTTTCCTTTCCCAACACTGCGCCTATGCCAATGCTAACACATTCACATCTACCAAAAATGTTTCAATAATGCAATCGCATTCAAATGGCTGATTATAAAAAATTAACAATAAACAAATATCCAGATTTTCATACACAGTCAAACCTCGTTAAAATGAAAATTCTTAACACAAAATTTTTCTCAAAATGAAGGAAAACACCAATCACATCTTGTCTTTTGCTGTTTTATAGATTAATGCTAAAAGGTTTTTACTACGCTTTAACTTTGCTTTAATGCGGTTCTACTGTTTTCCCCAAAATGAATACTGTTATATTTTGTTTTGTATGTTTTCTAACAACTGATCAGCTCTCTGATTATGTTAACCAGTGCTGAAATCTGCTGAAAAACCAATCTAAGTGAAATAATTTCTGGTCATTATAACTGTATGATGTAAAAATTGCTATAAGGCATTTGTATTAAAAAATATTATGATTTGATATTGCTGGAAATATTCCCTGTTAAGAGACTAGTAAAAGGTGGATTATTACTGAATAAAATTTTTTAAGTTTCTGAATACAGATGTTTGAATTTTAGTCTCTTTAATTGATATTAATTAATGAGGGGCAAAAGTGTTAGAACATAGTGTGAAGTAGTGCATAATAAATGTGGAAAGCATATTCAAACGTCAAACTGAGCTCAAATCAAAATGTTCAGAAAAGTAAATCTGAAAATATAGACTTTTAGTTATAATCTGGTGAGAAAATAATTTGGACACACTGATCAACTCTTTTCAGGGTTTATATATATGTATAACATATAAAAATAAGTATCCTCTCAAAATTCAAACTTTCTGTAAGCTTTCTTCAAAATTCAATAGGGGCATAGCAACTTTCGTTTTAAACAAAGGTTTTGTCTCAGGATCTAAATTTAATAAAAAAGCAATTTATATATTTTCTCTCTTTCCTACTCCTCAATGGCTCCACAGCTCTCAAGAATTTACGGAAACTGTAAGATCCAGGCATTTTGAAAACCAATAAAGTCATCTTTTACTGGACATGCAATGAGCTTATAAACCATGTGACCCTTGGTTTTAAAGTCCAAACACCATTCAGAGAGCATTTTTTTGTGATCTCTGTTGCCTCTTGAATCTGAGTGAAATACTCTTCCAATAGAAATATGCTTTAAACCTAAAGTGTTGATTAATTTGCATCAACAGCTACTGCTACAGCCACGAAAACTACGTCTGACACAGTATCCCACTACAGATTTTCAACAAACAGTGGCCCGACTACAAAGTACCAATGGCAGCGGCCGGTCATCTTTGTAGCGAATCCAGCTCAGAGCTCAAAGCAGTATCCTGAACAACCGATCCACCTGCCCAGCCCTGGCATGTCTTGCATGTTTAAATAAATATACTTCAGACATTATTATATCCATTAGTCATTTTTTTTACATGTATACATATTTCTGAATCACACATTTCACATAATAATAGATATTAAAATGTTTTAGGGCAAATGCTTATGGAGTATTAAACTACCAAGCAACATAGTCACTATAGAATCCGTGGACATCATGCAGATGGGATTACACCTAGTTGCTGTTACTCTAGGGAATGCAATGGTGCAATTTTATCAAGACAAGTTTTTAGTTGATGTTTTAATTGCAGAAGATGTTGTATCAGCAGTAAGATTTGGAAGGTTTGGACGGGAGGATAATTCATTAGTTATGTGTATGAGAGGTGAGGTACTTTTTTTTGGTCACATATAAATATGAAATATCATTAGTTTAAAAATATTCAGTGATTTTTCAGATCATAAGTTATATTTACTAATGTGTGTTACTACCAATTACAGTGGCTGCTGCTTAATTGGAACAGCCGCTTTATTGAATCAAATCATGGAAAGCAGAATGGGATATTCTCTTCAAAGCCTCAACCAAAGCCGCCGCTTTTTTGAATCAGTCGCTTTATTGGATAAAAAATCAGTCGCAAACATGATCGTACTAAATGGCGGTCACTGTACTTAAAATGTGTTTTTGGTGTTAAAAGTAATACTAAAACCCAAAGCGATGAACATTTATATCTGTCCATCAAAACTGAGAAATATTTATTTATTTGTGGCTTCCTGAAAAAGTTTTGATAGTGACAAAATTTAATTTAAAAATTAATCTCATGCTTCTAATTAAAAGAGTTGCAAAATGACTGAATTCTTTATATTTTTAACACTGAACCTTATCTATTTTACTTTTTCTTATTAATTTTCTTATTTTCAGCATTTCTTATTAACTTTCACTTACTCATTGCTTACATTTCTTATTAAAATTAGAATAGTAAATAAATATTTACAAGCTAAAAGGAACCAACACATTAATTATCTATGTATGTGTTCCAAATGTTTCATAGAGAATTAATGTGTTAGCTTGTAAATATTTATTTACAAGCTAAAAAACCAACTCAAACAGAATTTGTTTGAGATGATGTAATGCATATTTTGCATTGAAAAATAAAATCATAGTTGAAGATATTTTCAAGGGAAGAAAAAGATATCATGTTTATTTATTTATTTAAATCCAGGAATGCATTTTAAAATGCTCTTAAAATCACTATAGAGAAATCAGATTTAAGGAAGGTAAATTAAGATTTTACTTTTCAACATCTTAAAAATTAATTTATAATTTGCATATAAAATCATTTTTTCATGAGTTTTCCCAATTTGATATCTTTTTCTTAGAAATAAAATTGAAATACTTAGATTTTTAATAATTTATGGCTATATTTCCATCGTGAAGTGTTAAATTATTTATATTTTAAATTAGATTATGTGTTCATTATTAATTTTATTAGGTGGTGGACTCTCGGTAAAAATATTAAAAAGAACTGCAAAGTTTGAGAATCAAGATTATTCCAATACAGTACGTGATTTACAAAATACAAAGCTGAACTTACCAAAGAAAACAAAACTTTTTGTTGATCAAACTATGAGAGAACGAGAGCATTCTATAAGTATGTGTTTCAGTGAAATTATTTTATTTTTTAAATAATACTTGAATTTCAAAAATAAATCTAAATTACCATGTAGAATAATCTTAAAATCGTGGGAACTCTCAATAAGTTTGTCTTATAATGATGTTTAATTACTTTTTCTTTCTTCTTCTTTTTTAAATAATTTAAACAATGTCTGAGTTTTATAAACAATATTCGATTTCTAAATAAAAAAATAAAGATTATTGTTTTCCAAATTCTCAATAGCAGTAATTTAAACAAAGAAATTTTTTTTAATCTACCTTAAAACATTAATTGTTTCAAATTGTAACTTTGTATACAATGTGTTTCTTTGTAATTTTACAATGATTTAATAGTGATTTTAACTTAGTACTTTAACCTCAACAGTATTGCCAACACGAGAAGCTGAAGATCATCTGCTATTTTAGAATTTTAATGAACTATTCCATTCACTCTCCCCCAAAAGGATTTTAGATTATATCTTATCACTAATAGTTCTAAAATTAATTTACTTTTTATGCATGCATAATTTTTCATAGTGTTTAAATTTGCACACTGAAACTGAATTTTCAGTGTACGAAAATAAAAAAAATTTGAAAATTAATATAGTTGTAATTAAGATATTTATTGACAGTTATTTACTTCCCATTATTCAAATAAATAAGTTATAATGCCCTAGGTAGCATAAATTTGTCCAGTCCACCACAGTGGCGGCTTGTAGGTTGTTTAAATGGAGGTTAAAACTTTCGAAAATTAATGTGCAAACACAACGCAACTTACAAGTTGAAATATATTTGCATTTTCAGGAGTTAAAGGAAAACAATGCATGAAACTTTAAAAAAAAGAAAAATAAAAGTATTCTCTAGTATTGCATTTCATTATCTGGCTAATTTTAGCAAAGGTGTTGGCTTGCATAGTTTTATTTCAAATTTTCGTCCAATGTTGATAAGTGTAATTGCTTTAGCTCCAATGCCTTCTTAATTAGTTACACTAGTTTGTAACAAATATTGTACTGAAAAATAATAAAGAAAATAATAAGTAAATGGGAAAAAATGGATTAACTTACCGAACATAACAAACCAAGGGAGAATTCAGAAGAGATAACCACCAAAAAAATGGTCTGTCACACACTGAAAATGTGTGAATGGAATGATAGCAGCAGTGCCTTACATCTCTCGCAACTCTATCTGCTTCTGTTCTCAAAGAGTGGTTCAGAAGGGTTTTTCTTTGATTGCGCGTGTGATTGAGGAAAGAGTTGATATTTGCTGTAGTAACCTACAATACAGCTCGTTTGCTATGATAAGCATATTTAATAATAGTGTGTGTATCTGTATATGTGTGGAGAGGGAGGGGGAGGAAAACTCACATTGTAAATTCACAAAAACAAGAAATGTACTTAATATTTTTTTAAAATTTAATTTGTTAATGTGTTTATGTTTTCCTTTTGGTGGTTCATGTGCTCAAATAGAGGAGCTGCCTCTGGTCCAGCACAAAATATACTGATAAATCGACATGTCTAAAACACACTTATCTCATCCTCATCATTTTGGAGCCGTATGACACTCAGTTGTTGTATTATCCAACAATTTTGATACTCAGACATTTTATAAATCTCTTATATTTGCATGGCTTTTTGGTTCAGTCTAGAAAGGTGTATTTTAACTATATGCTTGATGTAAAATGATTCTTTATTGGAAAAATGACAGCAGTGTAATAATATTAAAAATAAATATTTGTCATTATTTTACATACAGTAATGCCATTTTTTTTTTTACAAACCAAATGGTCTTACACTTAGTGTTAATGTGATTTCAATTACACAAGTTATGATAACTTAGATAATTCATATCACAGTAAATTATCATATATGATCTAGATCATGTAAGTGGTAACATGAACCACAATAACCTTTATGGTAACAAAATTAAATAAAATTTCCTCAAAAAAATTAATTTAAAAAAATCCAGAATTAACATTTACTCATTTGTAAAACACAATTAGTGTAAATCCTAATGAAGTATTTAGATATTTATTTTTTACTACATTCAAGAAATGTTAATTAAATGTGATAAGGTAAAACTGGTTAATAACAAAAAAGACTTTCAATAGTTATTTTAAGAATTTATTTTTTATTAGAATTTTAAAATCAATTACTTTGAATTGTGTTGACTGAGTTTGATTGATTAAAATTTTTTTAGTTATGCATCGAGCTTTTCAGCATGACTTATATCGTCTTCGTCTCACTACTGCCAGATCATATGTAAATGCCTTAACATCCAGTCAAAATCCTGTGTCATATGGTGCAATAGATCCATTAAAATTATCAGCACAGGTAATTTTTCTTTTAATTCTATCAGTATACAAGATTTTAAAATATTCCAGACAAATTTATTAACATGCCAAATTTTGTTTATCAGGTTTCCAAACAAACTTTTATTTTAAAATTGAGAACCAGTTTGTGACTGGATTCTCATAAAGGACAAATGAGAACAGTTTTTCTCAGATGAAGAAGGGAGTAGTAATTGGGTAATAGGGAGTTTATGTTTTAAAGGGGTGGGGGGGGGGAGTACATCTTAATGTAAATATAATTCAGCAAATTGAATAATTTAATGTTAAACTCTGTGTATTCATTTACAATTATAAAAAATGTAACCCAGATGTATAATAATAATTTACTTAATCTGATTTTATTGTGATGTCCCATTTTATTAAAACTACGTGTATATATATATATGTAATAAGAAAAATGGCCTTTGACAATACAATTTAATCTAATTTAATTTAAAGTCATCTGAAAAACCCTCTTAAATCTCTGTGAAACAGAGTACTTTCACTGTAAGGTTTTGCTTCTCAGTCAGACAAGTATTACATTCAGAGAGGATTTTTGAGAGCATTTAAGAATCTAAAGTGCAAATTAAGCTAAATTTACATGCATTTGTGGTTTCCGGTGGCTGAACCTAAAATTCTTGGGCTAAGTAAGTAAATGACATCACTTTAGAGAGCCAATTAGAGAAAACGTAACGCCCTTTGCACCTAGCAACAAGTTGAGAAACTAGGGGGTATGTAGGTCAGGAGCGAGAAATTGGCGAGGACTTTCGATATAGTCTGCTGCTTAGAGAACGATGCAAGGAGTTTGTCGATAGGTCGCCGGTCCTTCTCCAACAATGTATGAAAAATAATAAAGATCCAAATTAAGCTCAACCAGCCTCGACTGCCATTCTTTCAGAAAAGATGAAGTTATTGCAAAGAGAGTGCCCAAAATACATCATACACACATACATAGATATATATATATAATTTTTTTTTGTGAAAAAGTTACTTTTTGAAACGACTTTTTAAAAATTTCCCCTTACAATTACAAAATTATAAAAAAGTTTACATTATTATTCTTTTAATTTTGTAAGAATAAAATTCATCTTTATTTAATATCATGACTACAAAAGTAACCTAGTCATATCCTGAAAAAGGTATCAAAAGCATGTTAGGGGAATCGGGATGTGTTAGTTTTGAAACACATCATAAAAAGATTTTTTTTTTATAATGGTAAAGGATTTATATATATATATATATATATATATATAAACCTACACTCTTTTATCTACTTTCCTACATTCTAGCAGGCCTTTTTTCTCCCTTAAATTACAGAAAAAATAGAATCCTTCGGATTCCATTTCTTCAGCAGTAGAATCCAGAGGCGTTGCCAGGGGGGAGGGGGGGGATATCGGGATATATCCCCCACGAAATTTTGGATTAGTGATGAAATTCCGTCTATTTATACACATATAACTTCATATCACCCATCCCCCCCCCCCCCCCCGAAAAATTTTCCTGGCTACGCACCTGGTAGAATCCTACAGATTCACAGTAAATATGTGCTTCTCGTATGAACTTAGAATCAGGCATGACTCTCTCTCTCTCTCTCTCTTTAGTCCAACCAGTTGATGAAGCTAAGTTTGAAGTGTTTTTTTCGTTACTTTTGAATTTTATTTAGCGACTATCTGCTGTCACATCTTTAGCTGTAGGCACACGATTAATGGGTCTAAAAGTGTTTTTAATTCTGCTTCATTAAATGATGTAATTTTTGACATTTTGATACAAGAATTTAATAAATTCTTATGTTCAGAAGTTAATAATTTAGTAAGATAAATAATTAAAAACACATTTCAAAACCATGCAAGTAATATTGAAATGCAGGGACATTTATAAAAGGTGAAGAAAAAAATTTTGTTCAGAATTTTTATCAGTTCAGAGGTTAGTATCATAGCATATATGGACTGCACCTCCTCCTAGAAAAAATCTTGTGCATGCCCCAGACTGTTTTAAGCTGTAGTATCAAAGCACAAAGACACTGTTTCTTTTTCTTTTTTAAACCACTACTCTTTACTAGCTCTACTTTATTTGCTAGTGGATCCATTTTGAACAGCAGGAATGCCCGAGTTTACTTTACTGGTTACTATCACTTCAACTTTACTGGTGTAACAGTTTTACACCAGAAATTAGGGAAGTAAGTCTATATAAAGCTACATTGTCTTGGCCTATCATAGTTTAGAACCACAAAGTAAAACACAGTTTTTGGTTGCTGTGAAATTAAGTTTTATGTTATATCAGTTTTAAATTATCTGCTTGTAAATCTATCATTTTCCATGACTAATAGATACTCAAGTGATGAAGTTTCATCGACTGGTTGGACTCAAGTCATTGTTGACATATGTTCAACCAAGATGAAGGCTGGAAATATCCAGAGTAACTTCATTCAATTTTTAAACACTTGATTTTTACCTAGTGTTTAAATAAATTTAATTCACTTCAATAGAATGCAGTATTCAGATGCTAGTGCACCACATAGGTGCAAGTGCATTTTAAAGAATCTGTGTCTGTAAGCCGTAATCTATAAGTTTTTTTTTTTTGTAGTCCTGTACAAAAAATATAAGCCCTACACATACCAAAATCTATACAAGTTGTAAGATGGTGCCCTGTAATATACATACCCAATTTGAACTTATTCAGATGTACCATTTAGACACTAGCACATGATCTGCAGTATGTATGTTACAGTCAAAACCTGAATTAACTAGGGGAAATGCATTCTAACTGAGAGTGCTAGGCAAAACACGTTCTAACTGACAGCACTAGATAAAACCCATTTTCCCTAGTGAATTTTGGAATGTTAATTCTTTATGCACTAAAAACTGGGAAAATAGATTTCTTGAACAATTACAGTTGTTAGATAAGAGAAACAAAATAACTTTAATGTTATAACAAGTGATGAATACAGACGCAGGTCAGTTGCACCCGTGCCAAAAGCCATCAATCAAATCGAGGGGCGAGTTGAACCAGAATCCTTGTTTTCCTCTCTCCTTGAAAATATGCTACCGCTGGCCCTTTGCAAGCCCCAAAGTACAGTCCGGCCACTGCTGGAGGGGGCCCCTCGAAAATATGCTACCGCTGCCCTTTGCGAGACCCAAAAACCATTTCTGGGTCCAGCCACTGCTGTAGGGGGCCCCTTAAAAATATGCTACCACTGGCCCTTTGCGAGACCCCAAAAAACATCACTGGGTCCAACCTTTGCTGTAGGGGGCCCCTCGAAAGTATGCAACCACTGGATCTCTGCAAGAAGCCAGGGTACCCTTATGATTTTTTCCCTCCCCTCCATTTCGTGGGTGCAACTTGCCTTTTTTTCCTTCGCTTTGTGCAACTAATCCATTACTATGACTTCATTATTTTAGTGTCATAGTGAGGGGGTGGTTTTGGAGGTCAGAACCCCCCTCTCCTTAATTTTTTCAGAAAGTGCCTTAATCTTGGCAATGAGAACTGAGCCCACAAAATAGGAAAGGCTCTATATCTTTCATCTTCGAATTTTTAGTTAGAAATTTAAGAGATATTTTATGCATAGCTTTCTTTTACTACTGTAAATAGAAATTGTTTTTGTGCATGGGAAATATTCTACAAAGACAGATTCTTAACAATAGATTTTTGGACTCTGAAGCTACTAATGATAATGAGGCCCCATCGTCACTACTTTTTCTAAGCTTAACCACAATTCTTGCATCTGTGTCATCTCCTAAATTTGGCGCCCAAGTGTACTGCCCTGGGTACCCAATGGTAACTATGGCCCTAATGCACCTCATAAGGATAGGGGACCTCAAAGTACCTTAAAAAGGTTTTTTTTAAAAGCTTACTATGTCCGGATCACAAGATTTTTTGTTGCGGCATTGCCTAAATCCCCCCTAAAATTCTTTTCTAGCAATGCCACTGCACTCTTTTATATCAGAGGTACTTCCTTAACTTCTCCAGCAACAGTTAAATACCATTCCCACTTAATTACATTCTCTCCATGTCATCCAGACGAGCTCATTGAAAAATGTGTGGTGGTCATAATGTAATGGCTCTTCAGTGCAATTCGTTTTTGCAATCCTGTGAAAAAATCTAGCAGTTCTACATATACCAAAATCTAGGCGGGTTATGTGACTGTGACCTATAATTTATATACCTAATTTGCACTCAATCACATGCGCCATTTAGATGCTATTGCAACTTTCCTCACATGGTACATGCTTGGAAAGTAAAAAATGTATCTCTCTATTCTAAAAAAAAGTAATGACCGCTATCGTCGCTGTCAAGAGCTTGTTGGGCTATCTTCTCCTAAACTGTGGGGATTTGAATTTCGAGAAACATGTCCACGGATTCGGAAAATTCCAAGGAACTGATAAGCTTGACTTAAATTTAAAAAATCGAATTATTTTAGAAGATATTAATAAAAAACTAAAAAAATACACTTTATGGTTGCCAGATTTGGCATAAAATCATTCACTCCTTTTGCAACAAAGCAATTCCAAGTATGTAGAATTGCGTGAAATTGACAAAAATGAAGTAGAACTACGTCCATCTTAAGTGAAATTAATAATTATATGAAATAAATAACTCAAAGTGTGTTACACAAAGTTGACAATTTTCAAAAAGCAAGTTTACTTAAACAACAGGAGTTTAAAATTAGCGATTATTCGTTTTTCCAAAACAGAATAACCAATTGTAACTGATTTTAAAAGCGCCATCTTGGCATTAAATATGATCTGGCAAAATGGTATCTTTCCAAAAAGGGTGAATCTAAACAGCGAACTCAAAAATGTTAGAACCCAATATCTTAAAAATGAAAAATAATTAAAATGCAGATTATTTTAAAGCCGATTCAGTCCAGCTGGAGTATTTGCTACCAGTAGAAATATTTGGTGGCGTTCACTATGCTATTATAGCAGTTATAGTACACTTTGGATATTTGCCAGCGTGGCGAGATGATATAATTCGTGGTGCTAAATACACCATTCTGCAAATGATTATGTATATGAAAATATGGATAACGGTTTTCTGGGAGCCTTACAGGAGCAGTAAGTATAGGTTGTGAGCATATGTAAATTACCAAATAACACAAAGCCACCATTGGTGGCAAGCTATCCTAGCTGTTCGGTAGTTTTTATCAAAGAAAACATATGAAGTACTGTTTTCTTACAGCTAATTATTAACTATACATATACGCAAGCTGCCAAATTATGAAAATTTGCCATAATTGGCTAATACTCTAGGTATTCCATGTGTTTCACATAATTAAAAATAGTGCAAGTTTAAATTTTTAAGTTCCAAGGAAATGCAAGAACCAAGCAATGTGTAGCTCAGTTGTCTCGGTAACATTCTATCTGATCCAACGTTTGGGTTTTGTCTGTTGAAATTATGCCTTTTTTATGAAAAAGCCTTATTAGGGGCCGAATGCCTCATACAAAAAGCGAGTATAGCGAGTCTAGGGGCCTTGGCCCCTAGTTTAAAAAAATTTTAAATTCTCAGATCTGACCTGGGACAAAGATGTTGGATTCAAGGAAATAGAAACTTTTATAAGGAACTTAAATATAGTAAATGACTTAGCAGAAAAGGGGGTTGAATAAATAGATGTTTTAAATCAGCTAATAAAAAAATTAGGAGCAAATTCTAAATCTTCAAAAATCCATTGAAAGCAGCAGAAAAAAAAAAAAAAAAAGCCTTTATTTCAGAAAACAGTTTTAAATAAAATTTAAGGTTGGTAAACTAGTGACAAAAGTCTACTAGATGGTTTTTAGAATATTTAGAATTTATTTGGATATTAATTGCTGCGAGTCTATAACCTCTTCTTATCTTAACTGTTAAATAATCTTGCATAAAATTGTACAAATTGTGTTCTTTTTTATATTCTTCTTTAGCATTTTATTCATAGTTTAAGCTGTTTTAATTAAATACAAAAACAGAGTTGCCAACCTGGCAAGGTGAAAAATAAGGAGACTTGTTTTCAATTAAAAAACTAAATTTTAAAAGATCAGGGTTGTATCAGCTGAAACTACATTTTAGAGAGAGACCAAATATCTTTGGTGCAAAAAGTAAAAAAGTATCTTTGGTGCTGTTTGTTGCCAGATATAAATATTTTTGGACCAAAAAAGAAGAAAAAAAAAAAAAAATTAATTTTGGGTCGTCTTCTATTAGGTAGTCAGTAGCTTGTAAAAAATTTAGCAACAAGAAAATTTTTTAAATGGAAAGTTAAAAATTGGGGTCAATTTTTACTCTTAAGGCATTGGAAGATTAAACAAAACAATGTCAAACGAAAAATAATCATTTTTAAGAGTGACGGAAAAAGATAGATTCAATGCTTTAGAACATGAAGCTGCATTTCTTTCACTATTATACATTTGTCAGTGAAGTCCGAACTTTTTGATGTCACACATACACATGCATGGGTTCCTGGAACTAGTTTGATTGCAGGAAAGGGGAAAATGCCGAGAAGGGTTCCTTGCCACGACAAAACTTAGAAAAATATTTCAAATTCAAAAAATCGTATTATTCAGGTGATGAATGATAAAAATCAGAAGAAAATGACCAAATAATCAAAAATCAGGAGAAATGTATCCTAAATCAGGTTGGCAGGAGATAATGAAAAATCAGGAATCTCCTGCCTAAATCAGAAGAGTTGGCAACTCTGCAAAAATGTTAGAACCAAATATTTTGAAAATGAAAAATAATTAAAATGCAGATTATTTTAAGCCGATTCAGGTCAGCTGGTGTTTCCCATTAGCAACAAATCGGAATTACTGCAAATTTTCATCATTTTTAATCAACTTATAATTTCCAAGAGGTTTAGTTAATGCTTATTGTTTTAGTACAAAAGTATGTATAGATGCATATTAACCAGTTTTAACTCATTGATAGCTAGATAAAATTTCGGAGACTTAAAAAAAAAAAAAAATTAAGGCTATACAGGTGAATTCTCCTGTGACTTAATGGGTTAAATCTTCATTTATTTTCTATTAGGACTGAAATGGGAAAAGCCCTGGGGAGCAATGCTTCTTCAAAAAATGATATTTTAGTATTCTCACTATGCATGCTTCCCAAGTAAATTGCTGCTATGCAATTTATTTAGGAAGCAAAATCACATAGTCTCAAGAGAAGTAGTTTTTGTTCATCTATAAATCTGCTATTCACCCAATAGTGTATTCCCACACTGTTCTTGATGAATCTCCAAATTTTTATTATAACACACCAGTATAAACATAATATTCTTGAACCATGTCAACTTTAAAATTTATGCAGCACAAATACAGATTTCAACACCAGCTGACTCTATTCAGATGCTTTATATAACTAAATTTTTAGAATACTCCAATGACCCAAGTTCAATTTCCATGTAAAGGATCTCATTCTCTTTTGATTCCAGCACACGTTCTTTCTATAGCTCACTCATCTATTAAAGTATTATTCAAAGTTAATTTTTAGACCATGGTTCATGGTGAGTCAAAGCTGGTGCGTTCAGAAATTTATCCAATCTTTACTTACCCTTAAGAGGCAATATATCTTTTCTTTGATCTCTTGACAGCATTATGGAAGAAATTTAATGATCCTATAATGAAAAGAACCGTATTTCTCTTGTAGACCAATTGCTATGTGTTGCTGCTGATGGGATAAAAAGCTGTAAAATATGTCCAGCAAAATATGGTGATAGATTCGAGAAGCAAATTTGCTTATTAAAATGTAATATCTACCAACAATACAGCATAAGGTTTAAAGTATGACACTAATCTAGATCAGAGTTCATAATTTTTTAAACACTATTTAATAAAAATGATGAATTGTTTGTCATCAAGTGTAAAATATTTCAGGTTTGGTAACTTTTCAATTTTGTAAGATTATATTTCATGTACTATAGAGAGGGGGGGGGGGGGTTAAAATGTTCAATATTATGTAAACGAAAAAAAAAAAGTTTTTGTCAATTAAAATTATTTTTATAATATTCATTTGCTTGTTCATTTTAATACATAACTTTAGTAAAATCTGTAGAATTTTTTATTTTTTCCAGGTACAAGGTTTGGGTCCTAAATTTGTTCTGCATTTAGAATTGCAAAATACTTCAAGGAACAAACCATCTGTAAATTTATTTCTTACTTTCCACTGTGATGCCCGAATATACAAAATTCAGAAAACTTACATACCAGTATGTTATCTGTAATTCTCTCATTTTTTTTTTTTTTTTCAATTTTTAATTGGTAGAATTTCTAGAACAAATAGCATAAGTGCACATTCTGAAATCTGAACACACTATCTGTAAAGTTTTAACATTATGTATATTTTTGGCTGAAAAAAGGAGATGTCACACCAACCATAAATATCTCCCACCTAAATAAATAAATAAATGCTCTCTTAATTTTAAGAAATAGGTGCTAGCTTAAAAATCAGATTAAATACGTATGTACACATATAATATATATATACTGGATTTTTCCAGAATATTTGGCAAAAATCAAATTTAAATCTAGTTTAGCTATTCCAATCCAATAAACGTCTTTGAACAACAAATGTTAAAAAAAAAATGCCTGCGTCCTCGTATATTAATTGATACTTCAGCTAGTGCAATATACACTATACAGGGTGTTTCTAGAATATTTGACAAAAATTAAAATGCAGGTAAGTGAAACAAAAATAAGCAGATTTTGTATATACAGTCGAATCTTGATATTCTAATTATCTTTAAGTTTTTTTAAAGTACCAAATTGATGTAATGTAATTCAATAGAATTTTTTTCTCACTATTTCTAAGAAAAAAATCTTCCACTCCGCTTATGTCAATTTTTACTGTTACTTAGAAATTTGCAAGCAGTGTTAATGTGCCGGAAGATTCTTTTAATGGTTTGTATAAAATTAAAGATAACATCAAATCAAAACCAATACAAATATAAAAAAATATCTAGTAACCCAATCCTAGATAAAATATGTCAATCATTGTTTTGATTTGTTCTAACACTATTCCTAGTGATCACATTACCATTTGTCAACAGAAAAGTAAAAATATTTTGCTTCATAGTTTGATCTGATGGTATATTTTCAACACACGATTAAAATATACCCTTGAATAAGATATGTGTGATTTTTGACATCTCAAATATTTTTGCCGGTCCTGCCAACTTCCAGATATCGAGAGTTGGCTGTATTTCTAGGTTTACCAGAGCTTAAATAACATACAGGAATCTTATTTTAACAATGTTTAAATGACACTAGTGTCTATTGTAACATTTGGTATTTGTAAAAATCAAAGATACAGTTAAAGCAATGTTTATAACAGATAATGCTATAATTATCTGTTGTAAGTATGGTTTCTGAAGAAATATATTAGCATGCAGCTCAGTTTATGTAATTTTCCACAACCGATTTAACATGATAAATATCCCTTCGTGTCAGTATCAGAAAAATTTTAAGTCACATTTTCTGCAAATATACTAGTTTATTTTGCAAAATGATGAATTGTACATGCAAACTAATTTATATATATATATATTTTTTATTTTTTCAAGATATCATTTCTAGCTCCTGGATTACCTTATTCTTTTATGACACCAGTTGAATGTGTGAGTGAAATGAACATATCAGATATAATTAAGGTAAATTTTTATAAATAAGATTTTCTTGAAAATGATTTTTATACAAAATAACAATGTGATAATACCCTGTTTTTTGCAAAATATTTTACTGGTTCTGATTGCAAAATTTTACATTAATCATAAATGATGATTTTATTATGCTCTACATCCCCTCCCCCCTGCTTGTTCTGAATTTGAAGCTTTATTAGATACAATTTTTGGTTGAATTCTGATTTTTAGCTATTCAGCAATTTCCTTATTCCTGCCTGATGTTCCCTAGAAGAAATTTGAAAGACTTGGAATTCTGACCCAGTCTTATAGTAATGCAGCTTGTCAAAGGATTTTCAGTTTACTTTGGCAAAGCGACAGAATTTATAAACTATTTGAACCCATTAACACTGCAGAGAATTTTAATTACAGAATGAACCATGTTACCACCAGATATAAAAGATACTGATAATGATCTGATAGTAAATGTGCTAAATAAAATTCAGGTACATTTGAAGCAATTAATAAAATTACATGCGATTTTATGATTTTTCCATTTGCCAAGTTGCATTAACCAAGTATAAACATAAAACAAGCAGTGCAATGTTCTGATTTACAATAGTATGCACTTTTCCCCCCAGCAATAGTAATTTATGAAATGACATTAGCAGTGCTTGAAACAGAGCTGCATGAAACTAAGAAAATTTCTGTTGCATATTTATGACAAATTAGGGTATAATCTGTAAAGTCTTTTCTCAAAAATGCTGTGGTAGATATGAAATCACCATGTCAGTGGAGATACATTTCAATATTTGAAGGCTGGTTTAATGAATACCCTCTGGTCCAGTTGAATAAGGATTCAAGCTACCTTGCTGAAATCCCTATTTCAATACAAGCTTCTGCCAATCCTTACGATACAGTTTTGCTTACCTTCACACAACACTGTTAATGAATTGCATATGTGCTATTTGAGGCTGTAACACATTGCGGGTTTTTAAAACTATTAAGCTTTGTTTTACTTTTTGAAAAGCTTCATAGAGTGCATTGTAATGAGTGTTTGATATTTTTTTGTGTTAACATCTTACATGGATCATAGTGAAGTGTGACAAAAGTGGGTCTCAAAGGGCCATTATCTTGAGAAATATGGGTTTTTGCATAATCAAAACCCATTATGTGCCTATTTTTTGCATAAGAGTCAACAAAATTTGGGTAAACTACTCAAAAATCAGAGTAAATGCAAACCCTGATCTCATCCTGTCTAAAGTACAAATTGTATTACAAATTGTTCAGATACAGGACAATAAAAAATCTAACAGTATCCTTGACAAGTTCTGTTATGGATGAACCATTAACATTATAAATAGTCACATCTTTAACTTTTCTGAACCCCTTCCTTATATAATTACAATTAAAGTTATAAACATACATTATTATTAGATAAGAGAGGTGCAACAATTCTTTCACATGTAATTTACAGTTAAATTGATTTACAAAAGAAAATGTACACCTGAAAGTGACCATGCTGGTAGCACAAATGACTACTTTAAAGGATTGTGTTATTAATCACTACAGCATGCTAATATGAACAAAATAATCTCCCTTTTTTATTCATGGAATGCATTTCTATTTTATATTTCATATAATTTTAATTTTCATAAAGAAAGCTAATTATTATCACGAGGGAAAAAAAACCTTAATAGAATTTTTAAAAAAAATTTTCCCCTTTCTTCTAAATAACTATCAAGTGGTGGTGCAAACTAAAAATAGTTTGATAACTCATGAGTAATGCACATTTAATAAAACTATTTTTAACTTTATTATAATTTAACTCAAAATTAATTTGAACTTTATAGTAAAAGAAAGTTATCTTACTGTATTTTAATCTTTTGTCTTAATACACAGAAAATTATCATTAATTTTTAATTTGAGATAATTTTATTACTTTCTCCTCTTATTCCAGGTGTTCGTTCTAAAGCAAGGACAAAGCATCCCAATTATTACAGCAATGATTAACATGCCAGTAAGTGAAGGATTTCAGCCTGTATGAAGAAAGATTTGTTGATAATATGACTTTTTATTTATTGCTTTAATAGATGAAGAAAAGAAATATTTATGTTATGAACACTTGTTATTCTTTTGATGACTTTTAATAAATGCATTATTTATTTTTTATTAAAAAATGTTTAAGCTATTTATATGAAAACAAATCCTTTATAGTGCACCTAATTCAAAATACATTATTTGAATCGGGGACTCAAAAAAATTTATATATATACAATGCTGCGAATGGCACATTTGACAAAATATTGCATATTTGAGAAGTAGTAATTTATGGAGTAATTAATTTGTTCGAAAATATATTTGTCTCTTTTTTTTAATTTCAGTCTTAAAAAAATATACTAATTGTGCAGACAGGAAAAAAATGGTAGGTATTTAAAATCAAAAGACAAAAAATAAAAAAATCAGGGGACTTCCATAAATTACAAAACACTTTTGGTCCCCCCCCCCAATCTTCAAAGTGTAATAATCGTATCATTTTTATAAAAGCCTTACTCAATTTTAACACACAAAATCTATTTAGAGTGAAAGTAACTTAAAGTATAGTAAGAAATTACAATGAGGAGGCCACTGCAGCTTTGGACATGCTGAAAAACACCAATAGTAATAGAACAGCCGTTAATGCTTTGCTTATAGGATGCTATGTTGGCCAGAATTATTGTGTAGTTTTAGATATAGATCTTTAGTGTAAAATCTGTTATAACATAGGACATGTTCTGACCAATACACAAACTGTAACAAGTGGCTTGAAGATTTGAAAATGCATTATCAAGACAAATATGACATGCCAAACTGCAATTAGTTATGACTGATGAATGCAGATAGTATTACCACACCAAATGCTGATTTACAGGATTAATGGTGAATAGATTCTTTTAAATAAATAGAAAATATCACTGAATTAGCACGAATGCTCATTTATTACTGAATACTTATCTTTTAACTCCCTCTTTTTAAAACAAAACAATATATTTCAAAGAATATAAAAAATTACATTCTTTTAAACAAAACCATCATTGTTGCCATCTTTTTTCGTTTCCTTTAGAAATAAAGCCTGATTTTGTGACCATATAAGCATTTTATGTATTGCCTGCAAAAAAGCTGTTTTAGTAGAATAATCTACAGGGTGTCCTAAAAAGGTTGTACAGGGTGTATACCAAATTTCTGGAAGTCAATTTCCGGACTTTTTCCTGACTTTTGGGAGGTCCCGGGAAAGAAACTCCTGACCAGTGCATTTTACTTTGAGAAATTGCATAATGCCCCCTCCCTTGTCTTTATATTTGCATATTTTGTACAACTTCTTGAAATCAATTTTAACTGAAGTATACAGGATTAAGCTTTCAATTGAGAAACAGAAGTAGTCGCACTTTCTGATAGAATTAACTAACTGTTCTTGAAAATACGGTCCTAAGTCATAAGTTACCAATTAAGCTAATTTGTCTTTTACACTCCCATCAGGATTGATGAGCCCCCATTTTTCCCTCTTATACAAACACATCGCTAGATGTTTTCGCGGTCCGAAAAATGTGTTACAGTTGCTTTTGGTTTCCAGTCTGACAATTAGAGAGAAAGCATTAAAAATAATAATAATAATAATAATATTCTTTTGGTGAATTTTCCGGACCCATTATCCAATTTCCCCGGTTATTTCCAGACTTTCCGGAGCGGTAGACACCCTGTTGTAACGAGCTTTAATTCTTCATCTATTAGAGATAAATGGGAAATGCAAATTGAAAAAATGTTGAAGATAAACTCGGAAAAAAAAAAGATTATGCTACTAAAAAACTCCAATGATTGATTTTCAAAAATGTACTTTCTTAAAATTTGTATACAACCCCTGTACAACAACAAAAAAAAAAAAAATACAAAAGAAACTATTTTTTTCCCATTCTAGAAATAAATATTTACATTCAAAATTACATATAGCCTGATGTCATCCTTAAAGATTTCTCCGAGGTGCTGTATGATGAAAGGAAGGATGAAATTTTGTGCATCACCTCATTAGTGTTAGGGGCACATTTTACTAACTGGAAATTTTTTTGTCTGGGTGTCCTGTACTAATTTTAAAAGTGTAAATTTTTGTAAATGAAAAAGAATCTTTTCTTAATGGAGTCTTATTTCCGACCTTATTTTGAACATTTTTTAAAATTTATACCCACTGAATTAAAGCCTGTTAACACATTTTTGGGGCACCCTTTATATAGCCCAAATTCCATTAAAATCACTTTTTGCTCAGGAATCTGATTTACAAGTGAAAAAAGCTGATCGTTGATTACAGTATATAAACAAAGAAAACTTTCATCCTCGCCTCACAGCTTATTGAAAACTGGGTGATCCTTTACTAAATTCAAATCCATTACAATCAGTTAACACAAAGAACTCCCAACTTTTCTTCAGCCAATATGTATATAACCTTCCCCCCCCCCTTAAAAAAAAAACAAAACTTTAATTTAAATTCTACTTTTTCTTTTAAAAAAGGGTTCTGACTACAAGCAAAATTAATCACAACGATTACCCGATTTAATTTAATACATCAGAGTTTAAGATTCTGATTGAAGTATTCTCATATTCTGGAAAGTTCTCAATAGGTGCACACAATAGAAATTTTGTTTAAAAAATAACCGGCAGAAATTTTGTTGAATTAAAGAAAAGTAATGCAGGATGAACATTTTTAAAAAAAGACTCGGGTTTTCTATTTACAGTAAAATGAATTTGCAGAGCATAAGCAATGGTAAATCACAGATGATAAAGCATGTTTTTTAGCTTAAAATCTTATTAGTGTTATATTAATAGTGTATTTTTCATTAGAAGTAATAATAAATAAAAAACTTGGAAGAAGAAGTTACAAGTTCAAGGTAAGTATGATATTTTGTATTTTCGACAAAATGTGGCAGCATCCCTTGAGAGAGAGAGAGAGAGAGAGAGAGAGAGAGAGAGAGAGAGAGAGAGAGAGAGATAAGAAAACTTGTGAATAAGCCTTGAATTTGACAGATTGCATAAATGAATTATAAAAAGCAATGTATATATATATAATCTACATTTTTTCTTTTTTACAATCAATGAATTTATTGTACTGCATTTTCCACGACTTAATTAGCAATTAAAAAAATATGCAACAATTAATTAGCATACTTTAACATCATGAATGAAGTCGGCTTTTTACATCATTCATATTAATAACAGTATTTTGCTTTAAATTAAATCTGAATGTTTTCTTGACTTTCAGTTTCTATTCAAAATAGTCCCACAGCTATAGAACTAAAGTCTAGGTAGAAACTTGTCTCAAAAATTACGTTTGACTTAAGTTCTTATATATATATAGGCCTATAGACAAGTATGCACACATGAATATTCATTACACATGAATACAAAAGCTACATAACTACTAATAGCTAACAATTTTAGCAACTTAAAACATGTAAAACACTGGATTAACCTTGTTACTTTTCTCACTAAAGTTCAACTTTAGATAACTAATTAAAATATACATATAAGTACACAAAATTTAAACAAAATAAAAACGAGGCACAGTTCATTTAAAAACAGCAGATACAAATTTTGAATTTTATTTTTCTTCATAATAGTATACGATTTTAAAGAGATAATAGCAGTGATTATATTTGTTTCAGTACAATCTTAGGAGCTTTTATTTGCCCTGTGTCAACATGAGTGTATTTACTATCTTTTTATATAATTCATTCACTGCAGCATACCATACATACTTAAAATAATAAATTTACAATTTTAAATGAATGTAAACATTTACAATTTTGTCAATGTACACCAGCATGAGTAGTATTTTGTAAATAAATATAGATATAAATTTATAACAATACTTAACTGCCATTAGGTCTATATACAGTATCCCTTCCCCTTTTTTTAAATTAAGTGATATGCACAAAATATAATTATAAACTACCTTGAATAAGGTATAATTTTGTAATAGATATTTATACTCTAGTAAAGACTACAAACATTTATGTATGGAAATTAACATTTTCACACATATAAATTTATTTATATTCATTTATTTTTTTTAAGTAAGCCTTTGTTATACTTTCTTCTTTTCATGCATTTTAAATTAATTTCCAGGGTCCCCCCAATAAAACCAACACTTAAGTATAATTTTGCAGAATATTTAAAAACCATACTTGTCAGTAATTAATTTGCTATTAAAATTTTAAAAGTTGTAAAAATGTACAATAAAGAAGGAGTAAAAAGAATGCACAGCCCTCCCCCCCCCCCTCACCTGCTACTTATAGCTTATTAATTTAGTTCACTTTAAGGCTCTAAAGGAGTTTATTGGACTAAAGTTTTATGAATCAAGTTCGATAATTATATATATATATATATATATATATTTTTTTTTTTTTTTTTAAGAGAAAAATGTATATGCTTTCTACACATGTTTCAGGGCCCAACTAAGTTTACACTGTTTACAGTCAATAATGTAAATTATATGTCATTATTGCATACTCAAAGGACTCCCTTGGGGGAGTTGGGCATGGCTCTTATTTTAAAATATATTCCTCAATTTAAATAAAAGCAGTGGGGTTTGTGCACACTTTTCTCTTTTTTCCAGCATGTCAGCAACTGCCAATGTAAGAGAGTCAATTAGGGATAGCTTTATCAAAAATTTCTTTTCAATTTATGAGAATGAAGTGTCAATATTTACCCTAAAAATTTGGGAAAGCTAATTGTTGACTTAGAGCAACTATTAATTATGCTTATAAGGCTGAGTGTATATCTAATATTTATCCACAGCATTTTTCAACAAAACAAAATTTATTTTTTCTTAGTGTAAATCTTTCTTTGAACAAGTTTAAATACATTTAATGAATTTAGTAAGTAACTTCTGGGAACCCTGATTTTATCTATAATAAATCGTAGAATAGATGAGAAAATTTTATAGCCAACATTTGCAGAAAATAAGTTCATTGAAACTAAAGTCTTGCAAGTCAAATCATGCACATTACTTGCATTGTGTCTTCTATAAAACACTACTAAGTATGTGTTATTAAAAGTATCAAATAAATGTGGTCCTCTTTTTTGCATTTATCTTTACAAACATATATTACATGTGAATACAGCAAGTTTACAAAGAGCAAGTATGATTGTGAAAAGTCTTTACAAATAAAGTATAAAATGAAAAATTAAGTGCACATTCATTTGCATAAATATTACAAATTTAAAACAAATAAATAATATTCAAGTAATTCTTTATAATTATTTAAGCTATTTCCTATAAAAACTGAAAGAAACTTATGTGGAAGTTTAAAAATATAAAATACATAGATCGATACGTTTTAAAAGATTACTATAAGAACAACTTGATAGAATTGATAAAAATTCAGTAAAAATGCAAAAATACAACCAAATTTAATTTACCCAGTTGAGAAATAAACCTCAGATAATGCAATTTTAATATACTAAGTCAAAAATACAGCAAAAGAAACTATCATGAGAGTAACAAACTCTTCTGTTTACAGAAAATCTACTACTTAAAAAACACAGGATTATTAAAATCAAAAAGTTCAAAATATTTACATATAAATTGAATGATGCAGTTTTCATAAGCTCCTATCAATTAAAATTCTCTAGATACAGCATGCATTTTACATGCATACAAATCCTTTACAGCAACCACTAATCATAGAAGTTCACAAAATATGCACAAGATCTGCTATTGATTTATTTAGCCTTTGTAAGACCTTAAGTTCCACACAGTGAAATGTGATGGCTGAAAAGCTGCACCAAATATTCAGATGAGCTTAACAGTATCCAAACTTAAATGGCACACACCCACAAAAAAGGGGGGACTGAAATATGCATGATTCTGTCTGCAAGTCTAATTAAAACAGATTAGTTTAAGTCTAATAAAAAATATATAGAAAACTCATAGACTTGCAAATCTTGCATGAATCATACACATATCATAATTCTACAAAGAAATCAAGCAAAAAAGATTCATATTAAAATAAGCTGTTTAAACTGCTTTTATTAGAAGACAATTTTTAGCTTGATTTCTTTAACTAGGCCAAGTGATAACACGACTAAATCTCACTATAAAATATTTAATCAAGTAATAACTGTCTGAACCTTCTTATCACAGAAATACTTGACAAAAGGGAATGCATGAGTTTTTTCAAGGGTGCATAATAATAAAAAAATATGTAATCAATTTATAGAAATTTCTTTCCTCTTACATTATTATTCTACTAAAAGAGCTCACTCGCACATTCCCTTGCACCCTCAGAGACAAATTTATAAAAACTTTGGAAGTAATTAGAGACAATGTGAAAATCTGATACCTCAACCCTAATTAAACAGTAAAAAATCAAAACAAATATTGATAGCAAACTCTAAATTGACTTTTGCTTTTTTTAAAAGCAGTAATAAACATAGAACTGGAATACAAACAGAAAAAGACAGAAAATAAAATAGCTTGAAATAAAAAGAAAGAAATTATATCCAGGCACCAGATAATTTACTTTATACGACACACAACATCTAATTTTAACACAGAAAATGTTGCAACACAAAATTCATTGAATATGAGTTTCAATTTATTTTTTCAGCCACATTAAAAAAAAAAAAAAAAAAAAAAAAAAAAACAAAAAAAAAAAAACAAAAAAAAAAAAAAAACAAGATAGGCAGAGTGCTGTGTCGAATTTATTTCTTATTTCCATTTAAAACAAACTGGTTGATAGAAATATCAACCAATCAGGAAGGGAAGAGTTCAGTCTGTTTGTCCGCTCAATAGGAATGTAAATAAGCATTGAGCACCTTGTGTGTGTGTGTGTGTGTGTTTTTATACACCAATGGCTAGCACACTTAGTTTATTGCTGTTTTCAAATAGTTTCCGAGGGAGCTGGAGAGAGGTATTCTTCAACACGCTTATGATCATTCAGGGCTTTCAGGGTTAATGAGTCATGAGGGAGTTCAGATTTTCTACGTAATAAAGTTTTTTCTTTCTGAAATTGAATTTTCTTGACCTAAAATATAAAGAGATCAATTATAGTTTGAATAACTCAATTATCAAAGGCAGGGAGAACAAGGAAAAGAGAGGATTTTTGTAAGTAAAAGTTAACTAGTACACAAGGGATATGCAACGAATTTCAATGGTGAGGGGAGGGACTTAAGGAACTACTATGCATCATATGCTAAGAATGAAAATTTATTTTTTAATTTAAACATTTCCCACATTTACCATTTGTAGATAATACCCAAATGCTTATTTTGAAAATAATTGCCAGGTTAACAAAGCAGTATGTATGCAAATATGAAAATATGCATTAAAATAACAATGAAAAATCTTTAAAATTTTATTTTTCTACCCACTAGCATCAACTGAATTTGACAAGGTGGCACACATATGTAAATACAATGTTCTGAGCTATTTTGGTAGAAGCCTATAAAATTTCGCAATATCTAGTGTACATATGGCAGCGAAGATTCGAATTGATATCTAATACAACTCTACAGATCAGTTAAGTAGTTGATAATGTACCAAATTAAGTTAATTGTTAACATATGAAACACACACCAAAACTACTACTATACATACTACTTACTACCAACATAAATAAATCTTTAGGGAGGGAAAAAAACTATCATGTAAGTAAATTTACTAAACACATTTCATTTGGAATCATCGATTTAACTTTAATAATTAAAGAAAAGATAAACAGAAAGCATATGCAAAAAACAAAGAAAAATAGCATATAAAACAATTATGAAGATGCTGAAACATACAGGTCGATTAAACACATTCAAGAACAAGGCAAATGTGCAGAGCAAACTGAAAGCGTTCTATGTCTACGACACAAAAAGCAAATGTTACAAATTTAATGTGCGTTTTAGGAAATTGATAGAAAAGCATACCTTACAGCAAAAATGATGAGATAATGCAGTTGGCAGGTATGCAATAGAAAACATATTCACCTAAGCCACTGAATACAAAACTTTCATATGTAATGATATTTGTGAGATACATATGAATGCTTCACTTAAAATTTTTTTTCTTAACATAGTTGAAAGGATACATTTAATAGGACAAAATAATGATACTTTCCCTTGATATTTTATACTCATCAGTGTTAGTAGTAAAATAAAAGGTATTCAAAGGTATAAAAGGTTCGTATTAAAAAAAGAAATAAAAGGGTAAACAACCTCAAAATTCTGCATACATAAAATTAAATGTACTCTTGATTTTAGATCTGGACTGTCATGGCTTAAACAATATTTGCACTCCCAATTTTCTTGTATTAGTTTCCAATGCTACTTGGAAAATACAACTTGCCTGATTTCCTCCCTGCCCTTTGCCTACAATGTAGAATACTCTAAGATACATAAGGGTTTCATTACGTTAATATTAAAACAACTTTGGTAGTTTCATTACAACTAAGAACATTTACAGCTAAAAATGGGAAGGGGGGGGGATTTTTCGCAGATTTTATAAATAAACTTTATAGAGATTTTATAGAGAATACTTTTAGCTTTACAGTATTATGGGATTAGAAATAGGGACATAGTTTAATATTTATATTTTAGCAAAATTCGGATAATTTTTAATTATTTAACAGATGTCAGTAATGTATCTTTTTTCAGCGGTCGTGATATTATGTTAATCATATTTATAAATTAACGAAAATGACCAGTATTTAATTAAATATTGAAAAATAAACTAGTGTTCTTTTACTCAGGGAGCGGAGCTGCCTACATAGTTTTGCAGCAAGCTATAATAAATTACTTGTTATAAGAAATAATTTTATGTTATGTTCAATTTTAGTCATCTATCCTTATTGTTTGTTTTTACTTGTCTATTCTCATTCTTGTACATTCTAGGCATGTTATGTTTTATGTAATTTTAGAAACCTTTTAACATATTAAATTCTTATTACATGAAGATTCTGATCGAGGTATTATCGACATTCTTATTGTATTAACATTTTACTTTTTTTAAATACTATTTAAATAAGTGTTGTAATGTTAATATTTTTAATATCTTTAGTAAATGCATACAAAAAATAAATTAAAAGTAAATAAAGTATATGAGTTTGTAAGAATTCATATGATACAAAATATATATATATATATATTAAATAAATATTAAATTGTTATAAAAGCATTTTTATTTTATTTATTTGAAGCAACACTCCAAAAAAATTTTGTTATTCATTAATTAAATGGAGTATTCTGAAGCTCTATCAAAATAAGAGATAACAAAACATTATCCACCAAGTTTATCACACAGAATGCATGCTATCGGATGTTACTTTCAGCACCAATATACTCATCTTTAAACAGTTTTTTTTTTCAGAAACAATGAATTTATTTTACAAAAAAAAAAAAAAAAAAAAAAACAACTTTATAGCAAATTATGGCCAGAAATTTAGTTTAAATATCAGCATTTTAAAAATAGTAATTATAAACTAGTTCAAAAAAAAAAAAAAAGTGGCCAAAAACATATTGGATTTTTTTTTTTTAATTGTTTTATTTCCCTTTTGTCAATAAAGCTCAGAAACACACTGTATGGGATGTGAAAAGCCATCAGAAACATTTCTTTTCACTGAGACCTTTAAAACAAGTTTGTTTCCAGTATACAGCTGGAGGTCAATCTCAAATGAGTAAGGAATGACATCATCTGGCTTAGATGAAGCATAATTAAACAATCAGCTTTTCGAAAAAATAATACACTATTCTACTTTGTATGGTATTTGAAAAAGCAAGTGAAATCAATTATATGTCAGGGTGTCTACCACATTTTACAATATTCATATCTTGAACTAAATCTTCCTTGATCTATATGTGATGAATAATTTAGATTTCTCATCATGCAAACTGGTGCCAGGAAACAAAATCAAAATCATAATTCTAGGCAAATTCCTTGTGACATAGATGAGGAACACAAAGATGTCAAATTTTTGAAACATAACACATTCATTGGCTTATATTTATATCCCCCCCCCTCCCCAAATGCATGCCATTCTAATATTGGAGACCTTTTCTGAGTTCTGAGACTTTTTTCCCTATTTTCTAACTTAAGTAACTTTTTTTACCTGGTAGACACCCTGTATATGAATCTCTAGGAGCATTGTTTTAGTAACATATTTGACAAATTGGTCTGAAGTGAGAAGAAATAAAAGACAAGCACAATGAAGTTGAATGTTTATTTGGAATTTGTATTAACATAAGACCAAAATGTCATCACCGAGATAAACGTGCATCAACTCAAAATTCTTCTCGGAACTTTTCGCCACAAGCATCAAATTGTGATTCTTTAACAAAAATTTTAAAAAATCAAATTTTATATTTGAGAAAAGAACATTCCATTTTTACAATAATAAATTTAGTGATTTTATGAGTTTCTTCAAATCAATATTCTTACTGATTAACTTATATGAGAGAGTTAAATGCCCTAGTAGGTAGTCTTAAGGTCTCCCATAAAAGCAGATGCATTAAAAATTTCAATATAAAATAATGCAAATGTAACTTATTTCAAAATCCTGTGTATGTTCTAATTCATTCCTAAAAGTAAAAAGTATGCACTGTGAATGATTTTTTATGTCCTGATTGTGATATAGCCTCTGCATTCCATGCTTTGAAGTCCACCATACACAAAATGAATAAATAATATATCTAATAGAATACAAAAGGAAATATATTTTCAATATATTTCCTGAAAGCTAACAAATTTACATACAAAATTGCTAATAAACACAGCACAAACCATCTTAAACAAAATGATGAAAGGCACCAAAAACTTTCCAATTATCAAATACTTTTACTTTGGCCTAGATCTTTCTACTTCGTCCTCAAGGGCCAACTGACATTCTTTCAGCTTAATTTCTTCTAAATGATCCCCAAAACATTAGCTCTAAAAGGACACATTACAAATAACATTTAAGTCTTGATTGTGATATTGGCCTCTGCATTCTATGCTTTGAAGTTCGCCATGCAAAAAGTAATTATTAAACAGTGGTGTTATAGAGGTTTATGGCTTTTGTATAAAAAAAAAACACAGGGTAAACAGAGAAATGCAGGATGTTCTGACTGAACGGAAGCGTGTGGCAAGAACTAGTTATGAGCCCATGAAATCTGCGTGGTAGTGAGAGGCATTTTACAACTAAGCCAAAAGGTACTCACTTGGCTGGCCTTCAATTGTTGAGGTACTGTGTGTGAGCGGAGGCGATCTTGTGCTGCCATACTGCCATGGAAGGAAGTTCAGTTTTGAATTGTATAATCTGTATTCTCACGTGCTTCTTGATTTGAAACAGATTTCTGATGAAAACAGGTAGGTGATATTTTAGTATTTAATTTTTAGTTTTGTTTTTTGGTACCCTGGGACAGCACGCATTTGGCTCAAAATTGGTTTAAAATAATACTTCTTGCATTAAGAAATACCAAGAAAACTCTTTTGGTGCAAAGATCTTTAAAAAATATACTTTTTGTATCAGGATGTATCAAGAGATTCCATTTGGTGCAATTGGTCCAGCTGTAGCACCCTGTATTTACTTATTCGTGAGTTATTTTGTGCTGGTGAAGAAGAAATCAAATCGAAAGAAGCCAGTTGACCTTTGAAAAAGGTGAAAATACCATGCTCTCAAGATTTACACCAAAATACAGTGCGAGAAGGTACAAATATTGAGTCAATAATTAAATATGCACTGAATAAACAGATCAAAACAAACTTTAGATCCAGACAAACTTTCCAATATCTAGGTTCATCTTGGGGAAAGAAAGTTATACATATAACAAGAAACTATACTTTTAACATAGTCAGTTTAAAAAGTCAGACTAAGATATATTCTATTACAAATTGCACAGATTCGAATCAACTGTACTTCACAATTAATTCTCTGTTTTGAAATTTCTCGAATAAAACAATTTCCGATAAGTTTTTCATGATATAAACATAGTGAATGAAATAATTTAATTTTAATTCATAAATAAGTAGTAAATTTCTATTATTTTGAGCAGCTGTCTCCCAATTTCAAAGTTTTTTACTTGTTACAACTTAAAGAAAATGAAGAATAAAAGCATAACATCTGGAAAACTTCATTAAAAGAAAGTCAGAATTCATTAAAAATATGAAAACTACCAAGTAGCTGAAGTAAAATTAATGCAACAGAGTAATTTAATTGTAAGCTTGAAGCAAATTTTCATTAATTTTTTAATGCTTTTACTCTATTTATGCTATTCAATATTACAAAACATATTGAATATGTATATTAGATACTTAATAATTAAAAAAAAGAAAGGTAAGAGGAGGAGACAGAAGGTAAATGTGAAAAGGAGTAAGTGAAAGAAAACAGGATTTAAAATAGCATTTGATAAATTATTATCTATTAAGTAAATCAAAAGAACTAAACCTAATTTAAATAAAGACAAGTTTAAATTAGATAAAATAAACAGCCAAAGTAAGATATATACACAGAAGAATTTTGATCAAACTCTGAAAAATTTAATTTTGTGATTTAAGTTAATGTATTTGTTTTTGACAAATTAATATATCTAGGAGCATCACTTATAAATATGATGAATTACATCACTATGTCTGAGTTAGGAAAAGAAAGAAATATATATTTCAATAATGAGATGAAGTTAATGCAAATTAAACAATGATAGTAAAGGATATCATAAGGGGGAAAAAATCTATTATTGTAACATCTCAAAGGTAATCAAAGAAGTTACTTCTTTGTACAATTTCAAGTAATACTCAAGTATGTACTGATCCCCCCCCCCCTTTCCTTAATAGTGACAGCTGTGTTGAATGAATAAGTACAGTGACTATTTACAAATTCCAATGTATAATAAATAAATTATGTATTAAGAATAAACTGCTCTTCTTCCATTACTTACATCTTTAGTTTCATATTCTATTTTCTCATAATTCATTAAAAATTCTTCATCAACTGGTGTTGGCAGATCAGGAACAGATGACTCCGTTAGGTTATTAGCCAGATTTGGATTTAAAGGTGCAATTTCTTTAAACTAAAATGGAACAAAAACGTACAATTATTTTTATTACAAGCTTTCATATGATCACACTAAAAAATCAGCATTCTTCCTAACATAGTTGTCAAGTATTCAGTTGCATTGATAGGAAAAGTGCTTAAAAAAAAAAAAAATAAATAATAAAATAATCGTATAGAGTAGCTGTTATTCAAACAACAGTCTCTTGACGGCCCATCAATAATATTTCAACACATATCTTACTCTTGAGGGAAAATCTATATCTTACCCTAGTTGATAAAAGAATAATAGAATTAATGAAAAGACGTTATCAGGAACATTTATCTAAAGTGACCAACCTCCCATATTTTGAGGTTTTGTCCCATATTTAGAAGCAATCCCGTATTATCATCCCTGTGATCACCACAGGAAAATAGTCATTTTCTGTTAAAAATCAAAATTTTACTTCAATAAGAACAAGAAGGGAAGAAAAAAAAACAACTCATCAATTTTTCACTGTATTTGCACATATATCTGAAAAATAACCTGAATGGTGTTGAAAAAAACTGATTTCAGCCTGCTGATGTTGAAAAAAACTGAATTCAGCAAAAGCTCGAAACTTTCATGCCTGGTAAAATAAATTTGACCACATCTACTGACATTCTGATCTTGAAGCAGACAGGCATGTTATGGGGGAAAACAAATAGTTTGTCTTAAAAGATCTATTTTACAATGTAATTTGCCTTTATTCTATTAATTTAAGAACATCCCCAAATGCAATGCCACTAAGGGATAGTATTAAAACTATTTGTAGTTATAAAAATTTACTTACTTTTGGATTTTTTAGTGCTAAAGTCTCAATTTTCTGCCACGTTTCTTCTCTTTCTTTTATTTTTGCCTTTTCACTAAAATAAGTAAATAAACATATTCAGCACTTGTACTTGATGAAATAATAAGCACTATGGGAAAAAAAAACTCGAAATACTGGTGTTAAATGATAAAATAAATAAAAACTTTGTGAAAAAAACACACATAAAAAGGTACTTATAAGATGTTACGATCGTTTCGACCAAAAAATTCTTTCGGTCTTGGTCAGACAAGCCCTTCGACTCACAGAGCTGAGCTTCAAAAAGTTTTTATTTATTTTATTTAATAAACATTATATAAAACTTCTTTTACAAGTATTTCCTTACCTGTGACGATCAAGTTTATAATTCTGTACACATTCATCAAACAATTTTTGATTCATTTCCATAAAAAGCTTTAAAGCATTGTAGATTAATCCATGAATCGTTCTGAAATAAAAGACACAATTTAATGCAATAAAAAACTTGGTAAAATATAAACAGTGCCATAGCTAAGACTTTTTTAGGTGAGAGGAAGATGTTGATAAACTGCCAATAGCAATAAACCAATATTTGCTAAGTCAAATATCAATTTTTACAACCTTATTAATTTTTTTTATAAGCTATATTATCAACTTCTTACTTTTTTTGACAGTTTGTATAATTTTGCTTCTGAAGTCAGTAAATGGACAAAAAGGAATACTTCATTTAACTGCATGTTAAATCAAAACTTTAACACTATATGTACCTAAACCTGGTTCCCAACTTAATGGGATAGGCAGTTAAAGTGGTTTAGTACAATTTAGTGGGTACATAAAAAAATTATAACTCTAACTAAACTTTTTCTCCAAAAAAAAAAAAAAAAAAAAAAAAATATTATACTTAAGTTTACCCTAAAATAGCTAACAGCTACCCTTTCTTATTTCTCACATCATTTTTGAAAGAAACAGAAAACAATCTATAAAAATCTTACTTCAAATGCAACAAATATGAATTCTATGTTTGGGCTCAGCATACTTGTAGTTTTAAACTTTTGAATTTAATGCTTAAAAAAATTACTTTCTGGTAGACCTAATATTAACTGTTAGTTTTCAATCATTATTGTGATAAATTTTTTCTCAACACTGACCATATGTAGGATTACTTACAAATAATTAACTATATTTCTTACTTGTTCCAATGAGATTTTGAATTCCGATATAGTGACGGAAACATTATAGGCAACAAAACTGTAGCATTATCATTTATGAGGCTCATTATATATTCATTATTCCAATAATAAAGAGCCCGTTCGGCTACCTAAAGTTGAAATAAATAAATCAGATATTAGATTTTCTTTTTACTGTCTGTATTTTTTTTAAATAAAAATAAATAAATCATCTTTAATAAAATATCATACCTGGAAATGAGGTGATGAGACACATTTTGCAAGTTGCCTAAACAGAGGCACCATGACTTTAGTGAATTCGGCAGGCTCTATGACATCTAAAATTTCTTCTAATTCATTTAAAAACATAACCTATAAATTATAAATTTCATCAAAATATGTCATTTTTCAGTAATTTTAATAGCTAAAACAAGATTCAAAACTAAGTGATTTATAAAAACTTTGTTAAAGTTATCAATTATGAATTGAAAATATATTAACACAATTTCAACAAAATAACTTTTTATGAGGTGAAAGAATTTTTACTTTAAAATGTTTTTCCAATTTTATTATTATTATTATTGAAGAAAATTGTAAAATAGTGGAAGCATCTCATGAAAATGGTTATTTTTTACTAATAAATAAGCAACATTTACCCACTGACATCAATGTCAAATATTAATTTAAATTATGGACTTAACTTTTTTACAGAATAATTTGTTGCAGAGAATAGTCTGTATGTAATTTATCAACAGCAAGGAAATTACAGTAAATAATCTATATTATGATTGAAATAATTAAGAACTTTGTAAATAACGCACAAATATAAAGTTAATTAGTATGGACCATTACAGGTGGTAAAAAGGGTCCACCCTGCTGAAGTTGGAAAAAAGGTTCCTCCTTCAAAACACGCAGAAAAAGAGGACAAAAGTAGGCTTTCTGCTTGTGTGGAAGGAGGAACGTTTTGTAGCTGAAGGATGAAGAATTGTTTGTATCATCTGAAATTATTTTACTCATTAACATTATGTTTGTGGGTGTTATTTACTGTGTTCTCCATAATTCAAACTGTTTAACGCCAGTATTTAAAGTGTTATTGTTATTAATCCACATTATGTTCATGCAAGTCATAGAAATACAGGGTTGTCACTTAGTTTGTGGGTAAAAAATCCCTGCCTTTCCAGATTTACCAGACTATTTAGTGGTGAAATTCCAGACTATTGATGATTTGTTATAACATTGTTTGTGCTAATCAAATCCACACATATGCAGACCAAAAATCTTACTAGACATAATTTAAGATTCACTGGTACTTAATAACTAGTCACAGCTTTGATCCGGGATTTTCAAATTGAGCAAATTTTATGTAAATAAAAAAAAAAGTAATAAAATCACAGAAGTAACAGAAAGATTCTTTTTCATTCAGTCAATCTTATGCAAATTCATATTTTTAAATCAAAGAATTAATGTGATGATTTCTCTTAGTTTAGAATTCAAACTTTCAGATGCATTTAAAATTCAAAATATTTATGAAAATAAATCGAAATAAGAATTTGCATAAGATATATGAATAAAGAAATTCCTAAAAGAAAATAGTCCTTTACTAAAAGAATGAAAAAAGATTGAACTTGAGTTGATAGATATGAAATACAGAGCTCAGCCATAATCATATAATCTAAGTATTGTTTAAAAAAATAAATAAAATTTAGCCTCTCCTTTAATCCCTTAAAAGTTGTATTATTTTTAAGAAAACAGAGATAGAAGTGCCCATTTTTCAGTCAAAAACATAACAAAATAAATCTATATACAATATATGTGCTCATTTTAAGGTTTTGAACATTTTTAAGCATGAAATAAAAATAAACATTTATATTTAGGAAAAGCTAACATTTAGAGTTATTGTGACTGAATGTGTGCTTTCCAGTTAGCAGGGAAAAATAAAAAATATGTTTTTAACACTAAACGAAAATTTTATTAAACTTACTTGATAACATTATGATATAAATTAGTAAATTTTCACTGAGTAAAAAAATGAGTTAAGATTGCAAAATGCATACCAAATACACATATTTGAGCAGTGCAACTATCTATTTTGAGGGTGTTTATCACATAAAGTAAACTTTATTTCTCTCTCTGTCTTGGCCTTTTCTTGACCACAACAAACGTGAATCCCTAACATCAAATACATCATGCAAATGCAGCCAAAGGAAATTATACTTTTAAACGTAAAATTTGAGTTATGCTTTACAAGAGAAATTAGAACAAGGGGAGAAAACATTTAGAATGGTTATTTGGTGCAAAAAAGCCCACAACTGCATACAAAATATATTTGTGTAAGGAAACCTTTAACTGCTCTATTTTGCCTTAAAATTGTCTGTGCCATAAACACCTATTTTAACATAATTTAATTAATTTTTTTACCGTAGACTACTTTGAGAAGTAGATTCAAAAGGTGAATATTTGGCTATAATTAAGTTTTGTGAGTAGGCAAAGTGGGGTCCAGATTCTCCCACCCACCCACCTATGTGTTTGTGCTACATTTCCCAATACCTGGAGATAGTTTGGATTGAAAAAAAAAAATTGCATTTACTCTCAATCATTTTTTTCTAATTCTTTTCAGTACATTGACGGGAAAGGGGGGGGGGAGAGTGGTTCCCTCCACTCACCCATACACATACTGTTGATGCGGGAATAAACAAATCAACTTCCTTTCTCATAGGAAATTACTAATGAAATCAAAATACGAATTACGAAGATAAGAAAGGATAAATAAAATAGTAGTTTCTCTGGAGTTAACATTGAAAGTCAGAAACCAAGAATTTGAATGCAATGAAAAAAAAAGGTGTAGCTAATCATGACCCAATGTTCAATTTCTTGGCTTTCGTGACCTGTTTTCCATTTCCTGACCTTTATGTGAGCTTAGCATGTTGGTAGAAACCCTGTTTTAAAATCTCTCAATTAAGTTAAAAATAGTCATCTTACTGTACCATGAGATATGAAAAAATTCCATGCACGAGAACTGAAATGCTCTCATCTCTCTGGAGCATAATTTTTGAACACACCAGGCTGGAAATATAATAGGCACGAGAAATAGGGGAAGAAAGCTCAGCCCGTTTTTCTGATGGGAGTGAGAAGGAAGGGGTTAAACAAAATATTGGTTAATAAAAATGTAACTTTTTACTAAAATTAAAAATACAAATTTAGTTTAAATCACACATATTTTGAATAAACAACATCATACACACATTTATTTTAAATTAAAACCAAAGATTTTAATTTTTTTCTTTTTCCTAACAGCAACCTTAAAGCAAACAAAATTTAGTATACTTACTAACAAGCATTTAAACAGCAAAAACACTTATTGGGTTTGTATGAAGTCAATAGTCATAAGCTACATATAGGCAATTCAAAAATTTATCTAATAGAAACACATATTATCGAATTACAAATAAATCAGCTACTTAAACTCTATAACCTAAGCAAATGATAACTATACTGGGTGATTCGAAATAGATATTAAAGAGATTATCTTTTAAACCATAAGCGATAGAAACACTTTCAACACCAGGGGCCACATATTAAAATGGTAAATTTAATTTTCATATGGTCCTTCCTTTCCTATCAGTTATAATTGGGGAAATGCTGCTCTGTGTCTAAGGTAAAAAAAGAAAAAATCATGTTTCTGAGTGGCCAAATGCAAAGGGGATGTGTCAAGAGCAAGAAAAATTACTTTTCAATTGACATTAATTTATGTTAGTGGTCATACTACAGCTATATTTGATTCTTAGAAATCCTATTTTAGGTAGAATTTTCCTATAATGTATGTTTGGCAGTTTCTAGTGAAAGTTGTCCACACAATTACTTTATCATTCTCCATTACACTTTGAAATTCCTTCTCTAAAAGTATGATTTAATTAGTGGATGACTCCCTAAAACAACAAATTATAGGTAATTTCATAACACGGTATCTATCAGTAGAAGTAAAATTGTACCTCTTAATTCCACACATTTGAATGCATTTAATCGTCACTTTCCAAGAAAGATGATGGTTAGCTTATCACGCTGCTGTCTCATAGGTCCGGGGTTCGAATCCCAGGCTGGGCAAGGTCGACTCAGCCTTTCATCCCTTGAGTGGGTCAATAAAATGAGAACCAAGCTTGCTTGGGGTCAAGCACTGGGGCTTTGTGTCAGGCTGACTACCTGGCTGAGGCATATACAAGCGCACCCCAAAGCCTATGGTCGCAAAGGTGCAGCTAGGCAGCGCAGGCCTTGGCCCCACAGAGGGGCTGTAGTGCCAATGTTTTACTTTTCACTTGTTTCACAAAGAGACATGGAATTTCTTTAATTAATTTTCTTAGGGCAAAATATTTCTAAATATAAGTGATAGGAAATGAGGGATAATATAAAAATTAATTTCATATTTTAATATGTATTATAGCCCCTAGTAAAAAAATGCCATACCTGAAAAATACTCTTTATTTGATGAACTTTTCAAATTGAAAGTATGTTTCTATCACTTATGGTTTAAAAGATAATTACTTTAACCCTCTGCCGTTTGGGCGAGCTTTCAATTAGAGCCTCCAGAAGTCCACACCTGGCCAAAATTCGAAGAACATTGCCTTCGCCCTTTCAGAAATTATCTGATGAGAATTCACCATGGGTGGTCGTGAAAATCCACACTTCCTTGAGAGCTCTTGTTTATGATGACCATGCCGAAATTTTCGTCTGACGAACAAAGACAAAATACATCTGGGGGTTGTGGGAGGTATTCGCGCCTCACCAAGGGCGGCTCCAGACTGAATTCTCGGAGGGGGCCATCGCACTTTTTACTTAGGTCTATAAATTGTTCAAAATGTAAATTGAACGTGTGAAATCGTGAAGTATGCGAATCTAAAGTTGTAAAACAAAATTTCGGAGGGGGCCATGGCCCCTATGGCCCCCTCACTGGAGCTGCCCTTGCGCCTCACGTATCAGCTATTGTCCAGCAATCGTAAAAAGTTCAGCCTGCTGTAAAGCAGGGGAAAGAAGTGTTACTTTCTCTCAGCCGATCGGCTGGCTGGCTGTTTGTATGAAAAGCCGTTTGGCCGGCTTTTGACTGCCAGAGGGTTAACATCGATTTTGAATCACCCGGTATCTACAAGCTATGACAATTTTTGAGCACAGAATAAATTACATAAATAAACTAAAGACTGTTCTGGAATTACCTCTTTTGGACTATGCATTTTAGGCCAAAACTTCAACAAACTATTTACTACCTATAAATAAACAAATCTGTAAAAGGGATCTACAAAAACATGAATGAAACAAATATATATATACATATTAGCTACAAATACATTAAAACTGATAGCTTTAAACACTGGTATTCAATCAACAGGTGAAGAGTGGAGATGGTACACTCTAAAATTAAAATTCATGCTCCCACAAACTATAAGAGCACAACAGAAATTGAGCAAAAAACCTTATTTAACCCTTGATTATCTTTCAGTTTTCTTCACTAATTATATGCAAACAATACTCCATGTGTGAATTGCTCTTATGTTACATGCTTACCCAGTAAAAAAAAAAAAAATCTGACTTCAAATTGTTTTAGCATAACGAAAAATTATTCCCATTCTAAATTAGTAGGGTTTGGCAAATTTTTGCCAAATATAGCAGATATCACCAAGCTAGGTTCAGTTTTGGGAAATCATTTTTTGGTGCTAAATCTGGCAATAAATTGCAAAAGTGGCCAAACTTGGTAACTTTTCACATATGCTAGTACTGGCAAACCTTTCTGAGTTATACCATTGTAAAATAGTAATGTTTGGCAAATTCTCGCCAAATATAAGAGATATTGCTAAGAGGAGTTCAGTTTTGAGAACTTTTTTTTTTTTTTATGCCCAACTTGGTGATAAATAGCCAAAAGTGGCCAGCCTTGGCAACTTTTGACATTAAAACCAGCATCATTACAGGCAACCGTTTGAGCCGGCAGGATCCGTACATTGAAATGCAACACAAGAAAGTGCATGGGGTGCCAGCACGCCCCAAATGTATTAAATGGCATTAATATGAAAGAAATCTAAAATTCTATCAGTTAATCTGATTCATGATAATTAAATGCTTTAATAAAAATGATAGCTTCAATGATAAATTATTGTTAATAATTTTTAGTTTGATCGTAGGCTCCATCTTCTGAACAATAGCATTCTTCCTCTGACTCAGAGTGGTGATCTCTAAACATGTCTTCATTATTTGAATCTTCTAATTCTTCATCAAGAGTCACCTCATCTGAAGGAACCTACTCTAACAACTTTTAAAGTCTTTTCATCTCTTGATCATGTGCCAAACAAGGGAAAGACCAAACAGAACAACCACAGCAAGCCATGGTTTCACACTAAAAAATTTTAACAGGAGAGCACACACAGGGTGCCCCCACACACCAAATCGTTCCAAGAATCTAAAAATATGTTCAAAACTCGTCATTTTTTTATCTGTAACTGAGGAAGGTGATTTTGTGGACAGGTACTGATGCATCCAATCACCTCAGTATTAACCCATTTGTGCCTGGATATTTTTGCGACTTTCTTCTATTTTTACTGATAACAGAAATAATAGATAAATTTCTGATGTCAACTTCTTGAACAAGGGATGATTTCTTTTAAAATCATTATGCATAAAAATTGAAATATCAACATACTACTGGGTCATGTTAAAATATTTTGTAGAGTTGAGGCTCAATACTCATGAATAAAGGCTAGGAAAAATAAATAACGTTTTCGACTAATAGCGAAAATGCCGTCCCAAAAAAGGGACGCTAGGCATAAATGGGTTAAGGGGAAGAAAACCGAGCAGCATTTTCAACAAGCGTGGGGTGTTAAAACACCCCGCACGCATCCTGCTGGGTTAAGCAAAGGTTTACACAGATTTTCCCCCGATTTTCAGAATAATATCAGCAGAACATGACCCAATTATTATAGGATTAGTGTTGTTAAATTCTTGATAATATTCTTTAGGAGAATATTCTCGAGAATATACTCACTGGTGAGAATTTTCTCTTGAAAGTTGTGAAAGAAACTTTTTCATACAGAAACTTACACATGTGATTAAAAAGCCTTACATTAAAAAAAAAAAAAAAAAAAGAGAGAGAGAGAGAGAGAGAGCTCCATTTATTTTAAAAACACATTATGTATTATAAGATTAACTTAAAAATAGATTTAACCCCCCCCCCTCCCCCAGGCAAGAAAATTCAAATGGGAGGGGGGGGGGGATAGAGAAAATTCATATGAAAATAGCATTAAAATTATTTCCAATTATTTTAAGCATTTCTTTGAGGGGGAAAACATCACTTTTTTGTGTGTTTAATCTCAATAAAATTTTGATGTCCATTTATTCTTCTGCTACTGGCTAAAAAAAAATAAAAGAAAGAAAGCACTAAGTACAGTGAAACATCTCTGAGCGGCCACACCGAACAGAGAATATTTGGCCACTCAGAGGGGGTGACCGCTCTCAAGGGTTTTATTTACTATTACAAGATAATTGCTATAATGCATAATATAAACAAATCTGACACATATCTTTATTTAAAATGAAATTTAAAACTTATCTAAAGAGAAAATAGTACTTTAAAAAATTGGCCATTTAGAGGGGTGACCACTATACAGGGGTGGCCGCACGGAGAGGTTTCACTGTACTTGCAATTTATTTTGTGTTTATGCCGAATTTAGTGACAAAACTGAAGTTTACTTCTAAATATTAACCATCAAGAAATTGAGCGAAAAAGAGGTTTAGTGATTGTGTGAATTTCAAAAAATTAAATCAGACCCTACTTTAATGTTCTTATATGCTTATTACACTTTTACTCCATTTAAATGTCACAATTAAATGCCACCTAATAAAAAATTCTCGAATATTCTCAATTTCTCATGGGATTTAGAATGTTCTCAGAATATTCTCAACACTTTATGGGACCACTCCTGAACTATCCCCTTTCTAATAAAAAAAGAATTTTTGAAATCGTTTCACATGGCAAAAAATGGCCTTATTGCTGCACAAACATTAAAATGAATAAACATACAAGATTTCCTGATAGTACCTCCATTTTTGAAGTTTAAAAAAAAATACATAAATAAATAATTGCACATTATTTATGATATATTGGCTCACAATTTCATAAGATTAAAAACAAAATTTAAGTGAACATTGGTTAATGAGGGGGAGGGGGCGGAGAACAAACTGACAAGGGTTTCTGAATGTCTTATATTTCTGCAAGGGGTTGCTATGAATGCCCACTTGGCGAGAAATACAATTCATAAAGCAACTTGCGCGCGAAGCTAATTATCCTAGCAATATCATCCCCCGCCTAATCAGAAATAGAAGAAAGAAACTTAACATCATCAACGACGCACAAAAAGAAAAATCCACTTTTACTCATCAGATTCCCTACTGTTGCGTTCTCACTGTAAAAATATCCAACAGGGCACGTAAAATGAACCTCCGTATCCCAATTAAACCCAATAGCAATATATTTAAAAGAATCCGGTCAGATAAAGACAAGATTAACTCTCTAGAAACCGCAGGTATTTATAAAATAAATTTCACATATAGAGATTCCAACCTTCCCGGATACTACATTGGGGTTACAAAAAGAAAAATTAAAGATAGAATTAAAGAACACAAACGACATAAAAAAATAGACAAAGTACCGCTCTATCCCGCCTAGCCTTAAAAGAAAATATAAATATAGATTTTGTAAATGTCAAGAAAATAGCTAATTACAATAATCACAATTATGGCTTAAGACGGGAAGCGTTGGAAATAATGACACAAGAGGGAGCTGTCAACGACATGGCGCATGCGCAAATCGAGCAATCGTGGCAGGCCATGGTGAAGAAGAAGCGGTGAACGAGCCAAGCAACTCAGTTCTGATGATGATAGCGGGCTAGGCTGTCAAAAGCGCTCATGGTGCGTGTTTTAATCTTTTTACGGAAATTTTAAGCTTTTAATGTTTTTAACTAATTACTAAGGTATTTCCTTGTTCAATTTTTAACTAAGTAACTCTTTTATATTTTAACAAATGACAAAACATTCATTTCGTCCTTTTTGAAAAGAAAAAAGCAGAAAAAATGTAAATTAGGAGATTTTTAAGGAATTTTTAAATACAGAATGATTTTGAATTAAACAGCTGCTGCTATTAAAAGATTTCATGATCATAGCTGGCAGTTTCATTGTCTTGGCAACAGGAACCAAATAATTGCTGTTAAAAAAATAAAACTACTTTTAAACATGATTGCGAGTTTTCGTAAATGAAATCATCTCTGTCGTTTTGATGTAATCATTTTAAAACCCCTTTCAAAACTCAATTAGGATAAAAGACCTTAAGCAAAGAATACATCACACGAAATAATTCCGCATATTCTCAATCAGTTGATTTGTGAAGTTTTCAATGACATTACAAAGTTTTTTTTTTCACAATTTCTTAGCAACAAAAGAACTGAATGATTCTGCAGTAAAATAAAACAAATTAAAAATAAAGGACAAGCACCAAGTAGGAGGCTAAAAGCTCATTGCATCTGCTATGAGTAAAAGCATAGTACGCATGTGCTGCTTCGGGTAAATTGAAAAGTCTGTTGCCAGACATACGAAGGAAAAACTGCAAAATAGCTGCCGTAGCATTAAGAATCTGAGAATTTTTTTCCTGTAAAATAATGTCTATTTGTTTTATAATATGTATTTTCATTTTGCTAAACTAAGAACTTTAAAAATCAACTTTTTTCATTTTGCTGTTAAATTTGGCTGTTTATGCGGCAGTTATGCACAATAGGGCTGTACTCAAGGAAAAATTTAGAAAGGGGTCCAAACAGTGGCAAAGGTAGAATTTTTCACAAAAAGACTTTATTTTGTTAACGAAAATTGCAATTTTGGGATTGGGTGTGAGATGACCGGAACCTCCTCCATTAAATATATCCTTGGTGACAGATTCAATTACAATGGTAACAATAAGGTAAATATAAAGACAGTTTTTCATTTTAAATTCTAATCATAAGTGAATTTAACATCATTTTGGTGTCAAGAATTTCAAATTGCACCAAAAACTCAGTGAGGGTAATGCACTTTACGGAAAAATTACCTAAGGCTTACTTTGCCAGCCAAAAAAATTCACAAAATAATGAATGTTTCGGGCAGATATTTCTATGTTTACGATATCAACAATATTTTAAGATTTTTTGTATGGTAAAGATTTACCAAGGTGTTCTGCAGAATGACTGAGATTACACATTGTTCATGCTTCAGGAATTAGAAGGCAAAATGAAACTGTAGTCCTCATCATGTGAGATAATTTTAGAGCTTAAACCAGAAAGACTAAAGTATCCTGCTTAAGCACTTTGAAAGCGAATAGATTTGTTTGCAATCTGTTTGATCTCAAATAACGTTGACAATGTTTTTGTGTTATCATTCTGCAGTTATGCTAGCATCTCAAGTAAGTATCTGTAAGACAAAGTTTAAGTCACAAGCAAAAGAATTTTGCCCATTTTGCAATTTTGTAAAGATGAAATAATTTCACTTAGATGAGTAAGAAAAACATTTGACACCTTCTACAGGAAGAACAGGTACGCAGCTAGTATTTATAATAAGGAAGCATTGAAACACAATAATTTAAGTATAGTTTCACTTTTAACAAATCTTAAAATTAAATAGGCATATAATTAAAAAAGCAGAATACATACTGATTCAGTTAAGCTGGGATCTTTTTCCAGAAACTGAACAACACAATATGCCAGTTGGGGATGATACACACTTAAAGATTTTACTTTGTGTAAAGGCATTAGCACTTTTAAGAGGAATACTTTGTGCTCTTCTTTCAGTGGAAGTGCAAATCCATTGATGATGCTAAACAAGATAATATACATATATAAATATAGATTAATCTGAGGTGTGCACAAACCTAGTTAAATAGTATAAATGAAAATGTAAACACACCACAAAAGGTATGATAAAACAAGAAATGTAATGCAGAAAAGGAACAAAAAATTTATTAGAAATCAGTAAAATGATTTCTAATCAAACAGTTAAAAGAAAACTATGTACATCCTAATCAATTATATTATCAGTAATATCTAACTGAAAAAAAGATTTTAGGGCTATTATGTTGTACTAATTTACTCTAAAATATCTACAATGTAGGATTCTAAAATAGCAATTCCTTGAATTCACTTATGTATCATTAAATACAAAGAATGACATGATGTGAATATTGCTGACAATATTTACTACAAGTACTGAAGGTCGTTAGCAAATTAAAAAAAAAAAAAAAAAAAAAAAAGAGAGAGAGAGTAATATATTTTTCAAATTTGCTACAACATTCCTCCCCATATCAATTTAGTTTTCAGTAAACATTACAAATGTCAAACAATAAAAACCTTTTCACATAAATTTAAATTATTCTAAAGCCAATACTCAATTTATTTCTTAAGATTTTATTGCATAGAAAACTACAATATCCTACTTACTGCTTTGTAACAAGATCAAATATTTGACCTTTTAAAATTATGTATGAACACATATAGTGTGCCCCCTAAAAGTCCTTTGTAACTATATTAACTTCAAATAACTAAAATTTTGTATTTACTTTAAAAGAATGTTGATGCAAATATAGGAATTGTTGAGAATTGTGTTGCCATGGTAAAATGTATTGAATACATGCTCTGTGTAGCATAGCATGTATGAAAATTGGATTTATAAAAAAGGCTTGCACAGATGGTTATCACTTTCCTCGAGGGATGATCTGGTTGAAAATCACTGTTCTGTCAGGCCCCTGGTGGGTACCCCTCCATTCACTTATGGCAAAAGCTGTAGTCATAAAAGTAAAGTCTAGGTTTAGTAATGTAGTTGCGTGCCATGAAATGAAATTGCTTAGAGCTTGAGGCTAAATGTGGAGTTTGCATACTTATCTCAAAAAGTACAAGATACAGGCAAAATGTCACTTACAAAGCTGTTCAGTACCTTCAGTTTAACATGAAAAGGCAACTTGCACACAACAATGCCACTAACAAAGACATAAAGTGCACATTTTCCAAAACTACACTCGTCTGACATTATACATCATGCTCTAAGTGTTTGATAATACTAATAATGATGGACTTAGGTCTGTGATTCTGCATACTGTATAACATGGAAGATGACACACTAACACAAGAATCAGTAATGTGATTTTTAGTCTTCTATTTTTAATTTTATTTTATGCAAAGAAACCCATCTTCAGATCCAGCTGTTTCAAATCTAGCGGCAGATTGTCTCTTCAGACCAATCTTAGTATAGTCTCTTGATTCACTTTAAAAAATATGGCAGTAGCAGCAGAGTTCTATCTGAACTTAGTTATGCAAATAAGCAAACGATGGAGAGATACAGGATGTAGATACCAAGAGAGGAAGATGCTGTGCTTGAGCAGGCGTTATCACATGTTAAATACGTTTTAATTTGTTTGGATGTTTTATGTTCATTTTAGTAATAAGTATTTTATTCTTAATGCTGAATTAAATGTTTTATCAGGTCCCATATACATACATACACCCACCCACATATATACATACATATATATATTATGTATATATGCTTATAAATACATATATAAATCAGGGATGAGATATCAAAGACATATCAAAGGAAAAAGTCTGATAGAATGCGAGAACAACATTTGAGCATTAACATGAATTTCAAGTTCAATAAATATTGTAATTGCTACTGATATTAAATCTATCCCACTTATATACAATTTTGCCTTTATAAAAAACAAAAAAATTCAGAAAATTTTTGAAAAAAAAACGATTTTTTATGAAACGTTGAAAAAGTCCAAAAGTCAGAAGAATCTCATCCCTGATATATACATATACATAAATGTATCATGTCAAATTAACATTAACTATTTAATTCACTATATCCTGAAAATTCCATTGCCCTACAAATCTTGACTGATGTGAAGATATACATGAAATCATGCAATTAAACAAATATCGAAAGAAAATATTTTCAGGCAATCAAATCTGGAACCATACACACCTTCCTAAAATTTCTAGCAACTCCGCAATCCCGTTATGATGCTCTGTTTCGTATATAAACCTAAAGGATGTAAAAAATGGAAATTAAGACTAATATTAGTAGGATTAGATTTAAAATGTTCAGCAACAACTAAAAATCAAACAGTTGCATATTGCATAAAGCAGTAAAAACTTAAATTATTATAATATTGATTATTATTTATATATAAGCTAGCGGGGTACCCCCACTAGCAAGCGGGGACATGCAACCAGTGTTATCATATATACCTGTCTCAAATAATATCCATATTCAAATCGAAGCCTCGCCAAAGTGCCAACATACACCATTTTTCAAGATTTTTTTTAGGGAATCATTCGAAGCATTGACTTAACAGCAATCAAAATGGGAAATATCTGTCACTTGTATGGTTCGATTGCCAAAAAGTAAAGCAGGCATTTATTGGAAAAGTTGCAGCATTTTTTAAATTATCAACAACGTATAACGTTTTTTTATTCATCGTTAACTCCGATGTACTAAATGAGAAGATTTCAATTTTCTGAAATTTGTTGGAATTCCCCCAACTTAAATATATTTATTCAATTTGGTGAGAATTCTGAAGATAGATCGCTTGAAATCCCTTAATATTGCAACACTATTACAGTATTTACAAGTTATATTGCAACACTATGGAGTAGAGTCACTATCACAATTCATCTTATAGGGAAGTAAAAGCTACCTTTGTTTCGACTATCACTGTTGGAAACACCAAAAATTTTACTTTTCTCGATTTTAGCAGTAAATTATGTATGATCCAATAAACAATATTTTTGCTTTAATTTAAAGCTTAAACTTTCTTAATTGCATACATGTCTTTTATTCTACGGATGAATTTTGTACAACTTCCGATTTTGGATTTAAATAGACCTCTTGGGGGGAACAATGGGTTAGTATCCTACTCACTCCATGTAAAGCCTGTGGCTTGTGCAGGGACAGAAAGAGAGACAATTATCATTTTCAGCAGACTTCCAATCTTATTTCATGGTAAAATGAACTTCTGTAAACATTTTGCCATTGCATACCTGCCAACATGTAATTTTTGAAAATCTTACAATACCACGGTGTCACGCAGTAACGCAATAAATATACCTACTAAAGATAAAATGTAAACAAACATAATTTTTAAAATTACTATTCAGATTTAGTACACTATTTTTAATACATCTGCACATATAGGAAAGGAGGGGCATTTATTTGGTATCTTTAGAGTGCAAATGTTCATAAGTAGCTGATTTGGCTGATTTTAAAAAATCCTTATCAAAGTCTTGCTCATAGCAATGGCCTTTGAGTTTACATTTTGCAATTAAAATGTCTTAAAGTTTCATTAGACAAAGAACTACGAAATTGTGTTCTATTTTTCTTAACACTGCTAAACAAACGTTCACAAGCAGCATTACTGTGCGTTATAGTCAATATGCTTAGCATAACATTTGATATTCGGTCATATTTAAATTTCCCATTAGCAGCCGTTAATTTTCTCAATCTCAAATTTTAACCCATTTTCTGTCCATTCTTTCTTCGGATCGAACTTCCTCGGGCAAATTATCAATTTGCAAATTGCAAAATTGAGATTGAAGCTCATCCCTGACTTCTACTGGCTTGCAAACATCATTTCCAGATACTTCATGTGAGCACATATTTGGAAATAAATTTAAAAAATAAACTATATGTGAAAATGATTTGTCTGCAAGATTATTTATGTTTGATACGCAATTTTGATATCGGTCCTATACACAGAGCAAAAAGCAAAATTGCATATTACATCGCCTTCGCGATTTGACGATACATGGATATTCCTTTGTGTAAGAATGAAGGAAAACTTGATTATATTGTTTATGTTTAATATTCGACATTTCAAATTAATATTTCACAACTTTAAACTACACTGGACAATTTCATCAACACGTGCATGAGCAACGTTTGTTTGTGATTAAAAGTTGTTCTTGTGCTTATGGATGGGAATGGGAGCCAAGCGCTATTGGGAGGGAGATATTTCTAAACGAATGCACATCCACCTCCGTGCATGCGCAGCAGCAAAATTTGCCAAAGCATGGACACTCGGCATATCGATTACGAACGCTCCCATCCCACTTCTCCTAACACGTCACAAGCCAAGCCGCGGATGGGAGGGAGAAAAAAAATCTGTGAGCCAATCATAGCTTTCGCAGCATCGGAGATCGGAAGGGAATTTCTGTCCACAGCGTATCAGTGGAAGAAGGCAGAAAAGGTAGGGGAGGGGGGAGTTAGCGTAAATATGGGAAATAAAACGATCTAGTGTTTTTACGTTCGATGTAACATCAATTGGTGATTTAAATTTTAAAATGCTCCACAAAACCACTAAATTTTGAAACATAGTAAATAAAATCGCATTAGCCTAAACTTTGCCAAAAAATCGTACAATTTTGCCTTGCGTCCGTAAACTGTACAGCTAAGCTAAAATCCGTAGATTGTACGGCCAAACCGTACAAGTTGGCAGGTATGCCATTGCCTACTGTTTAATTGAATGCTACTTTAATACGAGGGGCATTCCAAAAGTAAGTTCTTTTTTTTCTTTTTCAAACAAACTTTATTGCCAAAAAATAAAAAAATAAACCATAGCACCAGGAACTATACACTTTGCATTTTTTTCCCCACATAGTCACAGAGACATTTTTTGCAGCATGAAATCCGTTTGAAAATCCATTCTAGTAAAACTTGTGCGTTACACTGCAAGGAATTGGCACAGAGCCTGCTCCACCTCAGCACTGTTTTGAAAAGGATATCCTGAGAGTGCAGCTTTCAATGTAAATAAAGTTTCTCTGCGAAAGAAGTGGCAAAACTCACTTTCAGGCCCTAGTATTTTCAATTCAAACGTTATTCAGCAAAACATTTTGCAACTCTGTTTCACTGAAACCCCGATCCCTATCCCAATGTGACCTACAAAGGGCCACAACATTCAAATTATAATCTCATGCTACAGATATAAATGTCTTTGTATTTAACTTATTACTTAATTTTTGTGTATAAAAGGGTCATCCTAAAAATTTATTTTCTCTATGTTAACATACATCCCCTTTTAAAATGAAAGCAATTAAATTAACTGCATGTCAATCAAAAACTTTAATTGGAGTTATAAAGATAAAATTCATAGTTTAAAACGTGTCACTTCGATGAAAAAACAGTTTTAAACACCTGGATTTACCAAAAAACACATTTAACAATTAAATGCCAGAATCCATTGCATTCGTAGAAAACAAGTCAGTTCAAAATCAAATTAATAATTCCCACACAAACACACAAAACAAACATGAATATAAAATTTTGTTATATAATAATTGTAGGCTCAATTAAAAATTCCCAATTATTTATTGCTGAAATAACTCCTGAAAGCATTAATAAAAATTTAATTGAATACTGCAGCTTTAGGAAAACTTTTCAAGTAGAGAAATGATAAAGGAATTTTGTGCACTACTTGAGTCCACTGTTTATTTATGTAATGATTTCATTAGATAGCATCGTAATCATGAACAGCAATAGGATTTAAGAACTTGCATTTAGAAACATCCAGTTAGTACCACAAAAAATTACATGACAAATCAAATAACATTTAGTAAAACCTGGTGATATTTCATTACATAGCTTACCTATAAAAAATGTTATTTATTTGTTTACGTATATATGCTCTTAAACCCAAAAACTTTCCATATATTCTATGAAGAGTTGTTTTTAAGAAGTCCCTTTCTCTTGGATCTTCACTATCAAATAGCTCTAACAACTACAAAGATAAAATCTAATTAGAAAGCAATAACTAAAAAATATTAAACATGAATACAGCAAAGATCAAACTGATATACTATACCACATATTTTTCCTCTTTTTCCAAAAGAGGCCTTTACCCCCCACCCCACCCCCCTTTTTTTTTTTAACCAGCATGTATCTGGGACTTGCTTTTATAAGACCTTAGGCATACTGGATAATCAACTTTTATGTCCTTGCATTATAAACATTTTCATTACTTTGCTACTACAAAAAGACCCAGAAAATTCAGAAAGGAACTACATATATTTATTCTAATGAGTCATTGGACCACACAAATTTAAGAATTTAACATAACCCCTCAATGCTATTCCCCCCTAATTGCAAATACCTCTCTGCTACAGTTTATAATGGTTTTTGGATTCCATTAATATTCTATGAAGCTTCTCAACAAAACCTGAAATAAACTTGGATAATTGTAGGTAAGGATGTGGAAAACCAACTGTTCAAACATTGCATATGCAATATTCTCTGTGTTTGCTCTTTAAAAAAAATCACAAATTAAACAAATTTTATATTTTACAATTTACAGATCATTCTAAGTAGATCTCTTTTCCATTACTATAGCTATATGCCTGCCTTAAAATTACTTAAATTCTTGGAAAAAAGAATGAGAGTGAAAGATGGCTCCACTTCTTATTAAATTGATAAGTTTAACTGTATCTGGTACAAAACAGCATTTGCATTCAATCAATTTGCATCAAACCAATCTGAATTAAAGAAGCTGAAATTCACTGCAAAGGTAGAAGGAAGTGTGCAAATATGTTAGGTAATAGCCAATCACAGTTTCGTGTAGTGAAATATGCAACACAGTCAGTCGTATAAGAAGCCATCACTGTGAAGGGTTACAGGATATGCATGCAAGTGGTGATGAAAGGTGCTTAGAACATTTGTATTATTATTTTTATTTTTTCAAGATAGGCATGTTTCTAAAAGACAAATTGAAGATTCTGAGAGCTGTCAGATGCATTGAGCAGGACAGTCTAACACAGATGTTGCTTTTTTCTTTGGCATTCATCCTTCTGTCACTTTTGATTATAGAAACAATTCCAAACCAGCCAAATAGTTGCTTGAAGACCTGTAGCCGTCCAAGGGTTATGACCTCTGCAGAAGATTGATATATTACTGTTGTAGCCAAGTGGAATTAAAGATAGACTCTCACATGTATGACATTTATGGTTGCAGTGACCATAGGTAAAACGATATCTGCCACTATTGTTTGTCGAAGGCTACACATGAATGCTCTCTACTCCTGGGTACCACGAGTTTGTGTTCCTTGATCCATCCAATTCAGGGCGGCACAATTAAAATAGTGCTACTAGCGTGCGAATTGGCCTGTGTCAAATTGGAGCAACTTTATGTTAACAAATGAGTGCGGATTTGCCCTGCAACCTAATGATTAGCGTGTAAAAGTCTGGAGGGAACAAGGCAGACGCAATCGACCCAAGATGCATTCTGCAGTGGAAGCATCATGGTCTGGGCAGGAATTTCATTGGTATATTGCACCAACATGCACATCTACAGGTAAGGTTCTGTGACAGTTCTATGGTGTCGAGATGGAGTCCTAGACCTCATTGTGAAACTGTACGCTGCTGCAGTTGTCCCTCCTTTGTTTTAATGGACGACAATAATGCTCATCCCCATGGAGCTGCCATCGTTGACAACTTTCTGGAGAGTGAGGTGTTTGCACCAATGGAGTGGCCAGTTTACTCGCCAGACCTTAATCTAATTGATAATCTTTGGGATGCCCTCAGCTGTGCGACATGCAGACGTTTTGCACCTCCAACCACTGTAAGAGATTTAGAAATTGCCCTACAGGAGGAATGGCGACTACTGGACTCTGTGGTGGTTGATCACCTTTTAACAAGAATTATCACATGCTGTACACTTTCTATAAAGGTGAGGAGTACTCAAATACACTATTAATGCTGTTTTTTATTGTTTGTTTTGCATTTAAACATCATTTTGTTATGATGAAAATATAATGTCATCTTATAATTTGTGAAAATCCAATATTTTTTTTATCTCAATGTCATTCATTGCTTTATTTCATGAATAAACATAGACCTACTTATTTGCAGCATTTCGTGTCAATCGAAGCAGTACTTGTCCATCAGCTCTGCACTTAACTTTTGGAAGTGAGTATATATTTAGTTTGTTTTTTTTCCCACCAGATTAAAAAAAAATTACAACTTTATTGGTTATTTTCCTTTTTCCAAGGCAGTGGGAGCTCTGAATTTATTAATTGAGTATTTTAATAACTCATGACCACTTCAATATGCATTTAATACAGTTCCTTTATAATTGTTGAAATAAATTATTTATCAATCAAGTACTTTTTAACTGTACAGTCAAAGAATTAAATGCATAAACAATAATTTCTACATATCTTAACACTTCATCAATTATCTGAAAACTTCAACAGGCAAAATGATAGCAGATTAGAAATAAATCAACAAAACAAAAGCACAATGTTAAATAAATTTTTAATAAAGGCTTACCTGTAAAACAAACTTTTGATCAATATAACGTTTAACGATATTTGGTTGAAAGTCTGGTGATTCAAGAAATCTAAGGAAAAACTCATAGACCAACTGAAAAAAAAAAAAAAAAATTAATATCAGTGTTAAGCATACAGTAACTCTTGAAGACATTAAAATGAAAAGAACATTAAGAGTTCAAAAATATTAAAAAGCACAAAAGCAAAATAATATTTACACCATTTGTATGATCCGATTCAAGTTTTTTTATAATTATGCATAAAAATGTAGAAAGCAATCTGCACTACTTTAAAAATCTGAAAATCCATCCGCTCCCTCCATTTTAAGCAGTCTTTCGCTTTTTTAGACTCCATTTTATTTCTGAGAGTAAAAAAAAAGGTGAATCATTTGTGTGACAAATTAGCTGTTTCAAGTAACAATGACGTCATACTGAAATCACGGTTTCAGGTTTAGAAGGGAAAAGTGCGATTCCAATTTGTTTAAAATTGTTTTTCCAGATAACATATTTTAACTTTTTTATTAAAGGTGATTATCTGCTTGAAGCATTGATGTAAGAGGGGTTGTATACAAAACAAAATTGGTTGAATGCGAGAAGTTTCTGCGCATTTTCAAAACAGCATGAAATTCATTGAGTATACACATAATAAAAACATTTATTTTAGGTGGACAAAGATTAAATATATTGAGTGTGCACATATTTCTGGCAATTGTTTTTTCTAGCACCCATTGTAATTGCATACACAATAGGCTTTGACTTCTAGTATATATTAATATGCATAAAACAGTTTTTATCAAATTACACCATTGACTCAAAAAATTAAAAATGTACTTTACAAGTTACAAGCGTTATCCTTTTACAGACCGAATTCAGATACAGGCATATTTTAAATTAATTTTTTTTTCATATATTGTTTTCTAATCCGTTAATTAAAGGATATTAGTCATTTAAACGGGGTGGTGGTTTGTATACAATTTTCACTGCGTTCACAATTTGGAACATTGGTCATTTCTGACTAAGGACTTCTGACAAACTTTACATTGGTTTGAAAAAGGGAAAATAGTGATGGGTAGTTTAAATGATAAGTGAAATAATAAGAAATAATGAAAGATTTATTTTTAAATTTAAATACAGATATGAATTAAGTTCGAAGGTGGGAGGGATGTATCAAGATAGCTCTGTAAAAATTTATTAAAATGGCTATATTTATGATTTTTTTATCCAGTTTCTCACTAATGATAGAAATGCAACTTGTGCTTCAAAAAATCAAGTCATCTTTTAACTACCATAAAATCCCGAAAGTAACCTCCCCCCCTTTTTGAAAAGCAAAGCAGATACATTTTGGGTAGGGGGCTTATAATTGAGATTTTACAAAAAAAGCAATGCAAAAAACATTTTTTACCGGATAATTCAGACTAAAGAAAGATCCGTAATAAGAATAAAATAATTAAAAAATATATATATATTATAAATTAAATGATAATTGAAAAAAAATTAATAATAGCCCTTGTATTTTATTAACAAATAGCATGGTGGCGCCATTTTTCAACAAAAGAATTTAACACTCAACTCCGATCATAATTCAAACTATACAGTTCAAAAATTATTCTAATTAATATGAAGATCTGCATTTTTTTTTAAAGCCAAAGTTATAAACATAATTATTAAATTTTGATTTTGACACAATAATAATAGAAAAAAACGAATAAGGAACAAACTTAAAATGCAATCATTTTCATTTTTCATTGAATGAAGATCCGAAATGCAGTTGGGAAAAAATCCCGTCACATGATACGAACAAAACATAGCAGAGTTGAAAATTGAGAACAGATTTGAATGTGCGCGTGCAATACTGTATGTTGGCTCAGATGAGATTGGGAGAAAAGGGGGGTGGGGCTTATATTCGAGGGAGGGGTTACTTTCGGGATTTTACGGTATATCTGCTAAAACTTTTTATATATTTATTTTAAGGGGGGGGGGGAGGATATTTCCGATTGGGAACATTGGCCTGCAAAAGGGCAAGAAGTATCCAGATAAAAATAAGCAGTTGAAAGTTAAGGTGCAATTTTTAAAAAAGCTTTGAAGCCGATTGTACGGCGTGGTGTACAATTGGAGTTCTACACCAACACGCTGGCCTAGACTTCAGCAGCACATTACAAATGCCCGGTGGCGGCATCAGCACAGACATCTACTCCCTTCATATTGCCTGATCGGGCTGAAACTTTGCATATACATGTAAATCCAATAGAGTACTGCTGTTTTTAATTTTAAAAGTTATTAAATATTTTGCTAAAAAACCGTGTTTTATTGCACACATCAGCTTCCATCTTAACAACTATTGACCGAACATTTTTCATATTTGCATTATTGTACAGTTTGTTCAATTCTTTAAAAAATAAATTCAGTTTTGATTCTTAAATTTTAAATTTTTAGAGATTTTTCAAAGAATGATAAATTATTGCTTTGAATTATTTTTACATAGTGACCAGAGATGAAACGAGTACTCAGTTAATTTATCAAGTACTCGGTATTTGGCCAAATTTTTACTGAGTACTTGGCTGATACCGAGTAGTTGTAAAAATGTTAGTATTTTTAAACATTAAAATAATTTTGCCAAATATTAAACTGATTGTAAAAGATACATGTAAAAGATGGTGGATTGTAAAAGAATATGCAAATATAAATAATACATATAATAATTCAAAAAATCTTAATATATAAAAATACATTCTAGAATAAACATAAAAAAAAATATAAGTTAGTTACTTTTAAAGCTGTAAGAAAAGATTGATATTTGACAAAGAATTGAAAAAAAAAAAAAAAGAGTAAACTGGGATGCTATTAAAAAAGATTTCAATAATTAATTTTATGAGTTGCAAATTATGTTGTAAAAACACCAATCCTACTAATATTATAAATGTCAATGTATGTAACGGTTTTACGGATTTGGAATAAAGACAGTTAAAGTTCTGGATTAACATAAGGGCTACTTTTTATCGCGCGAAAAAAACAATGTTCCTATAATATACAAATAAAAAAAATCTATCTTTTATGCATATATATATATATATATACTAGCTGAAGTACCCGTTCTTCGCACGGGAATGAATGGACTTTTTGATATTACGATTTGTGGTGATTACTATTCATTGTAATAAACAGATATAGCAAAGTGGATATCGCGTTATATTGTGTCCAATAATCATGCATACCGAATTGCAAGGCAATCGTTTGTACGGTGCAGAAGGCCATGCGGCGTAGCGCAATCTAGTGGCGAGTTTTAGCAAAACGGATACGGCGAAAATATTTTTCGCATTCAGATATCGATGTATACGAATTTTCATGACTATCGGCTGGACAGTCCTGAAGTTCATGTGTTGACGCGACATCTAGTGGCAAGTTATAGGAAAATGGATAGCGCCAAACTCCTCCCCGTGTTCAAATATCCATGTATACCTATTTTCATAGCGATTATTTGCACAGTCAAGAAGTGATACACTGCAGGTCATTCTAGTGGTTCAATAAAGTAATGATTTGCTACAGCGCCGTCAAGTGGCGAGTTATAGCAAAATGGATAGCGCCAAAATATTCTCATTGTTCAAATAGCTATGTATACTGATTTTCATAGCGACCGCGTTCAACTATCTATGTATACCAATTTTCATAACGATCATTTGCACAGTCAAGAAGTGATACACTGCAGGGCCATCTAGTAGTTAATTAAAGTAATGATTTGCTACAGCGCCGTCAAGTGGCGAGTTATAGCAAAATGGATAACGCCAAAATATTCTCATTGTTCAAATAGCTATGTATACTGATTTTCATAGCGACCGTTTGAATGGTCAAGAATTTGGCCTGCTGCAGCGTCATCTAGTGGCGAGTTAAAATAATAATGCATTGCAGTGTCATCTAGTGGTGAGTAACATCAAAAGGAACGCAGTTAGAATATATTCTTCGTGCTCAAATGTGTAAGTATAAGAAATTTTATGCCGATCGGTCGAACGGTATAGAAGTTGATGCTTTGCAGCGCCATTTAGCGGCAAGTTACAGCAAAATGGATAGTGAAAAATATTCTCCGTGTTCTAATATTCGCGTGTACCAAATTTCATCGAAATCGGTTGGACGATATTCGCATAGCAAACGGCTAAACGGAATAGAATTCAACGTTGTGCTGCGGCACCAAGTGGCAAGTTAAGGAAAACGGATAGCATAAAAACCTTCCCCATCATAAAAGACTTAGGTGAACCAAATTTCATGGTGCAACGGTGCTCAACGGTGCTGGAGTTTTTCAACCTCATACACACATACCAACATTCATTTTTATCTATAACCAGTGTCATTATATATCCCAGTCTCAAATAAAATCCAGTTTCAAATCTAAGCCTCGCCAAAGTGCCAATATACGCCATTTTGCAAGAGTTTGTTCAGGGAATCATTCGAAGCATTGACTTAGCAGCAATCAATATGGGAAATGGTTCGACTGACAAAGAGTAGCACACATTTATTTGAAAATTGGAATCCCTTAATACAGCCGATTTTTTTTTAAATTATCAACTATAATGTGTTTTATTCATCGTTACTCCGATGTACTAAATGAGAAGATTTCAATTTTCTGAAATTTGGCGGAATTCCCCCAACTTAAATCAATGTACTCAATTGGCGAGAATTCTGAAGTTAGATCGCTTGAAATCCCTTAATAACTGCCTTATTTCTTCACGGATCATTAAAATTTAACGCTGTATTCTAATAAAACCTTTGCACTTGTTTTCAAAAATCTATTTCCTTAAGCTCTCAATAAATTGCGCCTAGCCGAAAACTGTGCAAACCGCTAGAACTCACTTACTCAAAATCCATATTTCAGCCATTTTATTTTTTCGCCAAACTAAAAAAATTTACACATTAGCCTCGGAAATCTTCAATTCTTATTGTTTTGCGTGTAAAGCATTACATTCCTGCTCTGATTTCCCAAGCACACGATATTATAATTTTAAAAAAAATAACCTTACGAATATAAACTAACAAAAAAAAAATCATTATTATTCTTTTATTTTTACTTTGAGAATTTAAAACATTTTATTTGGCAAAATCGCCACACATGGCAACCATGATCCTTATTTCACACTTTTTTCACTACAGGGGTTACAATTACGGAAAGCTTTTTGCGTGAAGAGCATAAAAAATCTCTTAAATTCCGGGAACGGGTGGACTTTCAAAGTTTTAAAGTGGACTATGATTTATTCTATATAATTTTACATATCTGTGCTAAATTTCAGGCCGATAGGTCCATTTTTGTGGATTTGTATACGAATCAAATCCACAAACAAACAAACAAACAAACAAACAAATAAACAAACAAACAAACAGAATTTCATTTTTATTTATAAGATATATATATATAGAGAGAGAGAGTGTTTTTATTTTACAAGGCAGTCAACAGATGGCTCAAACTTATAAAATATGCAGTTTTTAATGAATGAATTCATTTTATCTGCTACGCCTGGATAAAGAATACATCTGGAAAAGTTTTTCCTTGTGACGTGGATTTATAAGCAGACTTTGGACCAAGCACACAAATCCGAAATACATGTTACACAAACAAAAAAACCAAAAAATAAGTTTTTGAAAGTCTCACTCAGTTTGAATTGTACATTTTTCTGTGCATCTTTTTCCCCCATTTTATTTCTATTGTATTACATTCAGAAAAAGGATGTTAGAAATATAAATTTGAATTTTGTTTAATCACAGTCCTGAATAATGATACACTTTCCAATTTAAAGGAATAAAGAAAGAAAATAGGGCAGATGCATCGATTATGATATGCTTTTATGTATATACTTTTTTTTCCCCTTTCTGTTTTCGATAACAAGCAATATATTCAGAAGCTCTTCAGAATTAATATAGGACAAAAATGATTTGAATCTTTTTGTAGTTTTTATCATTAAACCATCTTATTTTTGTAACCAGGGGAAGCCTGACACGGTAGGCATCGCATTGGAGCACTGGCTTCGAAGGGGCGTCATTTCGAAGTCAAAAACTAAGTAGAACATAAAAGGGGCGTTTTTTTTATGTTAGCAGGGAGCGCCACTTACCCTAGGACCACCCCTGTTTGTAACCATCTTAATTTTAAATCCCATTCAGAATCTGAGAGATTTCAGTGCCATGAAAGCCAATGAGAAACAGGATTCTCTCCGATCAAGGTTTATTAAGATGGCGAACCAACTGGTCGTCGGAAGCAGCTAGTTGTTCTGTATTTTGAGGTGACATGCGATTTCTTTTATTACATAGCCTACTTCAGAGGAAGCCTGCTTGCTGTAAGCAGATTTACTTAGTGCAAACAAGAATTTCTCAGCAATTTTGGGCAAGAATGACAAGTTTTTATAACATTTCCATCAGACAAATGGGCCGTCAGTTTTTTAAATCCTTTTCTTTTCCCCCTGAACAAATACAGAAAGACTTTGGACTGAAGCTGGACGAGAACCGGCTTTAAAATAATCTGCATTTTAATTATTTTTCATTTTCAAAATATTAGTTATCCTGTTTTGGAAAAACGAATAATCGCTAATTCTAAACTCCTGTTGTTTAAGCGAACTTACTATTTGAAAATTGTCAACTTTGTGTAACACATTTTGAGTTACTTATTTCATATAGTTTTTATTTTGGCGTAAAATAGCCGTAATTCTAACCCATGTTTGTAAATTTCACGAGATTCTAGATATTTGGAAACGCTTTGTTGCAAAGGAATGAATGACTTTATGCCAAATCTGGCAACCATTCTGTTTATTTTTTCAGTTTTTTATTAATATCTTCTAAAATAATTCGATTTTCGAAATTTAACTTAGCTCATCAGGTTCCTCGGAATTTTTTGAATCTGTGGGCACCTTAGTTGAAACTTAAATCCCCACGGTTTAGGAGGAAATAGGCCAACAAGCTTTGACAGCGCCAGCGGCCTTTATTTTTTTTTTTAGAATAGAGAGATACCCAAATTAAATTTCATTCTGTTCTGGAAACTCGCGGAATCTTTTTGCAATCAAAAGATTTCGTTTTGTGTACACAGCTATTCTCATGTCCATGCAAACGATTTATTTGTGGGAAAAAAAAAAAAAAAAATGATAAACTGTGTAATCTGGAAAATCTCTTTTAAACGAATTTGAATCCCAATTGTATGACGTCATATTCACTTGAAAAGGGTAATTTTGTCACGCAAATGATTTACTTTTTTGACTCTCGGAAATAAAATGGTGCTGAAAATTGCGAAAAATCACTTAAAAAGGAGGGAACGGGTAGATTTTCAGATTTTTAAAGAAGCGCAGATTGTTTTCTATATTTTTATACATGATCATGAAAATTTTCAAGCGGATCGTGCAAACGGTGAAGAAGCTATTAGGCTTTTTGTGTTAACTTTGTAAATTTCACGCGATTCTAGATACTTGGAAACGCTTTGTTGCAAAGGAATGAATGATTTTATGCCAAATCTGGACCATTCGGTTTATTTTTTCAGTTTTTTATTAATATCTTCTAAAATAATTCGATTTTCGAAATTTAAATCAGCTTAGCAGGTTCCTCGGAATTTTTCGAATCTGAGGGTACCTTAGTCGAAACTCAAATCCCTACGGTTTAGGAGGAGATAGGTCCAGAAGCTTTGACAGCGCCAGCCGCCTTTACTTTTTTTTAGAATAGAGAGATACAGAAGCTTTTGAGTTTTAGAAAAAATCGCAAGGGTTTGGAAAACGCTTCTTTTAATCACAATTTCCCACTATGCGTTCTACTAGCTCTTCAACCCTCAGTTTTACAGGAGTATTCAATTCCTTTAAAGTAAGTTATTTGTGATTTATCTTTAAAGGATAAAATATTATAGCAATTAGAAATTTTCGATAAATTTTAGAGAATTCGAATGAAAACTACATTGCTGGACCAAGTACGACAAAATCTAGAAAATAATTTATAAAGTTTTGAAACCCGCTGAAAACACTTGTAGGTAGTGCAATATTAAGAAACAGGAAAGTTCCTCTATCTTGGGGGGGCGCGTTCCCCTTCCCTCTAAAATTTTTTTTAATGCAAAACGGTTCTTTTTTTTTTTTCAATAATAACTTATATTACATAAGCGTACGATTTAGTTTCATTTCGTTCTATTTTTATTTCTTCCTCCTATTGTTTCTGCTGAACTAGTTACATTTTATATGTATAAAAACGCATATTTAACACATAAATGTTAGTACTAAAGTATATATGAACCACCTCTCGCCCCCCCCCCCTAAAAAAAATATTTTGAAAGAGATATTTTTTCCATCAATAGAATTCTGTAATGCAATTCATCTGTTCAATATTATGTACTTTGACATTTGCATTTCAGTGATCATTCATCATCAGAATTAATACTTACAGCAAAATCAATAAAAAAAATTACTACATAATTATAACACACTTACTTTCTCTTGTGTGCAACATCTGTACAATAATAGAGCAACAAACCTATGGAACAATTTTATTTTTACAAAAATGTATGCTCAAAGTCTTCCATCAAATCAGTGGGAGTGCTATTGCTGCAGCTTTGACCTCGACAGCTTTTGCACATTGCTGTACAGCGCAAATTGGCTTTCAGACACTTGCATTTTTTCCCGCAAGCTTGAATGCAGCCGCATGAAATGAGAAATAATATTTTTTCTGGAGCTGGTGCTCGTCCCATATAAACTGGAGAAAGCGATGAATTCAGTTCTCTCCATCCCCAGTTTCTGGGTTCTAATTGTTCCTGCTCATTTCACTTGGCCGTCTTTTGAAGAATTTTCCCAGACTTTCGGAAAATGATTTCAAGATAAGGAAAATGTAACAGAAAAAGGGGAATTTCTTGAAAAATGGAGATTACAAATTTTGATAATTCGACTGTTCGATTCTCTGAATTAAGAATCGGCAGCTAGAAGGAAAGTTAGTCGAAATACGGGATTAAAAAAAAGCGTTTTCCTTAAATTTGCGAGGTTTTCTAAAACATATTTCGATATAGTTTAAAATATTCGATATAGAAAAAAAATACTAATAATAAATAATTCAATATATAAAAAAATAAAAATTATAATCTTGTAAGAAATTTTATGAATTTTTCATTTTGTAAAAGGCATGCTTTTGCTAAGAAGCACCAATTTTGAGATAAAAGTGAAAATCTAAAAAAGGGAACTTTGAGAGGAGGGGGCTAAGAGGGGGGACGCTGCACCTCTAGAGGCGGAACTTTTCTGTTTCATACAACTACACCCCCAATTAGTGTTTTCCCAAGTTTCAAACCTTTATAAGTTTTTTCTAGATTTTTTTCTTGCACTCTGACACACAATGACCTTTTCATTCGAATTCCCTAAAATGTATTGAAAATTTCAAATTATGATAACTTTTGATCAATTAAAAATACAACTACATATAAAAATTCAATTTAAAGGTAATTGAATACTTTAAAATTTTGTTTTAAACCCATTCCTGTCAAACTGATGGTTGAAGAGCAATAAGGCAAAGTTAGTGGGAAATAGTGATAAAAAGAGCATTTTCCAAAAATTTGCGATTTTTTCTAAGACGTATATCTTGAAAGCTTTTGCATCTAGAAAAAAATAACCCATAACAATCTAGTAGGAAATTTCATCAGCTTTTATTTTGTAATTGATATTTTTCTGCAAACACGCACGGTTTTTGAGATAAATGTTAAAATAAAAAAAAAAAGGACCTTTTTAGGGGGGGCTAAAGGGGGGACACAGCCCCCCCAGAGGGGGGAACTTTTCTGTTTCATACAACTACATCCCCAATCAATGTTTTCCTCAAGTTTCAAAGCTTTATAATTTTTTCCTAGATTTTGTCGTACTTTGACGCGCAATGTAGTTTTCATTCGAATTTGCTAAATTTGTTGAAAATTTAAAATTGCAATAACTTTTGATCATTTAAGGATAAAGTTACAAATAATAACTCATTTTAAAGGTAATTGAATACTCTACAACTTTTTTTTTAAAAAACAATTGCTATAAAACTGAGGGTTGAAGAGCTGTACGACAAAATTTGTTGAAAATCTGAATAAAAAGAAGCGTTTACCAAAAATTTGCGATTTTGCCTAAAACATCTCGAAAGCTATTGTTGATAGAAAAAAATAACCAATTACAATCTTGTAGGAAATTTTATCAGCTTTCATTTTGTAATTGACATTTTTTCCCTAAGACGAACGGTTTTTGAGATACAAGTGAAAATCTAAAAAAGTGACCTTTTGGGGGGGCCAAAGGGGGGACGCGGCACCCCTAGAGGGGGGAACTTTTCTGTTTCATACAACTACATAACCAATTAGTGTTTTCCCCAAGTTTCAAAAATATATAATTTTTTTCCCCCATTTGCTGTTTTTTGGTCTGATTTGACTGGACTGCTTGGACAATCAGGTGTTAAAGTTGTCCTACAAATGAATTTTTGTCCCTTTCAGGTGCTAATTTTGTCCCTCATTAGGAATTCCCCAATGTTGTAATGGCGAGTAAGCTAAACTTTCAACACAAGAGGCTTTAGGGAAAAATCTATGAAATTATCGAAAATTCCGACGCGGTTACAAACTAACTGGTTAGTGATCTGATTTTTTCTGTAATAAAAAACAAACTAGAAAAAATGGTTGTTTCACAGAAAAGTAAAAACTTTCACACAGACATAAATTGTATCATTTATTCAATAAAATGTAAGAAAGCATCAAATAAAGTACTATTTTCTCTTTAGATAAGTTTTATATTTTAAATAAGGAATATGTGCCAGACTTGTTTATATTATGCATTATAGCAATTATCTTATAATAGTAAATAAAACCCTTCAGAGCGGCCAAATATTTTCGGTATGGTGGGGTGTCCGCTCAGAGAGGTTTCACTGTAAATGCTTTCTATTGCCTTTCTCTAAGCACTTATGGGCCCAACATGTGGGGAGGGGGGGGGGGGTAGAGAGCACGAACGATACAACGTAAGAAACGTCTTGAAGTCTCGGCAAAAATACCAAGAAAAAATAATTTTCAAACTAAAAAGTTGAAATCCCTTCCATGTCCTTCAGTGAAGTGACAGAGGCTTTAAAAGCTATTCAGTGGCTTCTGTTTCAACAAGAAAATGCCAACAGTGCTTTGGACAGCTTGGTAAAAGTTGATTCCTTTATAAACAAATGTAGAAAGCAAAAATTCAAACTGGTTAGTGATCGACAAAAGATTACAAAGTCGACAAAAGATTTTTTAAAAGTCTAACTTAAAGAGGTAAATATATTTTTACATTTTATTTCTCCTTATTCATTTATATTTTATATGAATATTACTGTACATATACTACTATCATCATGTGTGTATTTGTGTGAGTATGAGCTTTGTGTTTATATGACAATGTTAGACACGTACCTTTTTGCATAAAAACCTTAAAATTACCATAAAAAATTTCTTTACAGATATCATTTTAATTCCTTGATATATATTTGTTGTAGTGATTTATTTTTAAAAACCATCCTAAAAGCCTTTTGATGTTTTAGTGGTTAATACGAAAAGATTTTGCTACCCTTAAACTTCGTCGGGTAGCAAAATAGCAATATCGTCTAAATAAGGTTCGACTACATAAAATAATTTTGAAAAATCTCAAGCTCAAAACACTTATTGCAAACACAAACCCATCCTAGTTTATTGATCATCAGCGGTGGTACTTAGAAAATTCATTAAATGTTACTATCTTTAATGCAAAATAATTCTTAAACGTTTGAGGTGATAAACTAGTTACTTTAATATGAGGTCTAAAAACAATTAACAGCTCAAGCTTTAAAAATTATTTGTTATTTTACACTAAAGACAGTGACATTTAATTAATATTCTAAGCACTTCCACTGATGATCAATAAGCTAGGATGGATTTGAGTGTTGCAATATGTGTTTGAGCTTCAGAATTTTCTCAAACATTATTTTATATCTTTTAGTTCATCTTTGAATAAAAACCTTGATTTAAAAAAACTTTTATTATTTTATATTTTTACTACATCACGGGCTTACTATATAGTGATATATGAAGCAAAAATACCTGAAGATGTGGCCATGCAGCTTCCAATGTCGGTTCATCTTCTTCAGGATCAAATTCTGCGCCACTAGGATTAGACGATGGTGGCAATGTGCGAAAAACATTGCAACTGAACTAAAATAATAAAAACATGCATATTTTCTTAATAATCTTATAAAAATAAATAAAATTGGTACACATAAGAATAATAAATTTAATTATACTAAAATTTTTTAATACATCAAAATAAAAAATTATTTTTTTTTTATATATATTTGTAATGAATGGGCCTTACGCCATCCCTTGTTGAAATGACTGACATAAATCCATTGAGGTTCTAGGTTAAATAGTTTATTTCAAAGTTCGGGCAGAGGGCAGGAGTCAGGCCAGCGACCTTATTGCTCCGGGCTATCTTTGTACATCGCAGTCTAACAGCTACAGCTGGAAGCTCCTGCAAAAGCTTCACGTTCCAAACTCCTACAAGCTAAGTTAAAACTCTAAAGCGCCCAAAATTTTCGCGCTCTTGCTTAAATATTCCTTAGTTACTACGCCTGCTGGCAGGGTGCAGCACGATCACGAAGGCGTTACTCTCAAACGTAATTAGTTAACTAGATTGTCAATCAAGACATGAGAAACACCTGCTTACCCAGTTCTAAAAGCATGTAGTAATGAAAACCACAGGAAAGTGAAGATATTGCTGAATCAACAATTTTCTCCTTATGGCACTACAAAAAACGTCTCCGAGCGAAATATTTGTATGGCCAAGAAACAAACTTTACAGTAAGAGTAAAAGATTAAAGAAGCTTTTTCAAATAACATTAAATTAAATTAGGTTAAATTAGCAAAGTTTATTTTATTATTACATATTCATACATTTCAAATAAATTAATCTCCATAACAATGGTATTAGCAGTAAAATTACAAAATTTTGTTTTTCTGATTAACTTCATTATTTAAAAGATTAATGTATACCATATGCACAATTTCTGGATAAATTGCTTCAGTTATAACACCACGTTGTGTGAAGATGTACTCTAGCATTTCATTTAAAGCTGCTCGCTTTACTTCCTTGTACTTCAAGTCACTGAGGGGATCTGTGGCAAAATCAAATAATACGCAGCATTGACGTAACTTTTGGATAAATAAATCCTCCCATTCATTAGGTTGTGCATCTGCAATGAAAATAGGGACAAAATAAATTTATAAGAAATCTGAACATGTTTTAGATAAAAATTAGTCTTAAATAGAAAAAATGCATTTAAAAGCATCCATTTAAAATGTTCATAGTGCTTAATGTAGATCGATCGGTGAGTTAACAAACCCAGTGAATAAACCTAATATAAATAGTTTTTCAGTCTATGGATTAGCAATGGTAACTTCCTTCTATGAATTAGGAAGCTATTTCATGCTTCAATAATTTCCTTAAATGCAGTATTTCTCTTAAATAATCGTTTGTCAATGTATATTTTGTTTCTTTACTGGGAATATCATGCAATTACAGTAAAGGAACAATACATTGCAATGTTCCTTGAATGAGATATTGTACCGCTTTTTACCCATAAAAACAATAAATTATAAGCTCGCTTAAAAAAAATACATATAACAAAAAAAAATCTACTAACACGGATAAATACTAAGATAAAACAAAACAAAAAAGAAAGCTAAATTTAGGAATACATATTATAATTTTTTTTAATGTATTATTAAAGTATTTATTTACTCTGGTTGCTTTACCTTATGTTTAGTTCGGCTCTGTTTTCGTGACGCCTGGCTTTGGAAGGTTCCATTCCAGAAGGGGAAAAAGATAGGGAGATTCTAAGTAAAAGCTTACCATCTTTGGTAATAAATCCCGTTCGCCAAGTGAGAGAATCTTGTGGTGATCAATCATCAGAGTTCAACATTCCCCCCTAGTACACAAAAATTTCTGCAGGATGTTTTATCACATTGTGCATGCTAAGGTGCCAATAGGCGGATCATACTTCAGATTTTCTCTTAAGGATGAATTCTATAACTGAATCTTCCCAATGGAACCTTCCAAAACCACGTGACTCAGGAGACACTAATTTGGAGCAGGACTATATTTATCCTTTTATGATCAGCTAGTACAGTATGTATAACAAAAACTAAATATGTCTAAAGATTGAGCTTGGTACAAATGATTTTTACCTTCCCCCCACCTTCCTTCAATAGTCTCCATTCTCTTTTCCTGAAAAATAAGGAATTTCTACAGATGGAAATAATTTTGCTTCTACTATATTACAATGAAGAATATTATTAGTAAACTGCTCAGAGATTTGTCATATTCTCTAATCTTACCCATTTACCAAATAAAAGATCCTCACACTTGAAGAATGAAGGATAAAAGTAGAAAAACTTAGACAGTTTGAGGAGCAAAAATCTACTAAATTGAGCTGGTTACAAAAGTTAAACTGAATATTTAAAATGAAAAAAAAAAAAAAAAAAAAAAAAAGTTTTGTAGAAGGCATAATCTGAAATGACTTACAAAACATATAATACGAAAGGACAAGGCTTCCTTAGTTTACTGATCAGCCATCAAAAGGAGAGACTATAATTTTTAGTGCTTTTAAGCTGATCCATCTGGTTGCTCAATGATGCCACATGACTGACAATGTTTTGCAAAGAGATTAACTACTGACAATGCAATGTTTCTTTTCTTTAATAAATGAACAATTCCTTTAGTTGCAGGGGCAGGGGGAATGCAGATGTAATGACTGATGCAATCAAATATATCGAATAATGTTCAAAATAAATAAAGCACAATCCACCTATCTTCAAAATAAACAAAAAATCAAGAGTCTAACAATCTGCAAAATAAACAAAAAAGTGGTGATCTGCAGAAAGCTTTCATTCTTGATTACATAATCTACACTGAATCACAGCCTCAATCAGGGATGAGAATTAATAAAAAGAAATTAATAAAAAGTTTTGATGTGTGCCACACAATTTTTACAGTAAAATTCAACCACAAAAAAAAAAAAAAGAAAGAAAGAAAGAAAGAAAGAAAATCAATTACTTTTATCCGTGAAAAACAACAATACATATAAGCATTCACATGTAAATACGTATTTAATAATTTTACAAAGAACAATTAAAAAAAAAAAAAAAAAAAAGGCTGCCATTATTTAAAATGAGGATTTTAAGTGATTTAATAAAATACAAGGTCAAGACAAATTACGTATTTCATACCTAAATTTCAAATTATTCTCTTAGTGTAAAAATAAAACAGCATAAAAAGAATGATTTTGGGATATATTATTTTTATTTGAGCAACTTTATCAGAAATAAATAAAAATTATATGCGACGGTTTCAAAACTAAGCTTTTTAAATCATTCTTTAATCATTCTTGAAATGGTTAGATTAAAAGAAGGAGAAAGAATTTCTTGTTTAGTTGCCAAATGAATAATCTTTTTGTAAATGTCTCACATGAATGCCTTACATAGTTCTCACTGCATATTTGACTCAAAATTTGTTGAAATAGTGACCATCTTAAAGAGTGACTTTCAGTGACTAGCTAAAGATAAAATGACCAAAATAGTGACTACATGTATATGCTTAAGCCCATTTCACATTCTGCTTTAGGTATGTATTACTATACTCAAGTTTCAATGCAATAATTCATCATACAACCCAAGAAAACGTGAATAAAGATTTAAAAAATATTTTAAAGATTAAAACTTCCAGTCAATTTGTATATAGAAAAGGACGAAAATCACAAAAAAATCAAGTAGTTCTAATTTTTTCATATGTTATAAGGATAGTACCAATACATCAGTAGTATAAATCCAAATTTGCAACGTCAAGACAAAGAATAGCCACACAACTGCATTTGTAGTAAATTTATTTAGCTTTGGTTTAAGCATAAAATAAAGCTTGTAGATCTAAAGATCATTCACTATTTGGTTTAAAAAAAAAAAAAAAAAAAAAAAACACCTGGAAAATGCAAAAATAAGATTTTCGGAGAAATGGATCTCGAAGCTCCATTAGAATTACAATTTGTCAGTATTTAAAAGAAGAAAAATCTGGAGTAACTTTACTCGACTTTCCAAATGTTTGATTTTTATAAGTGTGTTTAAATTTGAATCTGAATAATTCAGTGAAAAACAAAAGTAAAAGTTATAATGTGCTATTTTAACTAATTATTAAGATTTCCCCCAAATTTGTGTATTTATGTTAATTTAGAGTATTTGAAATAATAATAATAATAATTTTGTACTATTTCACCAAATATAGATCGACTATGAAATCCGTATTATCCGTTACCCTCCATAACATGGATTATGATTTTATTAAAATAAAAAAATTAATAAAGCTTCAAAATTTATTGAAAAGCATAAAAAAACAGGGATTTCTCATAAAATTGTAAGCTTTATGTCGAAAGCGTAAAATTTGGCAAGTATGTAGTGGGTAGGTGGAGTGAGTTCCCCATGCTCTTTGTTATCTGATTTGTCCCGCATGATTGCAGACAGGCTGGGACTAAAAACTAATTGCCAGAAGTCTCCGCTAAAAACAAAACTAGAAATTGAGAAATAGTGCATGCTTGAAGGAATGGAAAAAAATAAGTACATTTGGCTGTTTTAGGCCAAAAATAAGGACTTTTAAAGACCAAATTTGAAACTGCATAAATTTAATTACTTTAAGGATCATGCAAACCATGTTTTAGTGAAAATAGTGACTAAAGAGAGCCCTGGTCTTTTCTTGGTACAAATACTTTTCTAGGTAAAATTTTTAGAATTTTCCTAGTGTTACAGTCAGTATCTTAGTACATAGAGGTGAAAACAAGACAAGTACAAATGTTCTTATCTTAGCTGCAAGCCTTTAATTTAATCTTACTGCGATTTAACTTAAGCTTAGCTGAAGATTAAAATAAAGGAAAAGAGAAATTTATTTTGAACTGTTTTTTTTTTTTTTTACAAATCCCACTATAAATGATAAAACTCCTATTGAAAAATTAAATTTCTTATGCTTTGTTTGAAAATTTGTACAAGTTGATTTTAAAATTGTGCATTTTACAAAATGTCCAAAATCCCTCTATTGTTCAAAGCTGATACAAATTATAAAATCAAATCAGTGTTTGTTTTTGGAATATCAACGCAGTTAAAATGCCAATGCCATTATCAAGTGTTATGTTGTTTCTGTTTTCACCTTTCTTTAATCTTTTAACAATCGTAAATTTTTTTTTTATACCTCAGCTCTTTTATGCTCTAGACATGTAGGAAAAACTTGTCTGGTATATTCCTACAACATTTATTAGAAAAATAGTGTGTGTATTCTAGCATATATTTTAGAAGCAAATGAAACAAGAAAAACATTCTTTTCTCTAATTCTAAGAAACTTAATCCTTTTATTCAACACTTTTTACATTGTCTTCAGAGAATCTGAAGAGAGATTTCTGTGAAAAATTATTTTTAGTGAGAAGGAGGGAAAGAACACTATTCAGGTTCAATCCGGTTAGTAAGAGTCCGGATAGCCGGCATTCTACTGTACTATCAAAATAAAATACAAAACGTATGTGTACCTTTTAACAGAGGAAGTTTCTGCAATTCTCTATTTTTAGAAATGTTGAATCTTGATGAAGTTTGGCGCTTATCTTTTTTGGGGTACAAAACTCCTGTAACTTTAATTTTTGTTAGCTGAGTGGGTGGAGGAACGTTCGTATTCTTGGCTTCCCCAGCAACATTAGAAAACTAGAAAAACATATATGAAAGTTAGAATCAATAACTTAAACAATTTTTAATATGAATACTATTATGACTTTTAAAAAATTATTAGCAACAAAATAACATGAAAAAACATGCAATTATAGAGTATGTATATATACCATAATATACCATTCATCCGTCCTTAATTAAATGGCGTACTCCACTTTTTAAACAAATTTTAAAAAATCCTGAGAGAGTACCTTCCCCCAAGTAACCTTGTTCCGCACGTAATATTCAGCATTAACAGTATTTTCTCTGAGAAGAGAGCAGTAATTCTTGTTGTGTAGAAAAAACAAGTGGGGTCTCCATACTTCCTGCACCTTTGAAAGGAGACTTTCTGACTACAGTATAGACAATATTTTTCTTCCTGCAAACCTCACTAAAATTCTTCCTTTTATAGAAGTGACAACAAGTCCAATTTTTTTACAACTTTTCTTCACGTTTGGTGGGGGGGGGGGGGGGGAGGACACATTACAGGGATAGGAAACTTCCTTTTCCTTAAATCCCAAGTAAACACCCCACCATTTCTTATACAAGTTTTCATTGCATTTAGAGCAGATTAATGGTATATTATGGTACACATTAAACTTATATGGGCAGCATTATTAGTTTGCAGAACAACTGTATACATGCAAGGTAGTATATATTCTATATTAAAAGTTTAAAAAAGACAACTTTTAAAGTGTATATAGCGTAAATCTCTTAAAATAATTATCTTGGACAACAAGGAAGTTATCAGTGTTTTCACTAGAACGTGAGAATTTTGCATTCCCTTCTCTCGCATTAAAATATAATTACTGCGAGAAATTCACGCACCCTACAAATCGGTTTCATTCAGCTCAAAACTCTCGTATTTCGAAAGATTCAGACACTTCTTCAAAAGTCACACATTCTTTCATTTTCATAAAGTGGTTCTTTGCTCAAAATTGGGGGTTTACCCAAGGCAGGGGTAAATACCCATTTTTAAACACAGTAAAATCTCGATACAACAATATTTAGGGGACTAAGTGAAATTTTTGTTCTAGAGGGATGTATAGTTATATCAAGGAGATATTATAGTGTACAGAAATTCCACGGGACCGCAAAATGTTATTGTTATAGTAAGGTTTTCCTACCTCACCCACTAAGTATTTACCTAACCCAAATCTATAATGAGATATTCTTACCCACTTTTTTGAAAATCTCACTCAGTTCTGGAGAAAGGGTGAGAAATTCTCACCCATTTTCCCCCCCAGAATTAAAACCCTGGTTATTCAAACTGAAAAATATTAAATAACAATTTGACATGATTTACATCAGCTTTACTACATAGCTACATAGCTTAAGGTTATGACTAGATATGTGAGACAAGAATATTCTCATGGACAAAATTTTGAGAATAATTCAAAATACTCTTTATTTTTTTACATAAATTAATGGACAAAAAAAGCTTCAAATTTTGTTTAAAAATTAAAACTGGCAATTCACTGCTTAATGTGCAACTCTAGAGGTGTTTGTTGGATTATGTATGGGGCAATTATCTGTACGTGGGATCTAGGCCAAGGAGTGGGTCGATGGAGGAGGTCTTTCTACGGGATCCTAACCCATATTTATGCTAAGTTGCAGAGGAAACCACAGAAAACTCCGAATGGTTAGGTCGGCAGACATAACCTAGTTTTGAACCAGGCACCTTCCCTATCCAAGTTCAGAGTGCTATGTGCTCGGCCACTGTTGGGGCTGCAGCTCTAGAAAAGTAACAGCATTTAGTTGATTGCTGTAAATGTATTTCTAAATCATGCAAATACATAGAAATAATTCAATTTTCCAAATTTTCAGATAAACATTTTTGGACACTTTCCTTTCTATTTCCCCTCCCCCCTTAACACTAGTGAAAATATTGTACTATTTAAAAGGTATGTCGCATGAAAAAGAATTATACAAATAGAAAAAAATCACATACTTCTTCAAAAGCTTCACATGAAAATTGACACTTAATACAAGAAAACAGTTAGCATGCTGAGATAAATGGCATATTCTAAAAAAGCACATTATCTATCAATTTGTCAGTCTTTTCAAAAAGTCACGTACAAATTATTAGAAATAATCAAACTTACGTTTCATAGATCTGATAATCTTCGCTGATTTATATCAATCAGGCAAGATTATGACCAATTAAATAATATAGTATAACAGAAAACTAGTTCAACATAATTACAATAAATGATTGTTCAAGGACCAAGTGTCTAACTTATATAGCTTAATAAATAAGAGTATAAATCCTCGAATTGTTAATGTATGAGAAATAAGCACCTAACTATCACTTTACAGAAAGGCATCTTTCATTTCTCAAAATCATGAAGTTAAACAAAAATTTCACAGTTTAAGAAAAAAGTACAGAAGACTTAAAATCCGCAGCTTGGTTCAAGACCATGAGGAAATTTTAGAATTTCATGGATTTTGGAACATAATAGGAAAACCATTTTGTTTTCCTAGTTCCCACCCAGATTAAATAAATGAATAAAAACACAAGGAAAACAAATACTACATATAAAATAATCATATTATAAAAATACAGAAGAATAATACTACAAAATTATGTACACATTTAAACTTTTGAAGAAGAATAATTTAAGACTAGGATGTTTTAATTATAGTCCCCCATTACTTGTGTGTGGGACAAGGCTGTTATGTACAGGACATGTGATTTTAAGTAACACTTACACTGCTATAAGAAATTATGAACAAAAATTAACACAGATGCTAATTTAATGAATTTATTAGTTCTATTAATGTATTCAAACTTCAATTTAATTATATAATTAAAAATAATAAATTTCTTTAAAAATTTTATATAAATTAGGACTTTTCATACATAGCTCTAGTTGAAAAAATAGTAAACATTTAAAATTAAAATACATATGTTTTATACAAGTCACAGAACATATGATATCTTCAACTTCCTGCACCGTACTGGAAAATGTCCCTAACTATTAACTGGACTTCATGTATTTTTCAAGCTTAGTCAGTCTTTTTTTGAGGATTTTATCCTTTTCTGTGATGTGTGGACAGGAAAACATGTTTTTTCCTAAAGGTTTCATAAAAGATAGATAACGATATTTATCATCAATGTCCTGCACAACTACTGGCTACAATTAATTATCATACATACTCAGACTTTTGATACAGTTTAATTTTTTCAGGAACTCGCGCATGCATCTGAGGTAGGATCTTTATCTTGTTTGTACTACAGGGCAAAAAATCGTTATATCTTTAAAAGAAAAACAAAAATGCTTCCAAAGGCCCAGACAGTCCAAGCCTTTTGGTAGGGCAAAATGCATATTGATGACCTGTTATCAAAGAAACACCTTGTTCATTAGAATTGGCCACTTCTAATTTTCGGATTTTTTGAAAATGCATATAATCTGTTCTCTCATCTGAGCTTCCTTTTCTACATTTACTACATTAGAATATTTTACATTAATTTTCCTAGGAAGAATTTAATTTGTATTTATAACATGCTTTACAGCTTTTCCAAAAATATGCAATGTCACGGAAATTGAGAGCAGTTCTTCAGATATATATATCTTGACATTCCTTTCATTTTTCAATTTCTTTTTTTCTTAGTTGTTTGGGCTTTTTCTCAGTTTCATATTTTCTATGCTGATACAAATCTTTTTTATGCATAGTTGACTTTATCAGCCATCAATGTGCCTTATTTTTTCTTTTCAGCTAAATTTTTCTCACTCTTTCTGTAAAGGGGGCAGAGTTCTTCACAAATTAGGAATTTTTTTTAATTAATTTACATATTTTTTAGTTAAATATGCATTTAAAATGCTATTATACTGTTTTCTGGTGAAAATTAACTCATTACTTAAAATGATGTTTCAATGTTTCAAGCATGCTATGATTTCACCAACTGTAGCTACGATTAACCAAATGTGTAGAAAAGCCATAAACAGTCTAAAAATGCAAATTTGTCAAGTTTTAAATCAAATTCAGGCTGTCTACCAGGTTTCATAAACTGAATTTCATGATTTTCATGATCTTTGCGCACAAATTTCATGACCTTAATTAACTGTAAAAATTATTGTTGCATATGTCATTATAATGTCGAATTTCGTATAATTAACAAATACATATAGTAATGCTACTCAGCTTGGCAGCGTGAATGCTTTGTTTATCGCCTCGGAAAGATCAAATCTGTCATCGTGAACGACTTGGGTTTTTCTCGAGTTACTCAAAGGTGACAGTCTGAACGCACCCAAAAACAAAAGAAAAACAAACTAAGACAAGTTCTGTTTTGTTCACGATCATCCCACTTGGGGTTATGACAAAGACTTACAAATTTCCGATGATGTCGAGACCGTTGCACGCATCCATTTGATATAAAATGGCCTGGAAAGGGGATTTATTTTTTTTAAGCGGAAAAATTCATGACTGAAAGGCAAAATTCATGACTTTTTCATGACCATTTTCTGAAATCGTGACTTTTTCATGACTTTCATGACTGGTAGACACCCTGAAATTTTACATTTTGTCCCATATGTAATACATTTCTGTTTGTCATGCCCAGCTTCCAAATGAAAACTATAATATTTTAATGGAATATTTTTTGAAGCTAGTTCACTAGTTGAAGAGCAAAACAAAATTTGTTCAGTTGCCATGAATATTATTAGTTAAAAAATAAGCTCAGAAATGTTTCATTCGGGACAAAAAGAAATTGTTGAAAAAGTTTGTGGTAAAATATTTTATTATTTTTCTTTTTATTTCATATAATACTACTATTGAAAAGGTTTTATGAAACATAGGAACTTTTAAATAAAATAGAATATTTTTTTGAGCAATAGTTAAAAATATAATGTCCAGTAATACGTAACACATTTTTCTGTATGACTGCAAACAAAATGCTGGAATTTTTGTTTAGTTAAATGCAAAGTTTTTTTGCTGATAAACTTTAATAGAAGAAATTTCAAGCTTTGAAATGATGCATTGTACTTAATTTTTTATTAAAGTTTTGTTTTCAAGCTTGTGAAAACAAATACTGTGGTATGACCCATAAATATTTCATTTTGAGTAGCAGTAGTGCTGCTCAAACTCTGATACTGAGGAGCAATTTTGCAAAATTGAAGAGCATATTTACATGATTTGCTAAATTACATTTCAGCAAGAAAATAAAAAAGTTAAAAGAAAAATAATTAATATTTAGCAGAAAATGACTTCAATTACTATCTTTTGCAAAATAGGACTGGCAGTAGCATAGCCAGGATTTTATTTCAGGGGGGGGGGGGGGCTGGGTATCAAATTATAAGCTAAAAGCAGCTAAAGTAAAAGTTGTAAGCTAAATATCAAATTGTAAGCTAAGTACAGGGTCCCATTTTGGAGGACTGCAGCCCCTCTGGCTATGCCCCTGAGGACTGATGCAAATAGAATTATAACTACTACTCGTTGTCTAATGCTTCTATAACATTGGAAGGATTTGCTTTTGAAACTGAATCTCAGAAAGTCAAATTATTCTCTTCGCATACGGTCGCATAGAAGGGCCAAGGGCATCTAGCATTTTTGTCAAAAAATTTAGAAGCAGCTCTTTCTGGATTAAAATCTGAAAGCTCTGCTCCTTCTACAGAAATTGTCAGGTCATTCAATACCTCTGAGTAGCCTTTTTCTAAAATGGGTTTTTATCTGTTTCACAGCAGAAAATGCTTTATACTTTAGCATTCGACACTGGTATTAATCTAAGAATAATTGTGTGTTATGCATTTTTTTTTTTTTTTTTTTTTCCATTTAGAAAAATGTTTTGAGCATAGCAAAATTTTCGATGCAATTTGACAATTCTACTGTTTTGCATACATTTCAAATCACAAACTGCGATGCGACAGCACTTATTTCCAACCCAGTCCGGGCATATTTTTTTTTTTACCACATGCCTAATCAGGCATGTAAAAAAAATTAACCATAAGAGGTTCATAAATTACTTTTCAGGCAATCTTCAGGAGAAGGTTTCACATATTAATGGCCAGGCTGCTCATATATTTTAGGTGTCCATACTGATTCGGTTTGTGGTCGCAACATTTCATTTCAATGCAAACAGTCTGAATAAGGTAAGTTTTACAGAACAATAAAATGCAGTAATATTATTTAGACATATAAATTTTTGATTTGGGCCTGCAAAATTTTAGGTTACATGCCTGCTCGGGCATGTACATTTTTAAAGATTTTTATGCCCCTGTTAACACAGCATTTCCCTCTCAACTACTAATTATACTGTTGAGTAGTATAATATTCAATGTATAATATCTACTGTCCCCTTTCCCCTCACACACACACACACACACACACACACACAAAAAAAAAAAAAAACCTTAAAGAAGGGATAGCTTGAATTATAATAGTAAAAAAAAAAAAATTAAACTAATGTTTTTGCTATCTGCTGTTCATACTAATACGTCTATTTACTTTAACTTTTTCCTTACAATATTTTATACTGTACTAATAAATAATATTATACTTGCCTTAGAACTAGAGAGTTCATTTTAAACTGATTATTCTGTCTCAAATAATGCACACATTACATAGTTTATTTCAATTTCCATTTAGGAAGTATTTCCCTCTCAACAATTGCATAATATTGAGCAGTATAGTACTTCCATATAGAACAACTAGTGTCCCCTCCTCCCCTTTATGCACACACATTCACCAAAAGGAAAAACCTAATAGAAGGGATAGCTTGTATTATCTTTCTATAAAGAGTATTGTACTTAACATTTACCTTAAAAAATTGAGTTTATTTTAAATTGATTATTGTGTCAAATAATGCCCATTACATGGTTTACTTGAATTTTCATTTAGGAAGCATTTCCCTCTCAACTACTATAACAATATTGAGTAGTATAGGACTTCCAAATAGAGCTACTGTCCCTCCCCCTTTTATGCACACTTACACCAAAAAGAAAAGCCTAATAGAAGGGATAACTTGTATTATCTTTCTATTAATAGTATAGTACTTACATTTACCTTAAAAAATTGAGTTTATTTTAAATTGATTATTGTGTCAAATAATGCCCATTACATGGTTTACTTGAATTTTTATTTAGGAAGCATTTCCCTCTCAACTACTATAATAATATTGAGTAGTATAGTACTTCCATGCATGGCTCGTGCTAGACTTCAAAATCTGCAAGTCATGTTGACTCGCAGTCAATAAAAGTGAGTCAGTTTTTGAAAACTGCGAGTCAAAGTCAAAAAACTAGTTTGTTTTTTTTTAATCTAAAAAAATGAAAAATGAAGACGTTCCTTTTTTCTCATGTAATTATTAATTTTCACCTACATATTGATTTCTTCACAATGCACGATTAATATAAATTAGATTACAGACATGAGTAGCATAACTGTCCGGCTGAAATTTTACAAGTCAAATTTAACTCGCAGTTTCAAAAAGCGAGAGTCAATTTTTTCAATAAATATCTATTTACGCGTAAAATCAAATGCAAGTACGCGCGAGCCCTGCTTCCATGTATAATAACTACTGCCCCGACCTCCCATTTTCTCACACACACAAAAAGAAGAAAAACTAATAGAAGGGACAGATTGAATTTTAATAGGAGAAGAAAAATAATTAACTAATGTTTTTGTAATTAACTGTTTATACTAATTTTTCTATAAATAGTATTGTACTTACATTTACCATAAACGAGTTCATTTTAAATTGATTATTCTGTATCAAATATTGCGCATTGAAAGGTTTACTTGAATTTTCATTTAGGAAGCATTTCCCTCTCAACTACTAAATAATATTGAACAGTATAGTACTTCCATGTATAATAACTACTGTCCCCTCTTCCTCTTCACACATACAAAAAAAAAAAAAAAAACTAATAAGGGACAGCTTGAATTTTAATAGTAGAAAAACATAACAATAAATTAACGTTTCTGTAATTTACTATTTATATTAATCTTTCTATAAATAGTATTGTACTTACATTTACCATAAACGAGTTCATTTTAAATTGATTATTCTGTATCAAATAATGCGCTTTGCACGGTTTTCTTGAATTTTTATTTAGGAAGCATTTTCCTCTGAACTACTATAATAATATTGAGTAGTATAGTACTTCCAAATAGAACAACTACTGTCCCTCCCACCCTTTATGCACACACACACCAAAAAGAAAAGCCTGATAACTTGTATTATCTTTCTATTAATAGTATAGTACTTACCTTAAAAAATTGAGTTTATTTTAAATTGATTATTGTGTCAAGTAATGCACATTACATGGTTTACTTGAATTTTCATTTAGGAAGCATTTCCCTCTCAACTACTATAATAATATTGAGTAGTATAGTACTTCCATGTATAGTAAGTACTGACCCCTCCTCCCCTTCATCCATACAAAAAAAAAAAAAAAAAAAAAAAAAAAAAACTAATAGATGGGGCAGCTTGAGTTTTAATAGTAGAAAAACATAATAAATTAATGCTTCTGTAATTCACCATTTATATTAATCTTTCTATAACTAGTATTGTACTTACATTTGCCATAAACGAGTTCATTTTAAATTCATTATACTATATCAAATAATGCACATTACATGGTTTACTTGAATTTTCCTTTAAGAAGCATTTCCCTCTCAACTACTATAATAATATTGAGTAGTATAGTACAGGGTGGCCATAATTAAACTGCAAGTGATCAAGGGGTGCTGGAGAGAAAACTACCAGGAATATTTCAGTGAAACTTGGTATCTTACACGTTTCAGAACATGCGCAAGTCAAATATGCAATTTTAAAAATTGCCATTTTCACCCGATAGATGGCGGTATATCGTGTTTCAATGCTTATGGACGTCATATATGCAAATTTTAAGCCCATCAAACAGTGTAAAAACAAGACCACATTGAGTAATGGTCAATCATGACTCTGAATAAGAAGGAATGTGCTTTGTTAGTGAAGATATTTATCAGAATGGTAGCAATTATTCAACTCTCTGAAAGAATACCGGTGTATGAAACAATTAAGAAGAGGTCCATCCAATGAGTGTCAATGAGAATAAATAATGGTTTAATTGTTTTCCAAAGCATCTTTATGAATTGTTTAATTTGTGATATTAATTTACGTTTATTTTCGATTACATGTTACTGTAAAAATTTAATTACTGTAGCAAATTGCATAGAATTTTGATAAGCTGTAAATGATGTTTTTTATTGTTTATATGCCTCTTAGAATGTCACTATGCTCTGTCTGTCGGTTTTGGAAGTTGTATATGCAGGGTGCGAATTGAACATTTTCGCCAGGGAGGGACATTTGAACGAAAACATTCTTCTGGAGGGGACCATTTAAAAGAAAAAAAAAAGGAGGGAAGGCTTAAAATGCTCCACTCACATAATATATTGAGTATTACATGATAAATTACATGCAGTCGTCAACATGTCTGGGAAGGGACTTAAATTCAAATAAAAGTCACCCCACGATTTTCTGTGCACATATATTCCTGCCTATGTCGATTCTACGTCCATCCTCAAATTCGGCTCGTGGCAGAACAGCGCTTGTTCGTTCATTTCGCAGTCTTAATTTGTTGCAGAATGAGAAGTAGCATCAGGCATGTACATATCGATTTCAAAGGGATGTTTTTAACTTTCTCCTTTGTCTAGTAAATAAAAGAATTTCTATTTTCAATAGTTAAAATCGTTAGGTACAGTTGAATGTGTAAGGACAGAGACTAATTTTAACATTTCTCCAGCAGGGGATAAATAGTATCACTGGCAGGGATCAATTAATATTTCTCTAGCCAGGGACAATCCCCAGCATCCCCCCCGTCAATTCGCACCCTGTGTATATGCCACCGGTGAACTTTGAAACATGGTACAGCGTCATCTATCGGGTGAAAATGGGAAATTTTTTTTTTGCATATTTGACTTGCGCATATTCTGAAACCAAGTTTCTTTGAAATATTCCTGGTAGTGTTCTCCCCAGCGCCCCTTGAACACTTGTAGTTTAATTATGGCCACCCTGTACTTTCATGTATAATAACTACTGACCTCTCCTCCCCTTCATCCATACAAAAAAAAAAAAAACTAATAGAAGGGACAACTTGAATTTTAATAGGAGAAAAAGATAACAATAAATTAATGTTTCTGTAATTTACTGTTTATATTAAACTTTCTATGAATGGTATTTTACTTACATTTACCATAAACGAGTTCATTTTAAATTGATTATTCTGTATCAAATAATGCACACTGCATGGTTTTCTTGAATTTTTATTTAGGAAGCATTTCCCTCTCAACTACTATAATAATATTGATCAGTATAGTACTTCCAAATAGAACAACTACTGTCCCTTCCCCCTTTATGCACACACACACAGACACCAAAACGAAAAGCCTGATAACTTGTATTATCTTTCTATTAATAGTATAGTACTTATATTTACCTTAAAAAATTGAGTTTATTTTAAATTGATTATTGTGTCAACCTATGACACTGGTTTACTTGATTTTTCATATGGGAAGCATTTCCCTCTCAACTACTATAATAGTATTGAGAAGTATAGAATTTCCATGTATAATAACTATTGTCCTTTCCTCCCCTTCACTGCACATATAAAAAAACAAACACTCACACACAAAAAAAAAAAAAAAAAAAAAAAAAAAAAAAATTAGAATTTACTGTTTAAACTAATATTTCTATAAATAGTATATTACTTACATTTATCTTAAACAATTGCGTTAATTTTAAATTGACTATTCTGTGTCAAATAATGCACATTGCATGGTTTACTTGAATTTTCATTCAGGAAGCATTTCCCTCTCAACAACTATAATCAAAATGAGTAGTATAGTACTTCCATGTAAAACAACTACAGTCTCCCCCACCCCCCTTCATGCACACTAAAAAAAAATTAATAAGAGTGATAGCTTGAATGTTATTAGTAGAAAAATAATAAATTAATGTTTCTATGATTTACTGTTCAGAGTTTACTTTCTAGGTATTGTACTTACATTTACCTCAAAAAATTGAATTTATTTTAAATTGATTATTCTGTGTCAAGTAAAACACATTGCATGGTTTACTTGAATTTTTCATTTAGGAAGCATTTCCCTCTCAACTACTATAATAATATTGAGTAGTATAGTACTTCCAAATAGAACTACTGTCCCCCCCCCCTTTGTGCACACACACACACACCAAAAAGAAAAGCCTAATACAAGGGATAACTTGTATTATCTTTCTATTAATAGTATAGTACTTACATTTACCTTACAAATTTGAGTTTATTTTAAATTTATTATTGTGTCAAATAATGCCCATTACATGGTTTACTTGAATTTTTATTTAGGAAGCATTTCCCTCTCAACTACTATAATAATACTAGCTGCGTACCCATTCTCCGCACGGTAGGGAACAAAACTTTTTCTTACAAGTATAATTCGAATTGATTCCAGTAATGTGGAATCTAAAAATAAACAAAATGATTTCTGACCAAATGACTCTTGGCGTAAAGTTACCCATTAGTTATTCGTAAAGTTAGTATAAATACTGATCTGAGAACATTGTTAATATTATGAAACAAAAAACTATGTCGGTGTAATTGACAATCAGAAAAAGAAAAGCTTGACGGTTCCTAAAAATTTCTAACTTTCAAAATGTCCCATTTCTACATCATACTCTTTTATAGATTTAAGTTATACCATTAATACCTTAGATACTACATGATGTGAAGAACCGTTTTATTTTATAATTAAAAAGTTGTGTGTATCCGCTCTTCGCAAGGCAAGAAGAGAACATTTTCCTAAAATGAGATCATAACTACTTGTGACAAAACAGAATCTCCAAAGAAAAAGAAAGTTCAGGTACAGAATTTTCTGTTGAAATTACCGCGGGATATATTAATGCGACGTAGAATTATTTAATGTTTAGTTAGCTGTGATGTAAGATGGCTGTTGAAAAACGAAAAGAAACGAATAGTTTCACGAAATATTTATTAAAGCGGTATATTGTGCTTTGATCAATATTGCCCTAGCATATCTAATAACTATTACTTATAGTATCCTTTACGGATACCAATATATTTTTGTTTTTCCATCTTTAATGTTTAATTTAAAGAATTGGTTTAGATATTTGCCACTAATGTAGTTTTTTATTCTTTGGTGATTCTTTGCAATTTACGCATTAGTATAAACGATAATTATTTCACTTTCTGGCTGCCATTAAAACAGCTCTCCATACATTTTTATGCATAATTCTTGTCAGATTGGCGTATTTAGCACGTAAATACTTCCTGCGATTCGAAAACGTCTCCCGTTTAAAAATTATATCGAAAATAATGCTGGATAATTCATCGTTGAAAAAACAGCATTCAATTCTTTTTCTGGTAACGTAATATAAAATAGGGAATAATTTCGTGCGTCCGTATGTTTTGTTTGTGAGACCATTATTTTGATTGAGTTTTGAATGGGGTTTTAATCTCGTTGGATCAAAATGACGTAGATTTCACATGTGGAAACTCGCTTATTTTAAAGTCATTTTATTTATGTTTTTCAAATGGCAATTTTATTCATTGTTACTGTTTCCCAGACAACCATAAAGGAAGATATCATACCGAAATCTTGAAACAGCTTTTATTGAATTCAAAATCCTTCTTTACATAAAAATTCGTAAAAAATATCCTAATTTATATTTTCCCTCCGTTCTTCTTTTAAAAGTGGTCGAAATATATGCTCCGTCTTTTGCCGAAATATAAAAAAGTTATGACAGATAGAATGAAAGATGCAACAGTTTTAAAATTATTTTTACGCAAACGTCTTCAAAAGAGAAATTCTTTTTAAAAATTCCCCAAAATCGGCAAAATATGTTACATAGTCAAAACAACCTGTTTTCGAAAGAAAAATTTCTCCTCTATCCGATGATGCAAATATCGTTTTATTGAGAGTGCAATGACCGGCGCTATTACGTATTATGCAAGAAAAATCGCTAAAAATCGGACAAAACATAAAACATTTTCTAATTCGAATTTCGGAAAAATCGCTTGAGGTGTCTTAGGATCTGTCCCAGTGAAGCCGTATGCAAAATTCGGTAGGTCTGCGACCAACCGTCTCAGCGCAATGCGATCGAGAATCGAGCGCAAAAAGATCGGTGGTCACAAACCTACCTACCTACATAGCTACATACAATGTTTACTCTCGGATTTTATTATATATAAGATAAGATTGAGTAGTATAGTACTTCCAAATAGAACTACTGTCCCTCCCCCCTTTATGCACACATACACCAAAAATTAAAAGCCTAATAGAAGGGATAACTTGTATTATCTTTCTATTAATAGTATTGTACTTATATTTACCTTAAAAATGTCAGTTTATTTTAAATTGATTATTGTGTCAAATAATGCCCATTACATGGTTTACTTGAATTTTCATTTAGGAAGCATTTCCCTCTCAACTACTATAATAATATTGAGTAGTATAGTACTTCAAATTGAACTACTGTCCCCTGCCCCCTTTATGTGCACACACACACACCAAAAAGAAAAGCCTGATAACATGTATTATCTTTCTATTAATAGTATAGTACTTACATTTACCTTACAAATTTGAGTTTATTTTAAATTGATTGTGTCAAATAATGCCCATTACACGGTTTACTTGAATTTTTATTTAGGAAGCATTTCCCTCTCCACTAATATAATAATATTGAGTAGTATAGTACTTCCAAATAGAACTACTGTCCCCCCCCCCCCTTTATGTGCACACACACACCAAAAAGAAAAGCCTGATAACTTGTATTATCTTTCTATTAATAGTATAGTACTTACATTTACCTTACAAATTTGAGTTTATTTTAAATTTATTATTGTGTCAAATAATGCCCATTACACGGTTTACTTGAATTTTTATTTAGGAAGCATTTCCCTCTCAACTACTATAATAATATTGAGTAGTATAGTACTTCCAAATAGAACTACTGTCCCCCCCCCCCTTTATGTGCACACACACACCAAAAAGAAAAGCCTGATAACTTGTATTATCTTTCTATTAATAGTATAGTACTTACATTTACCTTACAAATTTGAGTTTATTTTAAATTTATTATTGTGTCAAATAATGCCCATTACATGGTTTACTTGAATTTTTATTTAGGAAGCATTTCCCTCTCAACTACTATAATAATATTGAGTAGTATAGTACTTCCATGCATGGCTCGTGCTAGACTTCAAAATCTGCAAGTCATGTTGACTCGCAGTCAATAAAAGTGAGTCAGTTTTTGAAAACTGCGAGTCAAAGTCAAAAAACTAGTTTTTTTTTTTTTTTTAAATCTAAAAAAATGAAAAATGAAGACGTTCCTTTTTTCTCATGTAATTATTAATTTTCACCTACATATTGATTTCTTCACAATGCACGATTAATATAAATTAGATTACAGACATGAGTAGCATAACTGTCCGGCTGAAATTTTACAAGTCAAATTTAACTCGCAGTTTCAAAAAGCGAGAGTCAATTTTTTCAATAAATATCTATTTACGCGTAAAATGCAAGTACGCACGAGCCCTGCTTCCATGTATAATAACTACTGCCCCGACCTCACATTTTCTCACACACACAAAAAGAAGAAAAACTAATAGAAGAGACAGATTGAATTTTAATAGGAGAAGAAAAATAATTAACTAATGTTTTTGTAATTAACTGTTTATACTAATTTTTCTATAAATAGTATTGTACTTACATTTACCATAAACGAGTTCATTTTAAATTGATTATTCTGTATCAAATATTGCGCATTGAAAGGTTTACTTGAATTTTCATTTAGGAAGCATTTCCCTCTCAACTACTAAATAATATTGAACAGTATAGTACTTCCATGTATAATAACTACTGTCCCCTCTTCCTCTTCACACATACAAAAAAAAAAAAACTAATAAGGGACAGCTTGAATTTTAATAGTAGAAAAACATAACAATAAATTAACGTTTCTGTAATTTACTATTTATATTAATCTTTCTATAAATAGTATTGTACTTACATTTACCATAAACGAGTTCATTTTAAATTGATTATTCTGTATCAAATAATGCGCATTGCACGGTTTTCTTGAATTTTTATTTAGGAAGCATTTTCCTCTGAACTACTATAATAATATTGAGTAGTATAGTACTTCCAAATAGAACAACTACTGTCCCTCCCACCCTTTATGCACACACACACCAAAAAGAAAAGCCTGATAACTTGTATTATCTTTCTATTAATAGTATAGTACTTACCTTAAAAAATTGAGTTTATTTTAAATTGATTATTGTGTCAAGTAATGCACATTACATGGTTTACTTGAATTTTTATTTAGGAAGTGTTTCCCTCTCAACAATTATATAAGATTGAGTAGTATAGTACTTCCAAATAGAACTACTGTATCTCCCCCTTTATGCACACATACACCAAAAATTAAAAGCCTAATAGAAGGGATAACTTGTATTATCTTTCTATTAATAGTATAGTACTTATATTTACCTTAAAAATGTCAGTTTATTTTAAATTGATTATTGTGTCAAATAATGCCCATTACATGGTTTACTTGAATTTTCATTTAGGAAGCATTTCCCTCTCAATTACTATAATAATATTGAGAAGTATAGTACTTCCAAATAGAACAACTGTCCCTCCCCCCTTCATGCACACATACACCAAAAAGAAAAGCCTAATACAGTAGAACCCCGATCTGTCGTTTTTCAAGGGGTGCCTAGAAAAAAACGATGCATGCGGGAAAACGACGAATGCGGGTTAAAGTCAAAATATGAAGAAAACAATATTTATGAATGCATACAATGTATTCATACTAAAAGTACTAATTTGTTACCAAACTGTAAAAGAAATAAATTAGAGTTGAAGAAAATTAAGTGATATTTATTTCTAAAAAATCAGTGACTACTCAGTGGGTTTTTCCTTAATTTTTTTAATTAAAAGAAAATTTTAAAGATTTACAACATTTGTCTTGCCTTTTCTATGTTTTCATGTTTGTAAATAAAAGTTCACACAATTTCAAATACTGTAATTGCGTTCGATAAACTTGGCACTAGCGTAGGCTGTCTCATCGGCATTAATATTATTCTCTGCTTCTTCACCATTATTTTTATATTTTGCATCACCGCATATTTCTTCCATTATTAAGATACGCCGCTGCATCTATATTAAAGGAAATATAATCTCTAAATTTCACACCACATGCTCTGCTTCATGTAACAACTCTTACCCAGCAAACACACGCAGGTTCTCTGAACGTCTATTAACATTCAGAAAACGTTTCCTGAACGTTAATAGACGTTCAGAGAACCTGTGTGTGTTTGCTGGGTATCTACACCATCATCAACCCTAGAAACCAGAAAATAATTAAGTTTGTATGCCATATGGACCCATCTGAATTTCGATATCGTTCCGGTCAGGAGAAATATTTTATAACGATGAACGCGGGAAAAGGATTTTTTGATGAACGATAAATGCGGGTTTCGTTAACATTATTTAAATACAACTTGTGCAGGGACCATAGAAATAAAACGATCAATACGGGAAAACGATGAATGCGGGAACGATAGATCGGGGTTCCACTGTAGAAGGGATAACTTGTATTATCTTTCTATTAATAGTATAGTATTTATATTTACCTTAAAAATTTCAGTTTATTTTAAATTGATTATTGTGTCAAATAATGCCCATTACATGGTTTACTTGAATTTTCATTTAGGAAGCATTTCCCTCTCAACTACTATAATAATATTGAGTAGTATAGTACTTCCAAAAAGAACTACTGTCCCTCCCCCCTTTATTCACACATACACCAAAAAAGAAAAGCCTGATAACTTGTATTATCTTTCTATTAATAGCATAGTACTTACATTTACCTTAAAAATTTGAGTTTCTTTTAAATTGATTATTGTGTCAAATAATGCCCATTACATGGTTTACTTGAATTTTCATTTAGGAAGCATTTCCCTCTCAACTACTATAACAATATTGAGTAGTATAGGGCTTCCAAATAGAGCTACTGTCCCTCCCCCTTTTATGCACACATACACCAAAAAGAAAAGCCTAATAGAAGGGATAACTTGTATTATCTTTCTATTAATAGTATAGTACTTACATTTACCTTAAAAATTTAGTTTATTTTAAATTGATTATTGTGTCAAATAATGCCCATTACATGGTTTACTTGAATTTTCATTTAGGAAGCATTTTCCTCTCAACTACTATAATAATATTAAGTAGTATAATACTACCATGTATTCTTACTACTGTCCCCACATCCTCTTCCTTTTCTCTCTCTCTCTCTCTCTCACACACACACACACACGACTAATAGAAAAGTGGCATTGACGAAATTTCGATTCGTCAAGATGCAAGTTAATTCAAGTTAGATGCAAGTTAATTCGCACTCTAGATGCCAAAAATGTTTTAAATATTTCACAGATTAGTTGAAAGTCATTAAAAGTCTTAAAATCCGTTAAAAACGCAACATACCAAGTGTTTATAGTCGAGCGCTTTCCGCTGCTTTGTCTTCAGGACTGGCGAAAACCACTTCATTCTTAGCAGCATCCTGCTCCAGTCTTCGTCGATTTGTGCATGAGTCTTGTCATTGAAGGCACCCTCTTGTGTTAAGATATCTATTCATGGGCGTAGCCAGCAAGGGGCAGGGTGGGGCAGCTGCCCCCCCCTAAAATGAGCTAGTCATAGGGTCTGATTATGACAAACCGGGCATTCTCCGGTTAGACTCCATGTCCTGCCCCCACCCACCTAATGAAAATCCTGGCTACGCCCTTGTCTCTATTGCTTCAAGTTTTAAACTGTAACTATGATTATTATAATTGGCTATTTTTTTAACGTTATTAAAATCTATTTCAAAATTTCCTTTTAAAGCTAAACGAGATTGGGCAGTACTAAGTCTATTATATTTAATGTCATGAATGTGTTCCTTCATTCTGTCTTTTATTTTTCGTTTTGTTACACCTAGATAATAGCCACCTGATACGTTTAATTTAACCGATAAGTTTTTAAAAATTTAACGGATTTTAAGGCTTTTAACAATTTTTAATGATTGAGAATATATCCGTGTATGCATTTTAACTTAATATTTCAGATTTTGAGAAAATCGTATAAATGTTTGTTTTTTCATCCCATCCCTTAAAAATGGATTAAGGGAATAAAATGAAGAATAGCAACAGGATCAGCAATGGTTTAAACAATAAAAGTCAGAACTTTTATAAAATTCGTTAAAAAAATGTAAACTCTTAAAAATGCTTATCTGGTTTTCAGATTTTTTGAAAATTGTGTTTTTTTTTTTTTTTTTTTTTTTAAGGCATAACGCTAAAGCATCTACAGTGAATCAAACAAAATTTAGTTACAGGCTATGAATGACCTCGACTTAAAATGCTTAATCAACCAGAATAACGCTTTAATTTATGAAAAAAAAGTCAATTTTACTCGTCATTATAACGCCCCTCGATATATCACGCATTCGGATATTTCGCGTTCATTCTATATATATCTTTCTCTCACAATTTTTCTTTCTGTACTCTTACTTTACACGAGAAGCTTAGTTACATTTGAAAAATACAACTCCATCCACACGAAAGAGACAGAATTAATTCATTTTTGCTCGCTGAAATTTGCTGAAAAATAAGTTACGAGAGGAAAATCAAATCAAAATGATTTTGGAGAGTTTCTTCATAGCAGGAAATGAAATGTGTATTTAAACACATATTTAAAAAGGTAGATTAAACTTCTACGTTTATTGTTTAAGTGATTATATTTCATTACAGTACTCATATTAATTTTATTATAGTTTAACTGCATGTGACCATAAAAGTAAAATTTCATCTAATCCAGGGTTTCGGACCCGCTCACAAACCCAAAAAACCCACTTAAAAAAACCCAATAAAACACACACAGAAGTGGTTTTTTTGGGTTTTATTTAAAATTATCAAAATTTTTCCCTTCTTTCATTTAAATCATTTGTTATTTGACATTAAATACATATAATATTACCTACATAACTTAGTGCATTATATTAGATAAATATAAATATGCCAGTTTAATTTTTTTATAATTATTTTTCCAACTTCAACATAAAGAATAATAACCTTTTTAAAAATAATACCTTGAGCCAATTCTATCTGCAATATTTGTTTTGAAATGGACAGGTGTAGAATGCAGGCAGGGATAACTTAGTAATTTATCTCTTTAATGAATAAGTTTTTAAATACGAATAAAATATGTAATTATCAGTATAGTGACCAAAAAAAATCCTTTCCCAGATAAGAGAAAAATGGGACATGTCTCTCTCTTACAGCTTACAAGCATGCATCTCAAGAATGAATTCAGGTTCAGGAAACCCTCCTGTATTCTATTAGTTGCTGCATTACTTTAGTGCTGAGAAATATAAATCCGATTCATTATACATTGTTTATGTGGGATTTAATATCAGACATATTAATTCTAGATTTTTTAAAGTAAAAAGGAATATATATTAAGCAAAAATGAATAACTATAAAGAAAAAATTATTAAATAAATAGTAGTTCTGCAGTAAGTTGGCCTACAAAGGCTTTACTGACTTAGTTTCTAACTAGAAAATATAACTATGACTTAAAAAACATAAAGGTAAAAAAAATTTAAATTTTAAATTTAAAAGTAATAGAAAACAGCCAATCAAAAACAACATATTTTTCTATGTGAACAATAATATACTTTTATCTATGGTCATAAAACAAATTAGGAGCCCTTAATAAACATCAGCAGAAAAAGATAGAAACGGCATTAAAGTTGAAGTTATTTTTACATTTTAATTAATTTTTTTTTTTTTTTTTTTTTTTGTAATGAAAGTTTTCTTTTACATTAAAACTATTCTGTTTTGAAATAAAACCATAAAATTTAAATCCAAAAAGTGTTATACTATAAAAAAAAAAACCAATAAAACCCCAAAAAATCCAATAAAACCCACCCGGGTTGGGTTTTTTAAAACCCTGACTAATCACGTGTCACGACTCCCTTCCCCCCTCCTGTTATATTGTGCCTCCAGATATATCGCACATTTCCCATTACTGTGCAATTTTTTTTTTTTTTTAAATAAACATGGGTTCGACCCATCCAACATTGAAAATTTTTGCAGTTTGAAGCAAAAGAGGCCTAGAACACTGCTTTACTGCAACCAAAATACAATAGAACCTCCATCTATCGTTTTTCAAGGGGTGTGTAGTAAAAAACGATGCATGCGGGAAAACGACGAATCCGGGTTAAAGTCAAAATAAGAAGAAAACAGTATTTATGAATGCACACAATGTATGCAGTATACCAAAAATACTAAATTTGTTACCAAACTGTAAAAGAAACAAATTGAAGTTCGGTAGAAATTAAGTGATACTTATTTTTGCAAAATTAGTAACTTTACCCTGGGTTTTTCATTAATCTTTTAATTAAACAAAATTTTCAAGATTTACTTTTTTTTTTTTACCCTCCGCTAAAGAGGGTAATAGTTTTCGGCAGACAAAAAAAGTCGTGGATGATAATTGATAGTAAATAAAATCTTGCAGATCTCACGGAAATTTGAAACACACCAAGATCCGACACATGACTGGAATAATGGATACTTGAAAAATTTCAAAGTAACGTCAGATGAAACAAAAGGGGAAACTGTAAGATTTTGTCAGAGCGTCTGCGACTGGCTGTCAAGTTCCCGAGGTTCCGATTTCATTTTTCAGAACTTGGATTTGTTTCCAGAGTTGCGTTCAAACTTTTGTCCCTCCTCGGAGCAAGTGGTGGTGTTCTGTCGTGGCATTTCTAAAATTTTCATTTTTGCGGGATCAGTGTGAAATAGCTCGTAGGCTTGGTATTTCACGCTCTACTTTCAGTATTACATCGTTAAATATCAGAAGAATATACCCGGGACTGTTGTTCAAGGCCGTCCTCGCCAGTTGTCTAATCCGGAAGAAAGTCATCGTGAAACTAACCGTCTATTTATGCAAAGAAAAAGGGAAGATCCAGATTTTCGTGCTCAAGAAGCGGAATCCAAATCCAGAAGACAAGACAGAAAACGTTTACGACTCTGTCTAGATATACCATCGAAAAGACCAAGAACAGATACTGATCTAAATGTAAGGTGTGAAGAACTAGAATTTCGTAAATTAGCTGAGAAATTTTTCGAAGCTGTTGCTGATGGTCCAATCCAACAATGCTATTGTTGTGATCGACTGTGGTTCAAAAAGTCAATAAGAACCCATTCCAAAACAACTTTACTGTCCAAAGGAGCGACAACGGACTTTATAAAACTAGTCTTTTACAAAGATATCGATGATATTGGCAAATTTTGCAAAACATGTTACGATTGTTTGATTAAATTGACAATACCAGAATTAGCTATAAGCAATGGCTTCGAATTCCCCGAAATACCGGATTGTTTAAAATACTTGACACCACTGGAAGAACGGTTGGTTTCTCCCCGTTTGATTTACATGCAAATACATCCTGTACATGGCTGCCAATACAAATTAAAAGGTTCTGTCAAAGAACCTCTTTAGCGGAGGGGAAACTAATTTCAGCTGAAGGCTGAATATTATAATTAAATTTAGAGGTAGTCAAAATCGGTTTTTAATTATTTTTTTTTTTGTCTTTTTATGTGTATTTATGTTTGTATATAAAAGTCATACAATTTCAAATACCGTTGTTGCGTAGGATAAACTAGGCACTAGTGTTGGCTCTGTCTCATCGGCATGAATATTATTCTCAGCTTCTTCGGGATTATTTTCATTTTCTGCATCACATTTCTTCCATTCTTAGGATACCGCACGTTGCTACTTCTAAATCAATGAAAATATAATCACTGCATTTCATACTATACTCATCCCTGCTAGATGTAAGAATTCTTCACCTGTACCATCATCAATCTAAGATATTATACCAGGAAGTAATTTCGATTTGTATGCCATATTGATCCACTTGATCTTCAATTTCATTTTGGTCAGAAGAAACATTTTACAACGATGAATGCGGGAAAGCGAATTTTTGATGAACGATACATGCGGGTTTTGTTAACGTTATTTGAATACAGTTTGTGCAGGGACCATAGAAATAAAACGATCAATACGGGAAAACGATGAATGCGGGAACGATAGATTGGGGTTCCACTGAAATAAAAGGAAAATTTAATCTTAAAATATCTAAGGAGTCAGCAAATCAAAGATAATATTCAAAATTCGATTTATTTATGTCTAGTCTTTGAGAAACTACCATTAACATACTGGCCCGAATATAATGCGGTATTTTTTGACTGATTATTTACCATTAAAAACTTGACTCGTGCTGAATTAGAGGCCATAATATAGGATTTTCTAATTATCTTGATGAAAAATTTGAGGGTCAGGTTATATGGTGTGAGTCTATTTATATACAATAATACCTAGACACTTACATGATAGGTGAATCCATGAAATATCCAAGTAAATCAAGCCTACATAAGTCTGGTTATAATTTTGCATATAAGTATGTACATACAAATTATTTTTTATTGGGGACAGAGACTAAAGAAAACACTAATTTAGAAAAAGGAGTTTAATAAAACCTTACTTGTTACATATATAGAACAACTTATATTATTAAAATCATAAATCAAAGATGACTCCATGAGATTTTGAAAAATCGCGTGTAACTCTGGGTTTACATAAGTGAATGTATTTCTGTAGTTAAAATTAACTTTAAAGTTGAAATGAAAGAGGTCGATACAAGATTTTTTTTCCCAGAATCCCATTTTTGTAATTTTTTCTTTTTGTTTTGGGGGGGGGGTAAATTTCAATGTTTATATCTATTTATGTGAATTTCAACATCTGTTTTGTGAATTTTCATACTAATTTTTGTAAAAGTCACTTTTCTTCTTAAAATAATTTGCAAAACAAACAGTGGTGAACACAAGGGAGGGGTCTGGACTCCATGCAAAAGATTTGTCACTTTTCCTTTGTTAAATCGTCATGAAATTTTTTACTTTGAAATATGTTAGAAGAAATCACATTCTTATTTTCAGAAGTTAAGATAGATAAATAAAAGCACAGTAAAAGGGGGATATGATAAAAATATTAAAAATGAGCATTTTTTCAGGTGGTTGGTATCACAGCTTTATGGGTTGGACCCCCTCCAAGAGAAAATCCTGTGTGCGCCACTGAAATAAAATAGCTACATCTTTATTAACAGACTGTATTTTTGTGAAGGGCGGGTTTAATCAACAGTAATTTTGTGAAGGTGTCATTTTAACAGATTGCAATTTTGTGAAGGGGCAGTAAAACTGACTCAAATTTTACCTGCATTGATCCCTAGATGAAAAGAAAACTGAGCATGGATTGAGCAATAAAATTTGAAACAAATGTACAATCCATTCTATAAAAATAATCAGTTTTTAAAATCAATAACCATTTACATATAAAACTTTAAATTTACTTTCTTTTTTTGCACTATTGCCTGTTACAGGCTAGGGATATCTCACCAAGCTTTCTCCATCTGACAATACATCTCCAATTATTGGAGATGTGTTGTTTTTGTTATAAACATAAATAAATTTATTAGGTCATAATAAAGTCACATTTAAGCAAAACAAGCAGTATGCCTAGATCAGAAAGATTTCAACCAAGTATTTATTTAAATCTGGTCAAAAGATTTCTTGGTATCTTTAAACGAATTTTACTAGCACTTTACATTTAAGTACGTCAAAGAGAAACTTAACAATAAGAGCATATGAGTCATGAATTATTACGAGCTCAAAACTACAGGACTATAAAATTTTGAAAAATTTATTAAAGCAAATACCAAGAGCTAAATTTAGCCAACGCACAATTTAATAATTTGAATACGAACTCAAATTTATTTCCAAAAAGAAATATTAAGAAAAACATTTATGTAAAGTTATTTGACTATTTTTATATTCTTTATAGCATTCGTTCACTCTTAATGCAAAAACTGAAAACGTAGCTAATAAGTCTTATAGCTACTCATTAGCTCATTATAATATAAACACAGGGCTGGGAAATCATTGCAAAACGTAGAACACCGTCCAGCAAAATTTGAAAAACCAAAATTTCCCGACAGCTACGTAATACTAAACACAGCCACAAATAACTTGGATACGAAAGTATGACGGTCTTTGTAATAATATTTACAACTGCCACAGTAATGAGATGTAAAACACTATGATCGTACTTTTTTAGCATGAAAAATTTCTTCGTTATAAACTGTACTTCTTTATATATCATGAAAAAAATTGTACACAGTAAATTAGTAATAAAAGAAAAGTCAAGTACAAAACAAACATGTATGATAATTTTTTTTTCGATGATATATGACTTAGATGATAGAACGAAGATAGAAGATTGTACCGATACATAAGTTGTGTGCTTAAAGAGTTTTTAATAGAATTTAATTGATAAGTAAAATGATTTACGCACAAAAAAAACTACATAACACATTCTTACTTTTTCTTTTTCGGATTTATTCGGCATTTCTCTTCATTACACAAACATTACCATGGCTCAAGGCCTACGCTACGCTACACTTACATTCGTCGTTGCCATTGCCAAAAATTCCACTTTTTGAGCGAAAAGAAAAGTAAAAAATAAATCTTGTTTGTGCCAATTTTTTTTAATGTTGCCTTCAATCAAAATAAAATTCCCATCGTGATGAAACCTATCTTCTTAACAATAAATTTAGAAACCAATAGGAGCATTCCCGTGAATACTTGTTGATATTTTGGTGCTTTGGACATCTGCTGAAAATAATTCTAATTAATTGTTTTTAGGGATTTTAGAAGACGTTCATTTAAAGATCCTTAAAATAAAAACTTTATGTAAAATTCAGTTAATTTGCAATATATTTAAAAACTTTTGGCTTTTCCTGATCAGATTTTGGGTTTGGTTGACTCCCCGAAAAATCCAACCTTTTGGGCACAGATCACCAAACCCTGGACCAGTTTACTCCCCGGACTAACCGTATTAACCAGTACCTCATAAATCTACTAAGCGTAAGTAAACCGTAAACATACATCCAACCTGTCGTCTGCCTTCCGAAGTTGTCAATTTTGATTTTTGAAACGTTGATTATAATCATTTTTCTTTTGAACTTATACAAATGTCAAAGAAGATCAAAGATCCATGGGTTCGAATGATTAATGTTACTGATCCTATATTACATAAGAAAGGATATACTTTATATAAAGTTACATCTAAAGTACGTAAAAAGACCGACAGTTTTATTTTTTAATTTATTTTTGCTTTGATGCAGTACTTTAGCATTTAAAGGCATCATATTTTTAGAAGTATTTTAACGCAAATTCATAAAATATCAATTCTGTATCTTAAAATGTAAAGTAATTCAACTATTACATTTTTCCGTGATATATATATTTGTTAGCAGCGTAAATTCAGATATCATCTTCCTCTATAGAAAACTAATAGTATTTAGCTCCAATAAATTTCGGATATTTTCTCTCTTTTTTTTTTCTTACCAAAAAAAAAAAAAACTTTTATATGAACTGAGATACCTATTATCACTACTGCAGGCCCTGATGACAGAATTTGGGAGACGCAAACCTCCCTAAAGCAAACAAACAAAAAAAAATTATATGAACCGAGATACCGATTATCGCTACTGTAGGCCCTGTTTACAGATTCTTTAATTACTATTTAATATTACCTACCTTATGCCGACTTTATATATTCATTTATTTTATAGCTATTACGCTAAAACATGTTAAAGCTAACCATTAAAGTTATTAGGAATTAACACATTTATTTACCTGTGTTGCTCTTTGGATGAAAAAGGGGTACTTACGTATTATCCCGGCGGTCTGCCAAGATGAGTGATTTTTTGCCAAGATAAATGCCAGACACATGAAATTATAGATGGTTCGGAATACAATTGGCAACAGTTTGCCAGCACATTTGTCGAAAAAATAGTTTGGCGAGAATGACAGACGGGATAATACGTAAGTACCGAAAAAGGCCTGCTTCACCTAAAATTATCTGAATTCATTTTTCTTTTCTGCTTCAATCCTAAATAAATTTTTGATATTCGATATTCAACGTAATCACTATATGTTGCACAGCCCAAATTCAAACCTTTCACTTCTTTTTGTGTGTGTGTGTGTGAGCTAATTTGCATCACTTGCTTTCAAAGTTATGAACTACAGCAGTTTAATTTTAATTAATTGGGTAATACGAGAAAGGTATATCAATTAATATGAAATACAAGGATTATGTATAGTGATAACAGTTTTTCCTGGTAACCTTACATGAGCAGTAATTATTGTTTATGAGCATGTGTAAATCGCCAAGTTATGAAAAGTCACCATTGGTGGCAAGCTATTATATCTGTTCCATAGTTTTAATCAAAGAAAAGATATCAGGTACTGTTTTCTTAGAACTAATTATTAACTATACATATACGTAAGTCGTCAAATTATGGAAAATTGCCATGCGTGGCAAACGGTGGTGTAACCAGAAATTTTTCATGGGGGGGGGGGGAGTTACGACTGCTGCAACTCACATATATGCATGCATGTGTGTGATAAAGAAGTGAAGAATATACATTTTGTATGGCAAAAAATTCCTCATGGGGGAGCGATTATAACCCCCTTAACCCTCTCCCCTTAGCTACGCACCCGGTGGCAAATACTCAAGGTGCTCCATAGGTTTTACTTAAATAAAAATAGTGTGAAGTTTAAATTTTTATGTGCCAAGGAATATGTAAGAACCAAGCAATGTATAGCTTGGTAACATTCTATCTGATATAATCTTTGGGTTTTGTCAGTTGAAATTATGCCTTTTTTACAAATAAGCCTCATTAGGTGCCAAATGCCTTATACGAAATGCAACCGTAGCGAGTCTAGGGGGCCTTGGCTCCTAGTCCAAAAAAAGGAAGATAAGCATTTGACTGATTTTGCTGAAAATTGTGTTGAAATTGCCACAACCTAAAATTGACAGGCAAACTATGCAATCATCTACAATTTTGAGTTGCCCGATGGCCGAGTCCAGCCCTGCTCGACCCTAATGACCGAGAGTGCCTGGTTCAAAACCAGGTTGCGTCCACTTACCTAACCATTTGGAATTTTCTGTGGTTTCCTCCAAAACTTAGTTTAAGTACGGGCTAGGATCCCTTAGAAAGACACCATGGAGGGCACCTCGCCCATCGGCCTAGATCCCACGTGCAAATAATTGGTCAAAATCGCACAACAACAACTAATCAATAATCACACTTAATGAAATCATGTTAATTTAAGGGGATGGTGGGCTGTCATATTATCAAAAATCTGCCAAAAATCAGAATTTGTTTTAAAATGTATCAATATTCTATGATTTTTACTGTTTCTGAGGAAAACAATGCATGTCTCTAACTTAATTAGTTGTTGTTGTTGTTGTTGCTTATCCTCTTTAAAGATCTGACATAAGTCAGATCAACTCCAATAGATTGTTGACCGACAGAAAATCTATAACTAAAAGGGGAGCAGATGTTTAGTCCTCCTTAGAAATTCCGACGCAACTCAGTATGTGCTCTGGAGAGGCTGGATGATCACAGCAATTCTTGCAAGTGGGGTGGAATTTCTTGCACTTAATTAGTAAAATGTTATAAGCATTTAAAAAATGTAAGTATCTCATAAATGGCCCTTTAAAAGTCCAAAAAAATACCTTTTGTGTAAGATGTATATTTTTCGCAGTTCTGTGTCCTTCATGACACATTTTTTGAAGTAATCTCATAAAATTCATTTTAGAGACTCAAGATACATATAAAAGTTAGTTTTCTTAGTTTAAATTTTGATGGTCATTAAGATCATAAAAATTCAATATAAGTTTATAAAAACGTGAATTTTTTGTGAAAAATTCAGCATTAACGCATACAAATACATACTGCAATTTTACTTTTCAATGTTTCTCTAATACATACACCAATATAATATCTGATATTTAATAATTATCACAGGCTAGATTTAAGTAATTGGTGTGTTTGTTTTCCTGGTTTTATCAGCTTTTGCCACTGTCCTGGCAAAAGTACCTTTATGCCGGCAAATCGCACAACCCTGCTAACAAGAAAAAAAAAGTCCTAACCTTTTAAATACATTTTTCATTTACTTAATTCTTCTTATTGCGTCGCTATTATTTCAAGCACTCTGCTTACAACAGCCTTACAGATTTTTCCTAAAGATTGTTTCCTCATCAACAAACTTTAGGAATTCATCTCGGACTATTTTTTGTTCTGACTTCCATACATTCACAGTTTAAATAATAGACTGTACAGTTAAAATAAAAGTACTACATATCATGTTATATTTTCCTTAATTTTCATTCCATTTTATGAATTTAGATTCTTATTCTACTAATTTATATAAATTATAATGTAAGTTACTTATAGGCACATGTTTAACAGGGTATTAAACCTTCAGAATTTCCTTATGCATTTAATATAAACTTTTCTTAAGAAGGTACTCTGCTTAGTAAGTCATTTTTAAGTGGCCTTGAAAGGGATGTACTAATGAGGCTTAACTGTATTATGATCATTTAATCCCCAAGTTTAACCATGGTCACCTTTGGCTCACTTGCTATATATTTTTGTAAATATGTATACTCGTTTCTGTTTTATTCTTTTATTATGTGAATTGAATTTTATAAAACGAATTACAAATTTTCTAATTGTATTGTACATGTAGATTTTAGTGTGGTTTCATTGACTGGGGGTCAACTAAATAACAACACAAAAAAGTTGTTTTGGAAACTCAGTATTATTTTGCTTCATTCTCATATATACTTATCAAGGTAACTTAGGCATAGGCGAATCCACTGAGGAGGCTAAAGGGTCTGAAGTCTCTCCTTCTAAAGTTAAAAATCAAAGTGAATTTTTTTTTAAATAGAGAGAATTGTTATTGAATCATTCAATTAAAGTTGTCGTTATATTATTTCTAATAAAGCTTCAGTAAAAATGTTGGGTGTTAAACAAATGTTTTCAGCTAATGTTGCATACAGTTGAATTCGATTTTAACATCATGGAATGGAACAAACCATTTAGGGCACTACTGCTCGCCCAAAGATAAAAGGTCAGCTTTGGCGCACTGCCAAATAAATGTATGCTGCGATGATGGGTTCAGATGTGCAAGAAATTCTCTCTCTAGTATCTGCTGACAGTGTTGCCAATTTAGCCACTTTTTGGCTAGATTTTGGACAGCTGGCAATACAAAAGTATTTTGTAAATCGGAAATGAAAGTCCAAATGTCTCAAAAAACACTACTACCGTATAGAATTTTAAGAGTCCTTGCACATCTGAACCCATCTTTCCTATGAAACAAATCGCAGCATCCATTTTTTTTGGCAGCGTGCCAAAGCCAACCTTTTATCTTTGGACGAGCAGTATAAGCCAGTAAGGTTGTAGGTGAGTTTCTGCACTTAAGGCAAGTGCATGAATGTACAAAATATCTTAACGTTATAAGAGATTTATCTTTAGTATAACAGTGTTCAAATGTATGTATCTCCCCTCTCCCTAAATTAATATTATGTAATGTTGAATTGCCCGGGCGTTTCTGCGGTCCAGTCTGGCCCTCATTTTGAGTTTTGATTTTTCTCTATATGACCTTAAATAATACTTCATAAATAAAAGATCCCATTGTCCCATTAATTCCAATGTATGGGGTCTAATGGGACAATGATATAATTTCAGAAATGGATTTTTTTTTATTAATAGGTCTTTAAAAACACGTTAAGCATTTTTTGGTAATCACATGGGCATGCTTTAATTTAGTATTTTTTTAAAAATATCTGCATATTTCACTGAAGTACAGTTTAAATTAAAAAAGTGTCACATTAGCCCCCAGTCTCTCCTACTACTAAACATCTGGCATATTTCAAAGACTGTCATCTAGGGAGGAGTGTTACATCCTCAGCTGCATGCTTAGATAATTGCATGTAACCTTAACTTTATGTAGAGCAGTCAAGTTGAAATATTTAAGTTACAATATGTGTTATGTTATATGTTACTACAGTATGCTATATTCATATATATACTGTGCCATTGTTCATTATGTGTAAAAAATAGATTTATTAAATATGCTTTCTGTGTTCTTTAAAAAATGCTTGAATGCAACATTTTACCCCACTTATCTGATATTTCCCCATTTCTATAAGAAAAAGCAAGATCTCTGAAAAGAGATCAGTAAAAGATTCAATTATGTTTTGATGGTATTCAGGTAGACCTGGGACAGCCTTTTTGTCTGCATTGCTATGCCAGCGGTGACTAAGTGTACAGGGTCATATCCAAGGTGATGGATATTGGGATATATCCCCCCAAAATTGTCAGATTAGTTGTTTATGTCATGCAGATGTATGATTTACTTATTCACCATTTATTTCATATCCCCCCCCCTCCCCGAAAAATTTTCCTGGCTATGCTCCTGTAAGGGTAGGTCGACAAGCTGAATATTAAAGACATCCCTAAAATAGTGAGATAGCTTTAATGCTTCATGTTATTTCTTAGAAATCATTTTTTGGTAATATGAATTTGTATATTTCTGCCTATCAGAACTAAAGCACCACATGTCTGCTGCATCATCTAAATTAAAGTTTGGATATCTGATCATTTATAGATATTCTTAGAAGAGTTATAGTGCTTGTTGATAATGCTCTCCACTGGCTTCACTAAATCTCAGAAGTTATACGACTGGGCATGTTTATTTTTTTCCACTCTAGATCAAAACCTCAGATTGTGTGTGTGGATGATTTATTTTTTGAATATGTCTGCATTTACTTAAAAAATAAAAGTAGCAAAATATAAACATTAAGTTTATATATATATATATGGAGGGACATTATTTAAAACATGAAGTGTTCTGAGCCCTCTAGCAAGTAAAAGTATTGGACAAAACATAACCAAATTTGATGGGCATACATAGTGGGCCATAGGATTTTGATTTTCAATGAAAAAAAAAGCTAGTACCAGAAGTACCACAAGGGAAAATGTTGAAGCTGTTTACTAGATAAAATGCATTAGTTTGCATACTCACATTCTTTGTTGCATTTATTAGTATAAGAGGAAAAGCTGAAAGAATTCTCAGCCCTTCTGGGACAACTGGATAGTTCTTGCCTTACAGGACTATGCTTTATTAATCAATCTCTATTATCAGCACAATGAGAATACCTTTGCTGCCCTTTATGAATTTCAGTGGTTAACGAAGTTATGAAAAGGACCTAGGAGCATAACAAACTTACAAAATATTATGTAACATTTTCAAGCAATCAGAACTCTAACACAGTAACCAGGCGAAGGATGCACAGTGATTAATCTTCAAAAAGTTGAATAAGTCGCAACTATTTCAATCCATTTGGCCTCCGAATGACAATAATTCTCTCAGTTTTCCTTTTATACTTATAATTGCAAGAAACGTGATTATACAAATATATCCCCTTGTGGTGACTTTTGGATCTGTTTTTAATCTCTTATAAAATCAAAATCTCATGGTCCGCTATGTATGCCCATCAAGTTTGGTTACGTGACAGCCAGTAGGTTACTTGCTAAAGGGCTCTAAAACCGTATTTTTTTTAACCACTCTGTACATGTTCCAAAAACTATAAACTTGTAGAAGATTATTTACTTATTAACAATAAGCAATGTTGCAGTGGATGAGAAATGGCCGTTGACCTTAAATATAGATTGTAAGGGAAGAAATGTGAATACCCCTCTTCAATGATAAAAAAAGGACATGGGACTTCCCATTGCAACAAGAAAAAGAAATGAACACAGGACTTGATAGCATACAGAGGTTACCGGGAATTGGAGGTCGCTAAGATTTGCCCTTTCTACCTGTCAGTGTTCTAATAGTTATTTATCACTAATACCTATGCGCCTACTAAAATATAAATAAACAGAGTCCAGCTGTCATTTAATAACCAGTTTCCTGAATGTGGCGTACAGAATCAATGTATGGTGCGAACACAGAAGTGAAAGGGGAGGTGGAGGATAAGCACAATCGCCTTCCCATCTCTGTCTTTTATTTCACCCTGTCTGACATCAGAAGAAAATTCCTCCCTCCTACTTTCCTTCCAGAATAGACATCTTTTTTTCTCGAGATTTTTTCCGAAAAATATCTAGTTAATATTTCTACACAATTGAAAATTAAAAAGAGGGCGAAATAAATATTTTATCTGTGGTAAAATTTTAACACTGAAGGGAGGAGGGAGGATTAGCAGGACAATGCCTGAAATTGTGCCAAATTGTGTACTAATAGATAAATCTCCGAAATTGGCTACTACTTAATGATTTCAATAAAATTGTGAATAAAAGTGGAGTTTGATCTATTTTAATGGTACTTATGTATTATCCCACCAGTCATTCCCGCCAAACTATTTTTTCATCAAATGTGCTGGCAAACTGCTTTGCCAATTGTATTCCAAACCATCAATAATTTCATGTGTCCGACATTTATCTTGACAAAAAATCACTTGTCTTGGCAGACCGCCAGGATAGTACGTAAGTACCATTTTAATTAACAGAAAATTGTTACATGGAAGTTTATGTTAGCCATATTTTATCTATGTTTGTTAAATATCATTAATTTTATCATGGTACTTGTGAGTTAGGACCCACTGAAATTCAGTCCCCCGTGTAACTGAAATGCATCACCAAGATAGCGGTGGGGAAATCTTGTAAAACGTTTGTTTTCTTAAAGATATTTGATCATAATATGTTTTCCTAGTTTAATCTAATATTTTTTTGCTATAATGCATTTTATTATTTCATTTTCCTTTTTTTTTTTTTTTTTTAAATAAAGACATAAAGCATTATTCAGTAGTTATATGAAATTAACTTGAATATTCTTCTTGTTTTAGGTGTTTCCAAAAAATTCAGTTGAAGCTGTCACTGAGGTAAATTTTATTTTTATGATGATATTCTAAAAATATTGTGTTACTTTTTTGGTTTTATTTGTAAGGAATTATTAGATCCTGCTCTTGTTAAACTAACTGAAATGTGATGCACATTTTAGATGTAGCCATAACCTTGTGTAGAACATAAGTTAAAAATGTTATTTATCGAGTTATTAAGATAAGCTGTGTTGTGTTCTTTGTGTCAACATGTAACTTTTTTTTCTTATGAAGCAGATTTGATAAAGTAAACAAGTTGATTTTTTTTACTGCTTGATTAAAATAAAATTTCTTATTTTATTTAGATGAGAAAAAATAACAAAATGAAAGCTTTAAAATTATTTATGTTTCTAAAAAGATTTTTAATTACCGAATAAAAGGAATTTAACCCTTTTTTAAAATACAGTTAATTTCTGGAAAGTTTTGTAAGATTTTATTGCTTGTATTAAAAAATAATTAAAATGGATATTAGATTCCCCTTTTGTGCCTAGGGTTATTTTGATGCAATGGTCTTTTAGGGCAATAAAAGTTATCAGTTTAAAAAAATAAATAAATAACACATGTTCCCCTTCCGAACACACACTCACACCAAAAGAAAACTTGTTAAAGATTTAATGAAGTTCAAAGTGTCATTTCACAAGTGTAGTCACACTTTATTAAGGATAAATCTAAAATTTATGAAATATTCAAGGATGCTGGCAGGATTTTATCCGGGGGTTGCACCTTCCAAGGAGGTGCAAGTGTACCCCCTTGCACCTCCCTCCCCCCTTGCACCACCTCCCTCCCAGAGTCTATGGAAATATTCAAAACAATTCATTAAGATACCCTTTTTTTCAGATACCCTTTTTTCTGAAAGTATCACACTTAGCGAAATATTTTTCAATTAAAGCCCAGCTACGTGTTTTGTAACTTCAAAAGAAAAGTTAATTGAAAATAAACTAGCAATCATTTTATTCAGTTTTAAATGAAAAAGTCATGTAGCACTGAAATCAAGTATAAGCTAGTCAAAAAATAAATATAAGCATCAAAACTTAGGCTTTCTGTCTTCAAGAATGTATACAAGGAAGAAAAAGTGCCGAATGGCAGGCTTTTAACAGATAAGTACCCTTTGCCCATTTTTTTTCTGTACTATTTTATGTTTGAGAATTTTTGTCAAAAGTTTTCTTTAAACATACACATTTATTCTTTTAACTAGTACATAATAAAGCTTGTAAATGAGCTTCCAAAGATTTTTTTTTTTCCTTGGTCATATTCTGGGGCATAATTTTTTTTTTTTTTTAACATGTCTATTAACCCTGCAGCATGCACTGTCTTTTTAATGAATAACATTAAAAGCAAATACTATATCAAACACTACTTTTTCAAACAGATGTTATGAGCTATTTATGAAAGTCAGTGATGCAAATGAGAATTTAATGTCATTAACATTATTAATTTAAAGAAACAATTGGTAATTTAATTTTTTATTTTGTCCATGTTACATTTATATAATTATTTTTCTGTTTTATTGTCTTTTTGCTCTCATGCTTCATATTTACAAATAATTTTTTTTAGGTAACTGTTTGGAAACGTTATAATGACTTCAAAAAACTTCATAAAGCATTACATACCATACATCAGAATCTTCATTTAAAGGGAACTTTTCCTCCTTTTGCTAAAGCCCGCTTCTTTGGTAAGTAACTTTGTTAACTGCATGAGAGATTTACTGATTCTGGATAAATGAACGTTTTCTTGTAGCCAAATGTGGTTCAATTAAGAAAGGTGATGAATTTATTATGGGGATTTTAAAAGTCAAAAATTAAAATATTTGGGCTTTTCTGTTGCAGAAAATTATTATGAATTTTCTATGTATATATTTAATGAATTTGAAAAACAGAAAATTTACTAGCATTCTAGCAAGTACAAAAATTTATAAACATTCTGAATTCAGACTTAACTAGAATTACAAAAATTTATAATTTCAAAGTAGCAAAATCTGCTCAGTTTTCGTATTTTTAAACTGGAAGTGAGGGAAAAACTTTTCAAAGCTTCAAGTTTCTTATCCAGGAAAGTCTGCAAAAGGCTGAATATGCGGAATATCTGTAAAGCTGTGAATGTAGATAAACTAGGCTGTGGTAGCCCAGTTAAAAGAGGTGTCACTCTTGAAGCCAAAAGGTTGTGAGTTTGATCTTGAGACTGACCAAAGACTGCCGCCAGGGCCGGCCACAGGCAGGGTGCTGCAGATGCAAGGCACCTGGGCCCCGTTTTCAGAGGGGCCCACAAATCCGTTCTATATTTTATATTATGTCTCTCCCTCTTATCGTGAAAATATAAAAGATTTCTTTAAATTAAAGTAGACTGATAGTGTTGTGCGACTACTCTGCATCTTTCAGAGCTAAGCATCATTTACAAAAGTGTCTTTCTACGAACAGTATTCTTTGACAGTACACCCCAGCTCTGATCAAATGTCACTTACCTTCGCACCTTTCACCATGGAAAGATCAAAAACATCAGTTAGAGAAAAATACAATTATCAGATCTGGACCATTGGTCATAACGACCGCTCATTATCGAATTCTTTGAAAAGAACCGAAACACAAATAACAGCGGAAGAGGCCTTTTTGTTGTCAAAACCATGGACTGATTGATTAATACCTGTGGGAGCCCCCCTCTAAACTAACTTTGTTGATACGAAGTACGTTTCATGCGTCTGGTATTAATTTGAAGATAAGAGTACACAAAGAATAAAAAATGACCTGCATTTGGTTACCTTTGCAAGCATGGGAACATTTTTTCCCCCGTTTACATAATTGTGCAAATGTGTTGGTCAAATCCTATTTTGCAGTTACTCCTTCTCTCAAAGTTACTAACCGAAGTTGAGCCATTGGAAGTGTCTGCTTGTACTAGACTTTGTACGAGTCTATTAACTTTTGTGTATATGTTATATATATTTTGAAAGATTTTTCTTGAATTTTATGACTTTCACGGGCCTAAATTATGGATTAAGCTTTACCAATTTTATCATCGCGTTTTCTACATTTAAAAAAAGGTAAGTCGTTATTTTGTTTATAATAGCCGAGATTGCAAATAATTAGATAATTTTTGCCAAAAAGTTTTAAATTGTGTTAAGTTTCACATTTATAAAAGTTTTAAATGCATTTTTATTGTTCCCGTAACTTATATTTACGCGATTTAATCCCTAAGCAATAAATGAGTATCTAGAGTAAGCAAAGATCTACAGTCAGATGAAACAGCTATTCTGTAGTAGAAAAAGTCAGTACTTTTAAAACTGTGTTTATTGAAAATTAGGAATATAAAATATTTCAAACACATTAATCGATCTCAACCCCTTCTTCTTCGACGGCGCGTGCCATCGACGTACAGTTGATAACATTTAGGGAATATAATTAACCACTTTATATGTACAGTGATTTTTATGTTAGAATATAGAAAAAGATCGTGGACAACTGAATACCATATTTAGTTTCCAAATGTACGTGTGGGTTGGTTAACATTTTGAAAAGATATTAAAAATTTACTGTTTCCAAAAAGCGGTTAGATGTCTTCGGTAAGGGTTGGTAACTATGGAAATAATAATAATAATAATTTCGAAAAAATATCTTGCCAATAAGGGGTGGGTTAATTCCAAAAAAATACCAATTGAAATTAATAATAGATTTCGCATGGATGTTGCTCTATTTTCTAATAGAACCCTCATACTTAAAATAGCACTCATACTATATTTGAATATTTACAGTATAAAAGCGTAAAGTACACATAAATGGATGATTGAAATGTACGTCTCGGGCACATAACCAGAAAGAAAAAGATAAATCGGGACGGGCCCAAAAGGAGGCATTTCTAATTAAGATAGCATTTCTACGAAAAAGCTTGATTATTGACATCCAATTAAGAAAAGTATGAATTTTGGAAGGGACCGAGGCCTCCATCACCTATTCTCTAGCTACGTCCCTGATATGTCTGTTCATCCACGATCCATTCTTAAACATTTCGTCGCATCATTTCTTTTCTAAAGTAGTACTGATTAGATTTTTAAATCTTAGAAAGTTTGAAAAAATACTCCAAATTCATCTGAATGTCTAAATTAGAGAGCAAGATCATCAAAAATGTCACTTTCCAAAAAATTTATTCACTAAATACAGTGAAAAGTTGCTAAATTTAGCGACAGATCCCTTAAATTGGCAGCACTGACTAATGAAATGTCTTCTTATATTAAATTAATGGACTTAATGTGAAGAAAAATATTCAAACATACATTTTGGTTAATTTAACTTAAGTATAAAATTATTGATTTTATTTAATTTGACCCAAGCTTTAAGTCATCCCCCCCCCCACTTCCATTGTGGGCTTCTCTTTCAAATTTTAAATAGGTAGTTGGTCAACAAAATATTTATTTTACTGTCTTCATTAGTAGCTAAACTACTCTGAAACAATTAACCCCTTAAGTGGTTTGCCCGTACAGTGTACGTGCTACCCAAAATTGGCCTCAACTGGTTTGCCCGTATTGCATAGGGGCATCGATATTTTCTCCTTTCCTTTTGTGATTTGCCCGTATATTTCATTATTGTGAAGAGACTATTTAGTATTAATATTTTTCAATAGAGTGCGTGGCTTGTCCATGTAACTCAACCGGGTTTTTCTTCCTAACGAGAGAGCGGGAATATTTCATCATATGCCTTTCAAAATATGCCTTTTTTGGAAGCATTTCGGTAAAAAATTGACCGCTTAAAGGGTTAATGTCACTCTCGGTGGTCGGTGGATCTCCAGAGTGAATAGATTCATATTTTCTCACATTTTTCAATATTAGTAATGCAGGTTAACTGAAATGGGTGATAAACGGCCCCACAGGTTTAGCATACATATTCAATGCGGTTTAGTCCTCCAACCAGTGCCGGCTCAAGGTACTGGCAACTCGGGCAGCTGCCCGGGGCGCTATATATTTAGGGGCGCCATGAAAACATAATCTTAGGAGAGAGAACGATTTTTTTTTTCTTTTGACGGTTTATCCAACGTCAGACTGTCCCACTTGCCCATGGTCAGGTAAGCTCCCTTTGTAGTTTCTTCCTATTATTCGTTATCATCATCGTCTTTATCTGACTTTGGAATGTTAAAAGATTTTTTATAAGAAAGGATTATCTGAGCTGGTGAGGTGGAAGTCACTAGAAATTTTATAAATCACAAAAATGTTCCTCGATATAACCAGGCTTTACTCGTTAAAAGCGAGTTATACTCCCATAAACTTAACATTGTACCAGCCAAGTATTTCCGATTTCCTCATTCAATCTGGGTTCTTCTTAAATAAGGAGTCATCATAAACGAGTTAGATTTATTTAAAAAGGGCGCCAAAAATTAGCTTGTCCAGGGCGCCAGCTACCTTAGAGCCCAGGAGCAGAATTATATTCAGTTTCTGCAACATAACTTCGAACAGTTGCAAATGTTCTGCAGGTATTTTGTTCAAGTATGACAGACCATAGTAAAATGCAAATTAGATATAAAAATTGTGCAAAAAGTGAAGAGAGAAAGCATAGCATAAAGGACATGTCGCTTTAATTACTCTGCAGAACCTATCATTTTATATATTCTTTCTTTTAAAAGATGAAATGTTCTGCCAAGATTATGATTGTTCTGCGACGTACGTCGCACTTTTACACACTTTCTGCTTTTGGGCCTTAGAGCCGGCCTTCAACCGTAATTACCACGACCATTCAAGTGTTATTAGTGGTATTTCAGTTTATTCTTAATGTTTGCTTTATAAATGGGTCTATTAATTAATGAATTTTTAGTATCTATAATGTTTGGGGCCCCCAAAAAATGTTTGCAACTGGGCCACTTCAAACAGAAGGCCGGTTCTGACTGCCGTGCTCACTAATGACGACTTAGGCATGTTAAATATATCATGGTCGCTATGTCCTCCATGTTCCTATACAAAAAAATACCTCTGAGGATGGCAAAACTAAACCTTGTGGTCTTCTGCTTGATATTTTCTTCAAAATAAGGAGCCCTGCTAACGATTGGTAGAGTTGCCATCTATCAGCTCCTGAATGAGGTAACAATGAACTCTTTGGGAGTTTCTGGTACATATTAACAACCTTGGCAGGTACTGCTACTATCGATCTAATCTGGATTTGGGGTTGGTACAAAATGCTGTGAAAAAGCAGAAGTATCTAAGCCCCCATAATTCATGAAAACAAGACAGCATAAACTAGGCTTATTTCATTTATATAAAAATAAATACATTTATAACTTGAGAAAAGAAGGGAGGCAGAATATGTACCCTTCTACAGTAGAAGCATGGAATTATGTTGCTTTTAACGTAATTTAAAAAAAAAAATAGTATAAATATAAATTAATGTTTAGTTATGCAGTCCAGATTCAATATCAACTTTATTACAGGTAGATTTGATGAATCAGTTATTGAAGAAAGAAGACTCAGTGCTTTGAAGTTGCTTGAGTTTGCTAATAATTTTCCTCCTCTTTTTACTAGTCAAGTTTTTGTTAAGTTTTTTGAGGTAAAGGCTCATAAATGTGTCAATCATTTGTTAAATAATACTTTAGTTACTGTTATTGAAGTTATTAAATCAAGTTATTGATTCTTAAATTTTTATTTATTTAAGGGAACAAAATAAATGTAATTGAAGTTAAGTTACTTCTTTATTTTCAGTTAAGAAATAATACACATGTTAGTTTTACTATTAAGTAAATATAGTTTGTTTCAAAATTAATTATGTTTTAGTTATGCTTGTATGATTATAGTTTAGTTTGTATAACTCTCTAAGTATTGTTAATTCATGTTTAGAATTTGAAGTTGTATTCGAAATTATAAAATCTAGAGTATTCCTTACTAACATCGCTTGTATTTTATTCATTGGGTTACTGTCCTTCTATTTTTTTTACAGAGTTTATAATGATAGAAATTATTTCTGTTGTCATTAATGTTTCATTTTTGAATATCATGGTTATGATATTGATATTTTCTTATTAAATGATCTGTAAAATGTTGCTTACAAAAAAAAAAAATTCAGTAAAAATAAAAGGTTCCTTATTTTTCTAAAAAAATCTAAATGTCCTTCTACTTTTTTTACGCAGTGTATTCAGGGTTCATACGCCCTCAGGGAAACCTGGAAAACAGGGAAAACTCAGGGAATTGAAAATTAGCTCTTAAAACTCAGGGAAATCTCATGGGAAAATGTAATTTTGCTTTAAAAACTTGGAAAATCTAGCTTCAACCCTGGAATTTCAATGTAGAATGTGTGTTCCTATAATGTTAAATATTTCATTGTTTATGCATAGGATTGGTGGATTTTACTTTGTTCTAAAGAATATGGAAATTTTTACCAATAGCCTTGTGTCTCTCAATAGTATAAAAACATACTTACTGAAGAATTCAAACATTTGACAAAGTGCTATCCTCCACCAGTGTGTTTTTCATATCTTACGTAAACCAGTATGATGTTTTTCGATACTTGAACTATCAACAGTGAAGTGTCCCAAAAATCCTTTTTTACTTCTGTAAAGCTGTTGCATAAATTCTGATATTTTATAGGTGAAATTGAATTTAAAACCATGTTTAATATAAATGTAATCCATTATTTATGTGATAATTGAGGGGGAGTATAATTTTGATTACCATAGTGCTATCATAATTTCATTACCTGAGAATGGGGCATGTAAATAAAAAGTATTTAGTCTTTATCTTATGTTTATTTATTTTATTTATTTTTTTTTTTGCGATAACCTGGAAATTCTTGAAAAAATCACCTGGAAAACTCAGGGAATTTCATTTTGAAAAATGAGTATGAACCCTGGTATTTGTATAAAAATGTAAAGTATATATATATATATACATTCAATCATCATACTATCTGACCCTCTATTTCTGCTGTTATATTAATGACTACGTCATTTTATCTATCACCTTATTGAAAATTGTCCCAAAAAGCAACATAATTTTACATATATTTAAATACTTTCAGTTCACAACAGCTTTAATCGTTACAATATTTCATAAGCGGTAGAATATGCATCACATGTATTTTTCTATAAATAGGTTACAATTGTAAAAATTTCAACATAGGGTTACCAGGCAAGTCATAGTCATATAGTCAATTAATATCATTTTAATATGGCAATAATAAAACTAAAAAATTAGGGGATGTTCCCCCTGACGAGGCTCAAATAGCTGAGTTATATACCGGCGATCCAAAAGTCAGGACAAACTTTAAGAATTAATAATTCGAAAATGAATCAAGATACAAAGATACGGTTTGCACCAAACGTACGGAAAAGAAATCGGGTTTTGTGTGGCAACGAACCAAAATAGTTCTCTTGGTGTCCAACAGATGGTGCTGCCGGATTTCTGATATAGGATTATGCAAAGAGATATAAAAGGGAGCAACTGGAGCAGGTAATGGTAGTCGAAACTTATACGCATGGAAATGCAGTCTATAGTTGAGAAAGCCCTCTTTCAAACTTTATTATAAGAATGCAGAAAGTGCCACAGCGGCATTGCGAGAGCATATCGCTACATGAAGGGCATGCGAGGCAGAAAAGGACCAATAACGCCTTCTGCATTGATCGAAATGATGAAGAAATTTGATCTAGCGGATCTTTGGCGTCGCGTGCAAGAAGTGGTCGTCCCTAAACAGCCGCTGCTGTTGTCACGACAGTGGAGCAGACGGTGCAATCCATGTCAGCGATTTCTGTACATAGGGAGAGCAGTGCCCGAGAAGTTTCGAGGTAGACAGGAGTGTTATACGGAAGTGTGTGGAGAGCACTGCGAATAACTCTGAAATGGTATCTTTATAAATTGCAACATAACCAAGAACTGAAACCTCCTGACTTCGACTCTCGTCAAGATTTTGCCAATTGGGTATTCAATAAAATGGAAGAGCAGCACGACTGGCTTCACACTGTGCTTTGGACAGATGAGGCGCATTTCACACTTTCTGGCACTGTTAACACCCACAATTGTCGAGTGTGGCCCACAGAAAATCCACATGCACTTGTTGAGGTACCCTTGCAACAGCCTAAAGTGACAGTCTGGTGTGGCTTCACTGCTGATTTCATAATTGATCCATTTTTTTTTCGAGGAAGTCTCACAGACAGGTTTCAAAACAGTTTCTGTCACTGGACAGCAATATGCAGCACTGTTACAGAACAACATTATTCCTGAACTGCAAGTGCGACAGGCATTTCAAACAGTCACCTTTCTGCAAGATGGAGCACCACCTCATATTGCTCTGCCTGTGCAACATCTGCTACGCTCTGCTACTGCTGGGGAGGATTGCATTATCAGTCGCTGCTTTAATCAATCATGCCCTCCAAGATCTCCCGATCTTATGCCCTGTGACTTTTGGCTGTGGGGATTCTTGAAGTCAAAAGTGTACCGCGACCAACCGGCATCACTAGCAGCACTGAAAGATGCCATTCACCAAAATGTGTCTGTCGTAATTCAAGAAATGCTACTAAATGCTGTGAATGGTGTGGTGACTCGTCTCACAACTGTACTTCTGAATGATGGGCAGCACATTGAAAATTTACTATAGTACCAATTAACTTCAATTAAGCTGACTTGTAAGTTATCAACATTTTTTCATTTTTAAATCATCTTTTGGTGAAATAAAACACTATAGAGCCATCTGTTGTTCGGTATCAGAACTATTTCATTTCGTTGCCACACAAAACACCCCGTTTCTTTTCCATCTGTTTGGTGCAAACTGTATCTTTGTATCTTGATTCATTTTCGAATTATTAATTTTTAAAGTTTGTCCCGACTTTTGGATCCCCCCGGTATATATATATATATATATATATATATATATATATATGTAGGAAGTTGAAGGCTGATTATAGTTAAATAAATAAACTAATAAAAAAAATACTTTTTAATTATTAAACAAGCCCTTTTGGCTAAACAGCACTTATGCTATGCACACACTCAAAATCTATAGAACAACACACTCTTTATATTTTCACGTAGTTAATAAATTTTGCGTGTGCAACTTTTTGCTATGCATTTTAAGATCATGAAATGTCTTGTTTTAAATAAAACCAGTGAGTTAATTGGAGTCAGTGACTAACCTGATCCCACAGATCGGCTGTCCTGACAGTTCTGTCGTCCTTGACTGAAACTTAAGTCATTTTCCCCAAGGCTTCATATACTCGGCGGCACTGGATGTTTTATTTGGACCTTCGTGATTTCCTACCTTTTCTACTTCGTAGCGATCGTTTGGCTTTACAAACCGATACTCTATAAGGTCCATGATAATTTTCTTTCAGCTTTAAGCCTGAACCGAATTGGGTTCTTTTGATTGCTACTATATCACCAACTTTATACTTCTTTGATTCCTTTCTACACTTATTAATTCTATTCTTATTTCTCTTGAATTTTCATGATGTTTTTCCTCGCTTCTCCTCTCATATCTTCTTGTTCTTTCATCATGTAGTTCATATATTCATCTTCTAATATCTCCTTAATTCTCAAGTCATTCTTATCTTTCATTTTAATTCCTATCAATAATTCAAAAGGAGTGAATTTCGTACTTCTTGTGGTAGAACTATTGATGATTCTCTGTACGTCGGCTACGTACCTGTACCACTTTGAACTGTCTTCTTTAGAGAGTTTTGACAGGACTGGAATCAAGATGGCATGCGTTCTTTCGACCTGTCCGTTCCCTCTAGGCAATCCGGTCGTTATCTTTATGTGTTCGATACTTTGCTCTGCACAATATTCTTCAAATTCTTTGGATGTGAATGCAGACCCGCTGTCTGATATTATTCTTGAAGGATTGCCGAACACTACTTGTTGTAGTTTCAGTTTGTCTATGACTTCTTTGGCTGATGTAGACTTAACAGGATAAAACCACGTAAACTTCGTGAAAGCATCTGTTACTGAGATGTATATGATATCTTTTGTCTGTAGATGGCAATGGGCCAATGTGATCAATATGGTAGGTGCTTAAGGGCAAGTTTCCTTTTGGAATTGGATTCAAAAATCCTTCGGCTTTGCCGCGTTTTCTATTGTGTAAAATGCAGTCAATACAGTTTGCTATTACCGTCTCGACTTGTTTTCTCAATTTTGGAATATAGAACTCTTGCTTTACTAATTCTTCTGTTTTGGAGACAGCAAAGTGACCTCTGTTATGCATCTTTTTAATGATTTCATTTTGCATTTCTTCAGGTACTACTAGCAACTCTCTTCCATTTTCCCACTTGTATAATGCATTATTCTTAAGGAAGTAACCGTTTTCTTCTTCCTTGTCAACTAAGGTTTTTATTGTTTTTATATGTTCATCTTGCTCTTGTGAAGCGATAATTTTGGCTGTTACCCCATCTAAAGATCTAGTGATGATCAGAACAGTGTTTCGACTCAGTGCATCCACATGTTTCATTCGATCTGCTGTTCGATGTTCGATTTCATAATCAAAGTCCTTCTAGGAATAAAACCCATCTGGCAAAACATTGATACCTAACTCTTCGCATAATGATAACAAATCATATTTCTTAGCTTTCGTTAAGCAAGACATATTTTCTTAATAAACTTCTTCTTTTAAGATGTAATAAAATTTCTACTCACAGTTCCTTGGATTACTCAATGGTTGAAATGCTGCAGTAACATTACTCAACGTTAGTCCGTAAATCAATCCCGATAAAGAGCCCCCATTTGTAGGAAGCTGAAGGCTGATTACAGTTAAATAAATAAACAAACTAATAAAAAAAATACTTTTTAATTATCAAACAAGCCCTTTTGGCTAAACAGCACTTATGCTATGCACACACTCAAAATCTATAGAACAGCACACTCTTTATATTTTCACGTAGTTAATAAATTTTGCACGTGCAACTTTTTGCTATGCATTTTAAGATCATGAAATGTCTTGTTTTAAATAAAACCAGTGAGTTAATTGGAGTCAGTGACTAACCTGATCCCACAGATATATATATATATTCTTTCTTACAGGGTATGTCATTTTTGCAGTAATATTTTTTGTGTTTTACTTATAAATCATTATAATTTTCTGGGTATGGCTCCTGAGGATGGTCCCAGAAGTTATAGTTTCCATTCCATTCATTCTTTTATCAGTGTATTTGGCTCTGTTTCTTTCCTCCCTTCCCCCCCCCCCCTCCCCACTTGGGGTATGTCATTTTTGCAGTAATATTCATAGTGTTTTACTTTTTGATTATACTAGGGGCCAAGGCCCCAGACTCGCTACACTTGCTTTTTGTATGAGGCATTCGGCCCCTAATAAGGCTTATTGGTCAAAAAGACATAATTTCAACAGACAAAACTCGAAGATTGGATCGGATAGAATGTTACTGAGCTACACATTGCTTGGTTCTTGCATGTTCATTGGTACATAAAAATTGAAACTTCACACTACAATAGACCCCCTCCCCCTCATAACACGGAAGATAGTTTGTTATGGGAATCCGTGTTGTACGGGTCCTGAGCTATACTCCACCTGGAGTGCGGACTCTGCTTATAATCGCTGAAAAAATTATTTGCACTCCTCAGAAACACAATGATATTTAATGTTGCCATTCAAAAGTTATATTAATTAGGAGCTAAAGCATAATAAAATCAGAACATCTGTTTCAGCTGTATTTTTAATAATGTAAAACCTATTGGACACCTTGAGAATTTGCCACCCATGGCGATTTTTCATTATTTGGCGACATGCGTACATGTAAAGTTAATAAAAGCTACGGAACAAATAGGATCGCTTGCCACCAATGGCGACTTTTCATTATCTGGCGATTTACACATGCTCACAACCTATAATTACTGTTCATTTAAGGTTACCGGAAAACCGTTATCCATATTTTCATTTACATAATCGCTTGCAGATTGGTGTACTTAGCACCACGAATTATACCATCTCATCGCACTAGCAAATATTCAAAGTGTACTATAACTGCTATAATGGCATAGTTAACGCCGCCAAATATTTCTACTGGTAGCAAATAATCCAGCTGGACCGAACCGGCTTTAAAATAATCTGCATTTTAATTATTTTTCATTTTCAAGATATTAGTTATTCTGTTTTGGAAAAATGAATAATCGCTAATTCTAAACTCCTGTTGTTTAAGCAAACTTACTATTTGAAAATTGTCAACTTTGTGTAACACATTTTGAGTTACTTATTTCATATAGTTTTTATTTTGGCGTAAAATAGGCGTAATTCTAACCCATGTTTGTAAATTTCACGTAATTCTAGATACTTGGAAACGCTTTGTTGCAAAGGAATGATTTTATGCCAAATCTGGCAACCATTATGTTTATTTTTTTAGTTTTTTATTAATATCTTCTAAAATAATTTAATTTTCAAAATTTAAGTCAGCTTAGCAGGTTCCTCGGAATTTTTCGAATCTGTGGGTACCTTAGTCAAAACTTAAATCCCCACGGTTTAGGAGGAGATAGGCGAACAAGCTTTTGGCAGCAGCGACAACAGCAGCCCTTACTTTTTTTTAGAATAGAGAGATATATCAGGCTGGTACGCCTCCTTAGAATCCTTGGAAACTCCTTAGAATTGAAAACATTTTCCAAGGTTCTTAGAACTACTTGGAAAAGCAAAATACTCCTTAGACACTCCTTGGTGGCCAGAAGAACTTCCTAAATGTCCGGTGCCAGTCGGAAGAAGCATTCCTTCCCCCAGCTTCCCCTTTTAGATTTCCCCAAAGAATTCTAAACCATATAAGCACTGACCCTACAAAGAAATTGTTACGAAGACGCGACAGTGAGAAAGAGAAGTTTTCGGGGGGTTAAAGACTTGGGGGGGGGGAAGCCTATTTGTTTATATCTTTCCCCATTCGTACGGGAACACACAGATACGGAAGATCATTGGAAGTACTTGAGACTCCCTGGAATGGCTATTGCTGATGTCCCCTAGGAAGCGGCTCAGCTGTTGTCCCGTTATTAGAAGAAGATTTGTCTCTCTCAAAATTGGGGAAAGAAGTGCCTTTCGCTCCGGGCTGCTAGAGAGTTAAATCATTAAAAAAAGCACCCCAAACGTAAACGCAGGATTGATTTGTAAACTATGCTACATGGGCGATCTAGCTATGAACAAGCAGGAAAAGAAAACATGACTTTATAAGTCCAATAACTTAAGAAGAACAGCAGGCAGATTTGCTTAAATTTTAAAAAAATCATAAGCATTAACTGAATAGAAATTTTTTGTAATCTTTCATAATTCTTCAATAGTATTTTGATGATTTGTCATAAATTTTGGAACAATTTAACTTTAAAATTCTTCCAATTAATCTGGTAATGCTTTTTTTGTGTGTGTGTGTCATTTATAATCAAGGGAACTGTATTTGTTTTTAAGTGTAGATCAGACCTGTAGTTGAAAATTTTAGCATTACTTTAATAAATATTTCATTTGAAGAAATCTTTTGAATTTCAAGAATATCTTATTTAGTTTGGAAAGTGATATGCTTCTTATTTCATTTATTCAAATTAAAGAATGATATAGGTAAGCCAACATCTTATTTTTCATTAATGCTAATCATATTGTTCTGAACTTCTATCTCCTACTAACTCTAAATTTTAAAATTTAGTTCCTAATAAATTCAATGGTTTGCATAAATAAAAAGTAGAGATTTATAGTACAGAACTCGCTACTCTCCAAATTTTTTAGTACTACTAATTCTAAATATTTGCTTTTATTTAGAGAATTAATTCTGCAATTAAACAAGACAAAGATAAATCTTTTTTTTTCCCCTTCAGATTTTGTCTTTTAGTTTTTATCTTTTTGATATTCATTCATCAAATTAATAAATATCTCTTGATTTAAATATGTTAAATTTTTGGTTTTGAACTTAGTGATTAAAAAACCACTGTGACATTGCGTGTATACAATATAAACAATTTTGATAGAACTCCTTGGAAATTTCTTGGACTCCTTGTATTTTCCCTTCTGGAATGTGTACAAACCCTGATATATATATATAGCATTTATGTTTAATGGACTTACTTTTAGGATGGACATTCTGTTGATGATTGTTTGCAGCCACTTGATGAAAAAAAAGATAATGTTGACAGTATTTTACCTGAACAGGCATCTCTAGCAACTGATGTATTACAACCCAACCCATGTAATTTAGTAGAAAAAAGGTATAATTACCAGTTTCGATCAAATTTATAATTTATCTATTTAGTATAGGTGGAATGATAGGTTTGATTAAATTATATTAGTATATTTTTTTATTTGTGTAAAGGTGGGTCTAAATAATTTAAAATCAAAAAAGGAGAAAACTTGGATATATTTAGTCAGACTTTTATTGGTACTTTTCCATTAAATGGACCCCACCCAAATTTGGTGATTTTTCACTGGTAGTGGAGGGCAAAGCTTGGCGACCTTTTTTTTCTGATAACCCTTGCTTGATCGTGTGGCGACCTGTTTTTGTAAACCTTGCTTGTTTGTGTACAGGAGTGCTTGTGTTTGATTAGCAAATGAAAATGTATTGTTCCTGTTTTATATTCATCCACCAATCTGATATGTATTACACCTCAAGTGTGTTTTGTATTCACATGCAAGCAGAAAGTTCTATGTGTGTAGTTATGTAGCCATTTTCAGTTAGTTTCATATATTTCATTGTGTTTGAAAGTCGCCACTCCTTGGAATAAGAGTGGTGAAATGCTGTATTTCTAGAAATTTCTTTTTCAATCTTAATGGACATATTTGGGATTTGTGTTTAATATTTCAATTAGAGTTGGTTTATTTTTTATGTATTTGTAGTTTTATACAGTATAGCGTACAGTTTTCTCAGTGTTGGTTTATTCTTACTTGGTTACATCAATATGAATTTGTAGAATTTGCTGATAGCAGATAACGATGCTGATAGCAGATAACTCTCAGGTATTTTCAAAAATTTGATGTTCTACCCTCGTATATGCATTGTTCAATGCGACAGGAAATGAAACTATAAAATTTTAATGGTCATTTTGTATGGAAATGTAATTTAAGGACTTGTAGATGTAACATCAGCACTCAAATTGGTAATTGGTTTGAAAATTCTACTTTAAGTTATACAGCAGCATTACATTTCACTTATTGTTGGTATAAAGATTTAACATCCATTAAATTTTTTGTTTCATCACCAGATTTTTTTGCTGATGTATGAAATGATGAGTCTGTTTTTTTATTATTTTATTTGTGTATTTTGTGATAAAATGTTTTCAAGGCATTGAAAATGCTAGATGTGAAATAAATATCCTGTTGGTATTTGGCAACAGAAAATAAAATCGCCAATTAAAAGCATCGTAGCTACTTGGGGCCAATAAAAAAATTGTAATTACTTGGCTAACAAAAACAACAACAAAAAATATCTCCAAACTTGGGTGGGGTCCACTTAACGGAAAAGTACCGTTTTATTTTAAGTTGGTGTAAAAGACTGAAATAAAATTATTCAAATTAAAGTGAACATATATGTATACATATATAATGCTTTTATTAAATTTATTATTTAAAATCAATACTCTTTTCTATAAAAAAGGGGCAGTGAGGGGTTAAAATAACTGACTTATTATACATATATAGATATACTAGCTGAAGTACCTGTCCTCGACGGGTTAGTGAATGCAAATTTCCAAAAAGCAAGAACTTTCGTCAGCATTGTAGGAGTACATAGAATGAATGTAGTATGTTGCCAAAGTAAAGAAAGCGAAGTTATAATTTTTATGTATTGTTAAAATATTACAGGTTAGAGAGTAACTAAGTAATATCATTTCATTCGCTTTAGTCGTAATTATGGGATGCGCGAACGAATATTTACGCATATTGAAATAATTTTCGCAAAATCTCAAAATTTAATCAACATTTTTGAAAAATTGGAAGCCTAGAATTTAAGTTGAGTGACAACCTATCATATCACCCAAATTCGTTTCATTCCCTGCAGTCTTTATTTCGTGATGCTGGAACAAATTTTCAGCATTTTAAAACGATTTTCGCAAAATCTCAAAATGTAATCAAAATATTTTAAAAATTCAACGCCTATAAATTAAGATTAGCAACTACCTATCATATCACTAAATTTCGTATCATTTGTATTAGTCGTTATTACGTGATGTTTGAAGAAATATAAACGTATTTTGAGAGAATTTTCACAAAATCTCAAAATCTAATAAAAATGTTTAAAAAATTGGACTTCTATAGTTTATGTTGAGCAACCATCTATCGTGTGACCAAATTTCATATCATTCGCTTTAGTCGTTACCACGTAATGCGGGAACAAAGATTCACTCAGTTTTAAACGATTTTCACAAAATCTCGAAATCTGATCGATTTTTTTTTTAATTAGATGCTTATAGTTTAAGGTGAGTGACCACCTATCATTTCACCAAACATCATTTTTACACCTTTGCAGTTATTACGTGATGTGCGAATACAAATTTATGCAGTTTGAAATGATTTTCGCAAAATTTCAAAATCAAATCAAGGTTTTTTTAATTCGACGCGTATGTTTTAAGTTGAGTGACCGCCTATCATGACACCCAATTTCATATCATTCGCTTCAGTCGTTTTTACGTGATGCTTGAACACAAATTTACACAGTTTGAAAGGATTTTCTCAAAATCCAATCAAGATTTTTTTTTAATTCGACGCCTATGTTTTAAGTTGAGTGACCACCTATCATGACACCCAATTTCATATCATTCGCTTCAGTCGTTTTTACGTGATGCTTAAACAAAAGAAGCGTCACGGACAGAATGACAGAATGACAGACAGACAAACTTTTTTTTCAGGGTCGCATCGGATTCCCGGATGCTTGGAACGGATAGAAATCGCAAAATTTTTGAATTCCAAGAAATGTACAGACAAAAGTCTAATTTTATTTAGTTATATAATGTATTATTTTAATTATTCACTAAAATTAGAGTTTTAAATTTATTTTTAACATTTTTTATGGAAATTTAATTTCTTCAGTGCATTTCTGCTTCGCTAATGATTATTACTTTTCTGTATTAGCCCTGAAAGTGACACATGTAACTCAAAGAGTTCTTTAGGTGGGACATGGCAACACCGGCAAGTTGCTGACAGCATCAGCTTAAGTTCCCATTGTACAGAAGATGATGAAGACGATCGCACAACTTTTACTGATGATGACAGTATCATACATAGACCATCTTTTGATTTATCTGAGTTTGATCCACTTTTAGAAAGTGGTGATCTAAACTCAAGTTTAAATAATGCCATTGCTAATCAAGACAGTATATCTGACAACTGGCTTTTGTCAGCTTTACAGTCTTGCAGCAACCAAATTGCAGACAAAGAAACTGAAGGTACTTTAGAATTTCCTGCACCTTTTGATGAGTATGGAGAAATAGCCACACCTTCAAATGAGTATCCATTTTCAGCTGCTTTAGGTTGGTTTCTTTTTCTTTCTTTCTTTCTTTCTGCTTAATTATGATTTAAGTTTTACACTAAAAAAATTCCCTTTATAATTTTGACCAAATTTATTTTATTGTATTAAATCATTATGAATAAAAATAAAGCATTATTTTATTTAAATTATTGTATATTAAAGAGAATTTCAAACATTGTGATTGAGTAAGTGCTGTTTTAATGAAATCTCTGATGTAAGTACAGTGAAACACGCATACAGCTACAGTTGTACTGTAAAGACTGATTTGTTGTAGATAGGTTGAACTTTTTTCTTTTTCAGTACTGAAGGTGTTTTTAATTATCAAAATAGAGGTAGAATATACTTACCATGCATTATAACACTTCAGTTATCAGTGGGTATCGACATATATCGTACTTAATTTTTTTACGTATTTGAAATAAACAATGCACATATGTGTCTGTTATGCACTTCTTTATGTGGGGATTTAAGAAGTCATAAACTTAGGGGATAAATTTATTTTGCAGAAGTGAAGTACAATATATATATATATATATATATATGTGTGTGTGTAGCATATTATTTTATATGTTTATCTCAAAGTAAGCAATAACACGTCCTTGTGGGTGCTAGAGGATTTCAGGGGGAAGTAGAAAGTTTTGGGGGGTGGTATTAAGGCATTCTAAAGGGGCGAGGATAAATTTTATATACAGTCAAAACTCGTTAAGACGAAGTAAAAGGGTAGCAAACAGTTTTCGTATTAACCAATAAAACATAAAAAGGCATTTAGGATGGTTTTAAAAATAAATCACTAAAACAAATATATATCAAAGAATTAAAATGATATCGGTAGAAAGATTTTATGGTAAAATTAAAATCTTTCAAATAGAGAGAGAAAGAAAGAAATATTTTATGGTAATTTTAAGTTAATCAGTATTTCTTTGCAAAAAAGTACATTTTAGCATTATCATACAAACACACAAGCCAATACACACATGATAATAGTAGTATATGTACAGTAATATTCATATAAAAAAATACATGAATAAAGAGAAATAAAATGTAAAAATATATTTACCTCTTTAGGTTAGACTTTTAAAAAAATATTTTTTTGATTTTTGTTTGAATTTTTGCATTCTACATTTGTTAATAAAGGAATCCACTTTTCCAAACTGTCCAAAGCACAGTTGGCAACTTTTTCTTGAAGCAGAAACCACTAGGTACTTTTTAAAGCCCCCGTCTTTTCACTGAAGGAAACAAGGGATTTTGATCTCTACATCAGCCTCCATTTTATTCATCTCTTCCTCTAATTTCTTCTTTTCAGTTAAATCGGCCAGAATATCTTCATCTGTCATGGGTTTGAAGTCATAACATTTTCATCAATTCAAATGTAATCCTCAAATGAAAGAGGAGCAATTATTCCTCTTTTTTCAGCTTCTTCTACCACAGCATCTGTTTCTGTTTCATTTGTTTGTGCAACATCTTCCTCTGAAAACCACCGTGCCTGAAAAAGTTTTTATTAGTGGAAGTTACAGAGTTCCTTGCACTTCTTAGGAAACGCATAGCTTCTAAGAGATCGATTTTAAATGGTGTCTGTTTGTCAAAGAACTCAGTAGTTTTTTGATTACTTTTTTCCTGTAGTGAGATTCTATAACGCTGAATGATACCTTGGTCTCATGGGGTCACAAGGAAGATCGCCACCAAGATCATGACAAGGAATTTTTTTTCTTCATTAGGTGCAATATTTACTTTGTCTTAAGTGGGAGAAGTTTGTCTTCATGTTCGTATTATACAATGCAATTATTATTGCTTTCTGAGTTAATGTGATGGGGAAACTGTTTTTCTTCGTTTTAAGCGAAATTTCATGTTAAGCATTTTAATCTTAAGAAGGTTTGACTGTATAAAAATCTCCCCTGCTGTAGAAGCTTCTTGAGTTCTCTGTAAAACTAAAATTAAATAGTGGAATCTTGTTACCAAAAAGAAACAGCTTCTAGCTAAATTATATTACCTCCAAGAAAGGTACTGCATACATGGCAGACCTGTATAATTTGCTTGTTGTTGCAAATCTCAAGCTTCATGGTTAAGACTTGATTTTAAAAAAATTTGATAATGTAAAAATGTAACATTACAAAATATGATGTAACTGCATGTTTTATGTTTCTTTGTCCTAAAATCCATTGAAATTTTGATTTACATTAAAAAGTGTTATGGTCGTTTCCTCATAGAATAGTTTGAGTATGCACTTAACAAAACTTTCTATTTTTTGTTTATTCATTGACTATACAAATTTTTAAATATTATGTTTAAATTTTTCAGATTCAAATTGTGATACACATTTTAATTTTGATTCTGTGCCCTCTACTGTAAAAAACCCATCTGAAATAGTCAATGAATTTGATCCTCTGACAAACAAAAATCCATCTTTGCAAGATTCAGAAGACAGTTTTCATAACTGTGATGAATTTGCCACTACACCAACTGCCCTCAAAAATGAAAATAAGTGCCAACCTGCTTTTATTTTACATGCTTCCAAATATGTGATTAATGCCAAGGAAGCTGAAGCTAACGAAAATCATGTAGAAGCTTTTGAAAATTACAAAAAGGCTATTGATGTTTTGCTTCAAGGAATTCAAAGTAATTAAGTTTTTGTTCTTAACATATCTGTATGTATTTACATATTCTTTTGCCATTCATATACTGAAACCTACCTTTTTTTTGTACATAACACTCAGAATATGGAACTTGATAAGTGTATTCAGATATTACAGTCTTTGTTATATTTCTGAAAATAACTTCCTTTTTTTTTTTTTTTTTTTTTTTTTTTTTAATGTTTTAGTAAATGTTAATTTGTCTTCTTAATCATTGCTATTTCTTTAATTCCTTTCTATGTTACTGATGCTCTTGGCATACAGGTAAAACAAATTTTCTGAAAACCATGAAGCATCACTAGCAATCTCGATTTTTTTATTTTAAAAATATATGATTTTGTTCTTTTTAAGCTTACAAGTCCAATCTTTGTACATTTATTTATTCACATATTTATTTCTTTTGGCTGTAACTAACATTTTAAGTTTTACTTCTGAGATTGGGATTATTGTCTCATCTACTTGTATCTAGTTCTAGACAATACATTACTGAGAGGAATCAAAAATGGCCCCTGTTTTCTCTGACACTGCCAATCTAAAGTGAAGCTGCATTTCACAACAAAAATTAATTTTGTTTATTTATTTAATAACGATACTTTATTATTTTATGTATACATATGTATGTGTGTATATTATAGAGTTTAAATGTATATTAATCCTCTGATCGTCTTGGTAATTTGCAAATAATTATAAAACAAAAAATAAAATTTTAATAGGAAGATTTGTAATTATGAAAAAATGAGCTCCTGAATTACTTACAAGCTTTAATATCAAAGCATACTTAATGATACCCGAGTGTTATGAGTAATTTAAACTATAGATGCATTGCTGTGAAACTTTGAATGAAGTGGGTGCGATTTTACATCACTGGCACTTGGAGAATAAGATAAGAAACATCTTAATAATAAGTTCAAATTTTGTAAAACATGTTATTTGATTTATTTTAACAGAAAACAGTTATCCTGAGTTGAGAGATGCTATTCGAAAGAAAATTTTACTGTATTTAATGCGAGCTGAAGAAATATATGAAAATAAACTTCCAAAGAAAATTGACAGAAAATTCAAAGTAAGGGCTTTTTAAATTACAAATTATCTGTCATTTAAAAAAACTATATTGTTGTTTCAGATTATACAAACAAATTTCTTTTTAACATATTTTTCTTCCTTTAAAAATTTGTGAATGACATTTTTAAAGAATGAATATCAGATGAAAAACTTTATTTGTAACAAGAGAGAAAAGTTTATTCGGTGAATAAATCTGGCTATTAAAAAAAAATGCAGGGATGTTAATTCTGAGCCGAGCTGCTCCGAAACGCAAATCTTGCGCCGAACTGCACTTTTAGCCGATTTTTGCGCCGAGCTGCGCCGAATACGTCATTTTGACTCTTTGTTAATTTTTTTGCCACGCTTTCAAACTTTGTTTTTCTTATCTGCATTTATTGTAAGTGTTGACTCTATATTGATTTTGCAGGGCGCAGCGCCCGGTGGCCCTTTTATCGTCTTTTTAGTGCCCGGCGGCCCTATTTCTCATCTTTATTCAAAAAATTATGATTTTAAATAATCCGAAGCCCTCCTGCTTTTACATTTTTATTATTATTAGTCAGCAATCACTACTTTTTATTTCTTACATACCATTTGCGGCTAATCACGAAAATACGTTAATTAAAACGGCTCCTTCACAGAAATACGATTGAGTACAATAACTCTATCATAAAAATAGGTTCGATTGAAAGCGGCCCTTTCACGAAAACCGTCTATAAAATCGGATCTTTCCCACAAATGCCTTTTTAAAATATTCTATTCTTTCAGATCGAAATACTGTTACTGCCTTTTTCATTGTCTTTACATTTGCGCGAGCCGAGTATCCCAAAAAAGGGCCTCTTTAGTATGTTTTGTTTTTGCTGACTCAATGAGAAGCCCGATCGGCCCGGCAGAACTACCTGGGCATTTTACTTAGGAGTTGGCAGAAGAAAATATGGTTGGGAAAATCAAAATTTTCTTAAGTTATCTAAAAATTTGCGATTCCATCTGTCAATCCTCAAATATTGATAGGTACGTTTGATAAATAAGTAGTTGCTAATTATCAAACAATCATTATTCCAGAGTTCGTTGCCAGCTGTATATAGTTATTGCTCTTTATGTTTTTAATAGTTTTGCGCACTAGCAAGTTTTTTTTTTTTTTTTAATTTCCCCCTAAACGATTTCCTCTTTTTAATCGGCTTTCTTAGTACATATTATTCTTAATGTATAACAGCTATTTACTACCATACATAATTAAGGATGATACAGAAAGTATGCCATAGCAAAACGATGTTTTGCTATTCGAAAATTTTGCGTGATTTGCTTGTTTGCTATGGCAAGCAGGGTTGCCAGATCAAAATCTACGAAAATAGCCAAACGGCTTCTGAAAATTAGCCAAAAATAGCCAAACCGGCGATTGCAGCGCCATCTTTCGGATTTTTAATAAAGCTTTGCTGAATATGAAATTAGAATAGAGTATGATGAGTTTTTTTTTACATAAGAGGAGGGGAGAGGCGACTTTCTCTCAAAATCTATTGATTTAAAACAATTGTTTAAAAATTTAAAGAGAAACTTATATTTTCTGCTCTTGAATTCCGCACATGCTCAACCCTCAAATAAAAACAAAATCGGTCATGCGGTAAGGCAAACGAGCAAAACAGGTACCTATTAATTACTCAAGAATCTCTCATACAATACAATAACAGGGTGTCTACCGCTCCGGAAAGTCTGGAAAAAGCCGGGAAATTGGAAAATGGGTCCGGAAAGTCTGGAAAAAAACGGGAAATTGGATAATGGGATCAATTTTTTTTTTAACCCTTTCTCACTAATTGTCAGACTGAAACCGGAAGCAACTGCAACGCATTTTTGGGACCGCGAAAGCATCAAGCGATGTGTTTGTATAAGGATGGGAAAATGGGGGCTCATCCATCGTGAGGGAAGAGTAAAAGACAAATTAGCTTACTTGGTAACTTATAGCTTAGGACCGTATTTTCAAGAACAGTTAGTTAATTCTATCAGAAAGTGTGACTGCTTCTGTTTCTCAATTGATGAAAGCTTAATCCTGTATAGCTCAGTTAAAATTGATTTCAAGAAGTTGTACAAAATATGCAAATATAAAGACAAGAGAGGGGCATTGTGCAATTTCCCAAAGTAAATTGCATTGGTCAGGAATTTTTTTCTCGGATTTTTTATAATTCGGTGACGAGAGGGTTAAGAGATTAAATCTACTTATTATCGGACAAACATAAATTCAAGCAATTTTTTAAATAAAACTATTTCCGCTTTTGTTTATATTATCATGTTTTTCTTATTTCGGCTATCAAAACTTATGACTTTTTTTTCCCCTGTCATTTTACCTAGCACCTGCGTTTCTATTTTAAAATTATCTTCGTCATTTTCTTTTTATATTAACGCTGGATATACATTAGGGCTATTATGGTTTCGTTTTCGTCTGTAAAGCAGGGACGGACTGATACCGTAAGCAAGGTAACCATTGCATCGGGGCGCCGTCTTCGAAAGGATTTTCTTTGGGCGAAAGTAAAGGGGAGCGCCTTTTTACGTTTGCAGGGATAGCACCAAGTACCCTAGTCCTCCCCTTTTTTCTGTAAATAACATTTTATGTAATTCCCCAGTTTCGTTCTCAATTTGAAATTTGTAGAAAACTTCAGAGAACTATTTTAAGTTATTAGATGTTTTGTTCAATATTTTTAGTTTTACAATATAGAACACAAAAATGAATTATAATAATAGAGAATTTATGATACTAGATTAAGAAAATTCTGTTGTCCACGCCTGTAAAATTCGAAGATTCTTTGAATAATTCTTTGCTACGGGGAATGAAAATGATGTAATGAATTCAAGTCCATACGATTTCTTAAAATTCATTATGCAATTTAAGCTCTTGAAATTATCTTTATTTCTTGCGATAGCTATAAGCATTGCCAACCGTGACGTGAGATAAACTTCTTCAAACTTAAGTTTAAAAGAAAAAATACTTACGATCCACAATGAGTACTCTAAGATTAACCAATCTGGCTACAGAGCATAAAATAACTGATGCAATTTATATTGATGATAGTATTATTAAAGATTTTGCCATGTGGAAAACTAAGATAATAAAATTTTAGATTAAATTAAAGAAGTTTTACTTTTATTTCTCATTAACGATAATTTTTAGAAGTATTTTTCTCATTAACATATAGTTTTAATCTTTTCAATAAAAGATAAAATAGACAATAATTTATTTATATTTGTATTAAATAAATAAATTCTATTCTATCCCTTTTTTGTGTTTTTCGCACTTCAAAAATGATGGATGATCTTCATTATCTTGCTTATATCATGTAATTGACTATGGTGATTTTCAGTTCTGTGGAGTATTGCAGTTGGTAATATTGCCGTTTGTTTCATGAATTTGCTGGTTACGATATACATATACAACTTGTTTACTCGTGTAGTAGTCGCACATATTTTGAGGCAAATTTTTCATGGTGAAAGTCTAGGAGCGACTATTATGCGGGGAGAATCGGGGCCTTCGCAATTAGTAACGGGCCTGCGCGTGTATTTTGATGAGCCATCCAAAGAGGCCTACGGATGCTCGAGTCTTCACGTACACATCAGGCATTTCTTAAGCTTCCCAGTGCTTTCAAACGTTATTTAATGTAGTTTTAAGTAGTAATTGTGTTACTAATTCAAGTACGAACTCATCATTAATTTGTTTGCTATGATACATATTTACATAAAGAAAATAGATGCATATAATTTGAAGGAAAAACAAAGTAGCGCTTACTCTCATGATTCATGATTGCTTATTTTAGTTTCACAAGTGGATATTTAGTATACTTTAAAATAACTAAATACACAAGACATTTTTATAATGAATATTTCATGAACGTAGTCGTATTTCCTACGTTATTTTAAACAATTCAGCATTAATCTTTAACAAATGATGTATTAAAGCGCATTTCAGTGTTTTCGGGATATCCTGTATATTGGAGAAAATTGATAAAATACGCTCTACAGCGCGATCCCTGAATTAATTATTCTTTAAAAGACATTTCATGTAGTATATATTATTCTTTTGTCGCATTCTCAATCGAACTTAGGAATTGAGCAAGCATAATGAACGCTTGTACAAAATATTAACTACATTTGAAGTTTCTGTATAAACGGGCAAAAATCAATATTTTATAATTTACTGTAGTTCTGCACTGTACCAGATGTAAGTCTTAATCACATAATCAAGGCATATATAACTGATAAATAACATTTTCAACTGGCAAAATTAAATTGTCTAAATAGTATCACAACGTCATGCTTATTTACAAGAATAAAAACTACTCAAGTAATACGATTTCTGATTAAAATAATTTATTTATAAATAACACATGAGTAATTATTCACCAAACATGATTTATATACATATATTTAGAATTTCTAAATACATTATAAGCATTCACTTACCTTTACATTCAGAGCAAAATGTTCGAATTTTAGGATAAATTTTCATGAAAGAAAATGGCGCAAGATTCACCAAACGATTACCTACATCTAAAGTTCTTTAGTACGACAAAAGTATAAAAAAATTGTTTTAAAATAATAAAATAATATAACATTTATAATATTTAGAATAATAAAATAGAATACTGTGACTGGTGAAAACAGGCCTCAATGATAAACTCATTTTTAGGGATGGCAACTCATAAGCAGGCCCGTTGCTTAGCGATGGCCCCGGGAGAATCTACTACATAATATTGTAACTCTAAAGCTATTTCTTCTTCAAAACGGGGATGCGACGATTATGGGAGGGCAACTATTACGCGAGTAAACACGGTATGTATAAATGTTTCTTTTAAATATACACATATATATATATATAATTATTAAAAATAAATAATAAAATCTAAAAGTATACGCAATACACATCATGACTGCATTTCAAAAGTAGTTGTAACTAACCACATCAAAAAGTAGTTGTATTTGTAGTTATATACATTTTTCGAAAAGTAGCAGAAGTTGTAGCTCACAACAACAAAAAAAAAAAGTCGTTTTTCCCACCACTGCATGGAAAGAGGCATATTTGGCATCTACCTCGAGCGGGAAAAACCTACGCTACGCCACTGCCTTTCTCTCAGTGTCAGTGTTGGAGTTGGTTGTGCTAACTGATTTTCTTTCCTGCTAAGGCTGAAAAGTTTGAATTGAAAATTTCTGCCAAAAACTTATCGAGTCAAAAATGCTAAAAAAAATAACCAAAGTAGATAATATTAGCCAATGTCTTGCAACCTCGATAAAAATAGCCAAAAATTAGCCGAAACCGGGTTGGCTAATTTCCTTATAAATTTTCTAGCCAAGCGTGATCAAAAATAGCCAAATTGGCTAATATTAGCCAAACCTGGCAACGCTGATGGCAAGCCTAGACAAGGGATATCTCCTAAGGGGGGTGCCTTGGTTGGATGACTTGTTAAAGAGTTCTAACGTGTATTGACGTTACATTTGATGAAACCGACAAAAACTGCAGACTGACAGTCGCGCGGCCGCACTTCAACGCTTCCGGCGTCTACTATGTTCAGTGGCTTTATCCACTCAAATCGATCTAAAAAATGTGCGATTTGCGACGTTTTGAGAACAAAGCAATTGAAAGACATTATACTTTTGCCAAAAAAGGAGCATAATAATGATCTTTTGCTTTAGCAGTGTAGCGCTAGGGTTATTGGCGCCCGGTGCGGTCCTTCAGTTTGCTGCCCCATTCATTCTAAGTTTCAGCATTCTGGCCCGATTTCGGTCCTTTAGTTTTCCAACATATTATTATTAAGTGTCCTGCTGGCCACCATCCTTTTTTTTTTATCTTGCCACCCGAGTGCCCCCCCCCCCCTCTTATTACGCCACAGTTTTAATTATATAAAATTAGAGTAACTGCAGAGTATATCAGACTATTGACAAGATTTGGTATTCTAAATATTCGTATTATATATTTTCTGGTTTTTTTTTTTTTTTTTTAATTCTCAACATTTTAATGAATGAAGAAAAAATATTAAAAGCAAAAGATAACTAGTTCTGGGAAAGGATGTCTTAAGAAAGCAAACTGTGTCATCAGTTAACAGATAGGTTATTCATAAAACAACTGTCATCAATTTAAGCTTATTTTCAGTTTTTAAAAACTTTTAAAAAATCGAAATAATTCTGGAAGGTTTTTTAATATATAATTTGTTTGAGTGCTTCTGGCAAAAGGATGTTTATTATTTTTATTATTTTAATTATTTTAAGCTGATTAAAAACATTTGATAGTTAAAATATTAATGCTTTTTTCATTTTCAAAAGATTAAAGCAAGGTTTAAGAAAGAAAATTTTTAAAGAGACTTTTTTAAGTATGTTACAAAAAATTAAAAATAAAGCTTTTTGAAAAATAAATTATTTAAAATATGTTAAACTGTATTCCATACCTTCTGAATTCAATTTTCCCAATTTCTATAGTTATCAATTGATGTATGAGTTGAATTGTTTGATGCAATTCCAAATGTCTAATAGTAATAAAGGTATATATTCAGTAACTTTAAAAATCTTTACTTGGTAATCATTCAATAATTATTGCGAACAAAAGAATTTAAATAAAATTATGAGTTATATTATTAAATTTTGTACATCCTGCACTGCAGAAATTTTATTATTTTTATTACATGCTAAACACATCTATCCTAATCCACTTACACTGACAGTCCTTTTCTGTTTAAAAGTTTGTACCAATATAGGTGAAATATCATATATGAATGTGATCCAGTAATTGTGGTCCAGTAGTGATAGTGTGATAAAATTGAGGAACAAAAATTAACAGTCCCTCTGCCTTCCCCTACTGCCTAACAAATCATGTCTGGCTAAAAATTTCTGAAAACTTCCTCAATAAATGTACTATTCTTATAAATAATAAACATCTACATCACGTAATTTTGAGGGGGGGGGAAAAATTAAGCAGAAAATTCAAAATTACTTGGATTAAAACTTCTTTTTTTTAATCAAAAACTTCTAGTTATGTACAGATTTAATTCACATATTTATGTCATGTTTAGAGCAAAATATTATCAACAAATCATTTTTCCTGTTTCGCTTACTTCTACAGGATTTTTCTCCAAAAGAAGGGGGGGGGGAAACTAAAGACAAACTGGAAAAAATCTAACTATGCATTATAAGTCAGAACACATATTACAACTCTACAAGTTAAATTTTTGGGGATCAGATAGTTTCAAACCACTTTCTAGATATGTTATCTACCTGTACATTCTCGTGGAGCCCTAAAGTGCCCTTTTTGAGAACAAGGGTGCCCTTTTTTAAATTTCCCCCCAGACGGCCTTTTTTTCTAGAGTCAACACAGTAAAGAAATCTTCAATCTTATGCTCCAAAATCATGTTAATTCTGATCCCAAATCTTAGTTTTCCTCGCAGAAGCTAAATTTTTTGTGCTCCCATGCTCCCAAATGGAATTTTTCTGCTCCCGAGGTGCTCCCAAATGAATTTTTTTCTGCTCCCGGGGTGCTCCCAAACCGAATGTTTGAGTTAACATCCCTGAAAATGGTATGACACACATTTCTGTCAACTTATCACAGTAATAGGGGATGTGTTAGAGAAACTGTTTACAAAAAGTTATAAATTCTGAAATTTTCTTGCTTTCGACAAAAAAATTAAAGTGTTCCTCAAAGCCATTGCTTGATTTATATCGTAAAATATATTTAACACATAAATGCTTCTGGTTAAAAATTGTTTAACCCAAAATAATACTATCATCCATACAGTGTGCTCTGTAATTTTATACTTTTTATATTTTTTTTAAATGGAAAAAAAAAAGAAAAAGAAAGAAAGAAAGAATGCTGAGCACAAAGAAAAGTTTGCTTCTCCATATAACTTGGATATGTAAATCCAATTATGGGATCTGTTTGAAAAAAAAAAGGAGATGTTTTCTATTAATTACATATAACTGCTGTTAAAATAGATTTCATTAAATATGACAAGGTCACCTCCTGTCAGGGAAGATATGGAAAACCTGAAAAATTCAGTGAATTCCATTTTGACTGAAAAGTCAGGAAATAATGCAAATTTTTGGCAAAACCTGGAAAATCTCTAAACGTGACCTGAAAAATTATCAGAAATCCATTTTTATATAAAATTTCCTGTTTGTCATCGATTTGGAATTATCCCACTATAATTTGACATAGTGGTGTTAAGGATTAATGATAATTCCTATTAATATGACAGTTGTAAATTAAATGCATATCATAAGAATAGAACTTTGCAAAAAATGTTCCAGAAAACCTGTAAAAAAAAAAAGGAATTTTAATTGAGAAATTGAGTGGCAACCATTATATTATATGTTAAGCAGCATTATACCGATACAAAGACCTTCATTGTGCATACCTATAAGCAAACATTTTTTTCTGCAGGAACGTGTGCTCTTACACATATTTACACATTCTCAAAAAAGGTGATGGTTTCTTGTAAAATATTGTTCTTCATAAAAAGTGAAAAATACAACTTAAAACAAATATGAAGAAATTTTAATACTATTTGATAATAATTCCTCATAATTCTTTTAAGTTGGTTGTTTATGAAAAACTATCACAGAGTTAATGTGAACTTAACAGAGAAAATGTTGATAGTTCTTTAGTTAAACTAAAAGTATTTGCAAAATTAAAATAGGAAATAAAGTTCACAAAATTCAGTGTCATTAAAAATATTTGTGAATTTTTTATATGTGTTATTTAAGACAAAATTATTTTAATATGAAAAATATTTTGATCTCCTCAGCTTCATGTTAAAAAAATTACTATATTTGCTGTTCCTACTGATATTTCGATGTTTTAATAAATTGTAGAATCAAATCTATTTTGTCTTTGTAGACTTATATACACTTGAAAACATTTTTCTTTACATGCTTTTTCTGATATTCCATTTATTTATTGCCTTCAAGTACAAGGTTTATTCTGGGATTTTGTATATGAAATGCTAATTTCTAATAATGTGTATAGTTATTAATTATTATTAATTGCAAAAGTAGTTATAATGTTCAAAGATTGTGAACTTATATACTTTTCCTTTATTGCTAGAATTTTCTTTTATCTTTTCACATTTTTACTGCAGGAAAACTTGGAATTTTGTATTAATCCTGTTGATAAAATCTCAACCCTAAAAGGCTGCATAGAAGATTTAAACAAATACAAAGTACTGGGTATTTTAGGAAAAGTGCTGTTAGTTCTTGACATTTCAAATAATAATACATATGTTGTCAAAGTAAGTAGAAAGCACTAACGATTGTTTTTCTTTTTAATAGTGTATATGTCATTAAAAATCAAATTTTAATTTTTGCTGTTCTTTTATTTAAATGTTTGTAAATTTATTTAATAAACCTTATTTTAAATGCATTACCATGGAAATATTTTAATTTTTTTTTTTTTTTTTTTTGTAGCAAGAAAGAATGTTTTCAATTATATAAAGTGTTTTCAAATAATTTGAAACTAGAATTGATTCCAAATTTAAGACAAGAATAGTTGCTTAAAAATGTTTTTTTCAAAAATGGCATTGTTCAAAATACAACATCCTTTAAATAGTTTAATCTTTTATTACTGAGTATTCATATATTGTTATGTATATAGTGGCTGAAGAACCTGAATGTTTCACCCATCAAATTTCAATAATATGTGAGCTTTAACATACTCCATCCTTAAAAAGTTAAAAACCGAAAATGAAATAAGGTATGCACAACTCAGTGAGCCTTATTTTTTTAAAAATAGAACAAATGTTTATTGAAAAAGCCATCAACAGTAAATTTGGTAAAAATATTTTCAACTTTTTGCTCAGTAAAAATTAAGAAATAAATTTGTTTAAAAAAAAAAAAACTGCTGAACTTGTAATTTTATCTGAAGCATATAATCAATTGAATTTGTTAAATGAAAATCTCTATGATTTATTCAAATCCAAACTTGTGATTAAAGCCAAGGGAAAGTAATAAATTAAATGAAGGTACAAATGTTTTATTAAATCAAATTTATTGAAATTTTTGAGATTTGGATTACATTTGTACACATATTATTGATTAATTGTTCTTGTATTGCTTTTTCTTTTACTCTTAATTGTTTAGCAATAAAATTGATCAAGAAGCAATAACTTGATAATTATTCAAGAAAAAATATTTTAGTATTCTAAAGTGGAGAGTGGATGAAAGAAAAAAGGAATCGAACTAATAGGTAGAATTGGAAAATCTCAACTTTGAACAAAAAATGAAAATAAGCATCTTCTTTTTTTTTTTTTTTTTTTTTTTTTTTAATCTCCTTAAAATTTAATACTTTCAGAATTGGTTTGTTTTTAAGTGTACTTGATGTAACTGCTACACTTGTTCCTTTTTTGTCTTGGATATTAATTTATTTCTTCTTTTTTTTTTCAGACACTTTACAAAAGTTCTATTCCTAAAACATTTAATATACCTCATATAGTTCCACAAAATATACCATACATGGTGAAATTGTACCATATCTATGAAACCAGTTATGCAATATTTCTGATTTTGGAGCACGCATCTGGTGGACGGCTGTGGGACTATGTTAGCTCATATCTTCATCGTAGCCCATTATCACCTTGTAATGATGGAGCTTGCCTATACATAGAACCTAAAAGTAAATCAGAACATTCCAATGTGTATTCTGGGAAAAAAGTATCCAGTATAGACAAAGCAGATGCTCAAATTAATCATGCTTCTGTGGATTCTGATCTTACCCCTTCAGAAAATTGCCCACCGAGCTATGTGGCATTATTCAAGAGATATGCTGCAGCTTTGAATAAAGAAGAAAATGTAGCTCTAGCCAAATACAATAACAATTCACATGTGCCTTATACAGACTGTGAAGCAAATCTGATTAATGAAAAAGATGTTTCACTTTCTCAAGATGAAGATTCTGTTTCAACTCTACATTCAAACTCAGACAAAGTTAGTATACATATTTTTAAACATTAGTAGTAATTTACTGAAAAACTGCCTTTACCAAAAGTTTGTTTTGATAATTTTTTTCTCTGTATATCTTTTTTCAAAGGACACTTTGCTTTAATGCTACGACATTTGGTTGCTGGTGTGAAGTTAATGTTTGATCACTTATGTGTGTCTATTATTTGGCTGCCCCTATCTTATAAATAAAAAAATTATAGTAAAAAATATTGTACAAAAATTTGCTTACTATATGCAAATATGTAAGAATACAACTATGCCTTAATGTAACAGTAACTGAAGTCTTCCAAAACAATATGTGTGATAAATTACTAAACTATACAGAGTGCGCATCTTGCACATATAATAGAACCAATAGGCCTGCTTAGTGGGAAAATATTTCAGAGTAATTGATTTTGTTCAAGATAGTTTCTGCTGCATCAGAAACAGTTGTAAGATACGTAATTTTTATATTAGTTGATAATTTTTTTAATTTCTTAGTTCTTGTTTGTATTTCTCTCTCTCTCTCGTTTAGCTTTGATTCTCATCCTAAAACATATTGTATAACTTTTCATTGTTTTATTACGCGTGTCATCTAGAAAAAAGATGCTAAAAACTTAATTTTTTTAAACTTGAACTTGTAAAACTAACTTTTAAACTTGTAATTTTTTTGTTTTTCACGTAAAATTCTATACTATATCTCAAAAATTGTGCATTAGATCTTAATTCTTTCAACTGTTTTACAGGATGAAACCACAAAAAGTTTGAAAAGTCAGCACAAAAATTCGAGGAATCGTTTATCTTCATCTACTGGAAGTTTAGAAACAGCCATATCACAAAAGACCTGCCTTCTTGATGCATTTGGTGCAATGGATGAAGCAACTTATAATTCATCTAATAGACCAACACATTTGCCTGAATCATGTGTATATCTTTGGGCAGCTGAAATTGTGGTTGCTTTGGAGGCTTTACATAATCTAGGAATAACATGGATGTTAGTATAGGTTCTTTTTTTTAAATATCAGACAGATCTAATGAAGAATCAATTATAAAACTTGTTTATCATTTTAATTTAATGAATCTTAGATACTGAAATAAGTATTAAATTATATATAATGAAGTAAACAATTTTATTTAATATGAAATGTTTAATATGATAGAATGACATTGAAAGAAAAGCTAATCATATGTAAGTATATGATCCCTGTACAAAACAATTCCTTGTTAGTAAAATGTGCCCCTTACACTCATGAGGTCACATACAAAATTTGAGAATTATACCTCAAAAAATGCCAGAGATATAAAGATAAATATAATGCTGACTTAAACCACTTTTCTATGGCTCTCGCATTCCAATGGTTGTACATAAATTGCAAAAGAAAATATTTTTCTCCCCTCTAGCAATAAACAATTACATTCAAAATCATGTATAGTCCCTGATCATCTTTCTTTAAAGATATCTCTGCAACTTTATATGATGAAAAGCTCAAATTTTGTACATCACCTCATTAGTGTATGGGGCACATTTTACTAATTGGAAATGTTTTTGTACTGGGGTCGTATACAAATTAAAAAAGTGTAACTTTTTGTAAATTAACGAGAGGAATTTTTTCTTAGCAGTCTTATTTCTGACCTTATTTTGAACATTTTTTCAATTTACACTGCCAATTTATCTCTAATAGATAAAGAATTAAAGCCCATCGCCACCTTTTTGGGACACCCTGTATAATGTATACAATGAAAGATTTTTTAAGATGTGAAACATCAGAACATACTACATGATAAAAATATTATGCAGTTAATTAATAACTTAATTATTTTTATTTAGTAAGTGTAAAAAAGAAAAGAACATGAAATTATTATCAATCTATTTACATCAAAAGTTTAGTCAGCGAACTTTAACACATCATCAAGGGCATCAGAAAATCCAAAATTAGACATTAAAACTGACTTACCGCCTGCACATCACTGAGATGCAACATTCTTACTACAGAAATGCTAGAAGAATTATATTTTATAGTCTTCTGGTACACAATGGATTTACGGCTTATGAAGTGGAGGGAGGGGGGCTAATTTTAAGTTATAGTTACAATAATGGATTCATTTAGCATTATTGTTATTTGAAAGATTTCCTTAATTGTTGTCCAAAATCATGAAAAGCTAAAGAATCTCATCCCTGATATGATTAAATTAAAATATATTTTAAAAAATTCTTCAAAAACTGAACTATAATAATTAAAAAATTGTCAAAACACTATGATTTGAGGAAAGCTAAAGCTATTTCAATTGATCCATTCTCCATATTCCATATGTTGCCATTCCTCCCACTTGAATGGCTACAGCAGTTCAGACACATCCTCCATACAGTCCCATTTTAGCGCCATCTGATTACTATGTTTTCGGTAAGCTCAAAAAGGATCTCGGTGGACAACGATTCCGAAATCATGAGAAGATGAAATCAGCTGTCTCCGTGTGGTTAAATAGCGCTGGAGGAGATTTCTATGCATCCGGAATCGAAAAGTTGGTTGTCCATTCAGAGAAATGTTTAGAGTCTCTTGGGAACTATGTGGAAAGGTGAACTTACATTGTATGCTGTCACAGACGTGTTGCTTTTGTACAGGTTATTTAATAAATGGCCATAACTTAGAAGTGAAACTTACTTTTTGATCTGCCCTTGTATTAAAATAAAAATCTGACAAAATTATAAAACATTCTGACTCATAGATTTCAAGATGCGACACAATTTGAAATTCATAAATGATACATAACCTTAAATTTTAATCAGTGTCTCCTCACTGAATAGGAAATCTGAGAATTTGCTAAATTTATGGTGGGATTTTTTAAGGCAGAATCTATCTGAATGGATTTCAAATGCCTGTTTAAACTCATGACATCAAAGTGGCATAGATCTCACTTACAATTTAAAACTCTGAAGGACATTTGAAATTATTACTGTTTCTTTTCTCTCTCTGTCTTTTTTCAAGTGCAAAGTTTTCACATTTGCATTCCCAAGGTGACGTAAAACAAAATGTAATTGGTAATTAATGAAACTTCTATATAGCAGCTAATTGGATTTAAAATACTATTTCATTCTGAAATTCATAGAAAATCTCCTAATTTATAAATTTATTTTGTTTAAAGTTTAAAAGAGGGTTGAATGTGCATTTTATAATCTGACCAAATTATAAAACATTCTTACAGTGGCTAGCAAGAAATTTTTCATGGGGGAGGGGGGGTTACGACTACTGCGACTCATATATATGTATATACAGGGTGGCTATAATTAAACTGCAAGTGTTCAAGGGGTGCTGGAGAGAAAACTACCAGGAATATTCCTGGGAAACTTGGTATTGACACGTTTCAGAACATGCGCAAGTCAAATATTCAATTAAAAAAATCGCCATTTTCACCCGATAGATGGCGCTATATCCTGTTTCAATGCTTATGGACGTCATATATGCAAATTTTAAGTCCATTGAACAGTGTAAAAACAAGACCACTTTGAGTAATGGTCAATCATGACTCTGAATAAGAAGGACCGTGCATTGTTAGTGAAGATATTCTATCAGAATGGTAGCAATTATTCAGCTACTCTGAAAGAATACCGGCATATGAAACAATAAAGAAGAGGTCCAATGAGTGTCAATGAGAATAAATAATGGTTTAATTGTTTTCCAAAGCGTCTTTATGAATTGTTTAATTTCTTATCTTAATTTACGTTAATTTTTGATTACATGTTAATGTAAAGATTTAATTACTGAAGCAAATTGTATGAAATTTTGATAAACTGTAAATGATGTTTTATATTGTTTATATGCCTCTTAGAATTTCACTATGCTCTGTCTATCGGTTTTGGAAGTTGTATATGCCACCGGTGAGCTTTGAAATACGGTACAGTGCCATCTATCGGGTGAAAATGACGATTTTTTTTTTCCATATTTGACTTGCGCATGTTCTGAAGCCTGAAGATACCAAATTTCACTGGAATATTCTCGGTAGTTTTCTCTCCAGCACCCCTTGAACACTTGCAGTTTAATTATGGCCACCCTGTATATATTGTGTATGAGTTAAAAGAAATACATTTTGTATGCCATAAAAAATTCCTCATGGGGGGGGGGAGGGGAATATAACCCCCCTAACCTGCTACACCACTGAGCCAGATTTTAAGATGTGACAATTTAAAAATGAATACATGAAAATTTCAGATAAATGTGGAGCTTCTTTGAAAAAATCTCAATAATGTTTATAATTTTATAAACATTCAGTAAATTAATAATATATAATGTTAAACATTCAGAGCAAACTGCTTTTGGAAGATAATATTATATTCTATCCATCAATATGATAACTGCTTCCTTATAGATATACTACTGCTCCTATTGCTGAATATCCATGAAAAATCCCTCAAAAATACATGAAATATGTAATAAAAAGATTTCAAGGCCGAATTTTGAAAAAAAATCGCTTTGAGGTACACAACTTCATGTTTATAACTTCCTGCATACCAAATTTGGTGTTTCTACATGTTTGTCCTTAATGCCACCGACAGACACAAACACACACAGAGAGAGAGAGAGACATCTTCTTTTATAATAAGTAGAGATATGCAAATATCAGGTATACAAATTTTTTCCTCACATGTGATTTAAGTGGTTTTGCATTTTTGCCAATCTCATCCTTGTAAATAGGTCAGTGCTTTATCTCAATCAGACTTCACCTAGTTTACTTAGAATGGAATTAAGTAGACTAGGTGAAGTCTGATAAAACTGATAAGTTACAGTTTGTGTGTATGATTATAGCTATTTGCATTATGCTATGTTGCATTTCTTTTGTCAAGATTTATGAAATTATCTTTTGTAGGGATTTGCATCCTGATAATATTTTGCTTGGAGCTGAAGGTACATCATTTTCTTTTTTAAGTTGGAATTTTATTTTTTCTGTGTTATTGTGCAAACTTAAAGTAAACTCATGTCATAAAAAAAGAGAGAGAGAAAGTTAATAATAAAATAACATGTTTGTATAATTACTTGATTTATCTTGTTTAAATGTAAATCAAAGCCCAAAACATTGTAATTGTTTTCTTTTCTTTAACTATTAAACACCATTCAATTGTAAATTATATCTTGTTTGCATGCTATATGCAGTTCTGATAACTACAGGGTGTGTCACAATACCCTCCCAGATTTGGAAGGCTTATAAAAAATATATATATTACCAATGCAGCAACAAAGTTCACTTTATTGGAGAAAGAAATGTTACCAGTTTTATTTCACAAAAGTCCAATATGTAAACCTTTCATGACAGCAACAGATTAATGCAATTTTGTCGGGAGTGGGGGTGGGGAGAGGGCCATTAGTTTGTTCTCCAAGGAAGACAAAACTTGCAATATTTCTTTTGCCAGTAAAGTGTTCTCCAAGAAAGAAACATTGCAAGTTTTGTTTCACAAATAACAGTCTTCCTCATCATTGGATTGGACAAGTTTCTGCCGACAATAATCGCCTCCTTCTGTAGCGACCTCACACTCTGGACCTTTCTTCACTCTTCCAGGTGATTTTTTTTTATGGGGTTACATAAAAGACCAGTTGTGCATGCCAAAGACAAAATTTATGCCAAAGGATCACAACTACATTTGTTATCATGTTAAAACAAGTGTGTAGGTGTGGGAAGAATTTGACTTAAACTTACTATCCACCACATCATGAAACAAGGACAGATTATGGAGGTCGGGGGGGTGGAGGGGCTACTGCCCCAATTGACAAAAAAGAAATTAATGTAAAAGATCCTACTTTACTTCCATAAAATGGATGTGTATGTTAATCTTCTAACTAACCACCCCCCACCGACAAACTAACTGCCTTCCCCCATCCCCATCCTCAACAAAATTGTATTAATCCGTCGCTCTCATGAAAGGTTCACATATTGGACTTTTGTGAAATAAAACCTGTAACATTTCTTTCTCCAATAAAGTCAACTTTGTTGCTGTATTGGTAATATATATATATTTTTTTATAAGCCTTCCAAACCCGGGAGGGAATTGTTATACACTCTGCAGTGTTTCTTTTCTTATCATTAATGCAGAAATAGTTTTTTTTATTTATTTATTAAAATTCACCTTTTATTTACATAATTTCAACTTTTAAAAATAATTAAAATTTCTTGAAATTTAATCATATTTCTAAAGATTTATTTCTTTACAGCAAAGAATTTATTTATTTTTGTTTTGTTTTGTTTTAAGGTCATATTTTACTGACATACCAAAGTAAATGGAGTAATGTGGATTTCTTTGTGAAAGAAAGTGCCAAAGAAGACTTTTTTTGTGCACCAGGTAAAAAGTTTATTAGAAATAATTTTAGGTTATAAAATTTATTTATCCTTTTTTTTTTTCATGTACTGTAGAATAATCTATCAATAAATGATTTTATAATGATGGTATTGCTTTTTATAGATTAAATGATTTATTAATGCTAATATCAAGTCCCAAACCATAATATATTATTTAAAAGCCCTTCACCATGTTCCTAAAGAATCTGTCTATAGTTAAGCAGCAGTGTGTTATCTCTTTTGGTCGACGTGTCTTTAAAAGTCACTTATGAGAGTAAATGTGTTTACATGCCTTACCTATGTCCATATCCAATATTTATATTTCTTTTCTGGAAATGAAATACAACTGAGATTATGATCACCTAAGAGATTTTCTTAAACAATTTGTTTGTTTTCACGGTGGATCAGGTTCTAGTTTTAAGGTTTTAAAACCTTTTTTAGACATTTCAGAGCACTGCCATAGCCAGGGCATTCTTCTAGAGCAGTGGTTCCCAACCAGGGGGTCGCGACACCCAAGTGGGTCGCCATGCCTTTTCTCAGGGGTCGCCGCAGACCAATTTTGTAGGAAATGAATGGCAAAATATTTCTCTGTTTCTCTGAAATGAGACAAGCTTTCTCCCTTTTCTCTTTGTAAAGTAAAATTCCTTTTTCTCATCGGGGTGCTTGTATCAAATGTACAAAAACTGACGTTGTAAAGTGTACCTAGGAGTGTTAACCAGGGGCGTAGCCAAGGGGAGGGGTTGGGGGGTCATAACTCCCCCCCCTATGAGGGATTCTTTGCCATACAAAATGTATATTCTTCACTACATTATCACACACGCGTATACATATATATGAGTTGTAGTAGTCGAAACCCTCCCCCCCCCCCCATGAAAAATTTCTGGCTACGCCCCTGGTATTAACCAATTTTGAAAACGTGTTCACTAAGGCAGGAGTATCGGAAATAGAAATTGCAGTTAATTTAGGGTGAGAAATTATTAACCACCCTGAAGCTCTTAAATCTAAAACTTTGTTCTTTCAGTCTCTTTTCCCTTTAAATGCTAATTTACTGTAAAATCCCGACTATAACCCCCCACCCACCCACACACACACACCTTCTGCAAATTCGAAATCAGTTAAATTAGGGGAAGAGGTATTTTATGAATAATCCCAATTCTAAACTGCCCCTCACAATGACATCACAGCCAATGTTTGTAGTGAAGTGACAATTTGTAGTAGTGGCCGGCACCGGGAATGAGTTTTTCCCTCCTTCCAAAGAAATGGGGGGGCTAATTTTCCAGGGGGCATAATAATCGGGATTTTACAATATGTAAGAATGGCAATGTGCAACAGATGCAGGTAATATAAAATGCTGTTATGTGGTTTAGTGGTGGTAAAGCAAGATTTGATAGCTTTAAAATATTTATTTAATTATTTTTAAATGTATTTTTAATTCTTTAAATCACTATCCTGCACATTTGGATGGAAGAACATTTTTTTAATGGGTGCTTTGGCCCCCAAATGCACCTGCCCTCCTCTCTACAGATAATTTAATAAAAAATACCCATTTTACACTGTATATATTTGTTTTAATTTTCATATGTTTTTAACACTTTTAAATATTTAACCCAGAATCAATGTTTTTAAGATTTTGATAAATTAACTGAGAAAAAAATATGTGATTATAAAGATTTTATTAAGGAACGATTCATTTTTGTAATAGTTCTAAAATATGACACATACCTACTTATTTTGAGTAAAATGAAGTTTAAATCTTATTTACCTATTTTTATAGTTTTGTCCTTTTAATTTTTACAGTTATCTCACACTCTTTTTTTTTTTTTTTTTTTTCAGAAGTTAACAGTATATTCCCTGTGACAGTAGATTGCGACTGGTGGAGTTTGGGAGTTATTCTTTTTGAACTTTTGACTGGAAGAGTAAGCAGCTTTTCCTTATTTCTTTTTCAACCTTTACAAATATTGAATATTATATTATTTATTATTGCAAATTTCAGTCACTCGTGTCTTGTCATCCTACTGGAATCACAGAACATACAGTTTTGAATTTTCCTTCGGATATTAGCAAAGATGCCAAAGATTTTGTATCTAAAGTAAGTATTGTTATTTTTATTTGCTTTCAATGTGGCTGTGTCAAAAAGTAGGAAAAGTTTGCTTTTAGCATTCAAGACATGTTTTAGATTTATAAATCTTACTCTGTTATATGTTTTATTACAAACAAAATTTTGCGAGGTTTTTATTTTATTTTCAATTTATCTAAATTTTGTGTTCACCTAACTTATATGTCCACCTCCCACCATCTTCTCCCCACAAAGTTTAGCTCTTTTGTGTATATACACAGTACAATTTTTTTTTTTTGGGGGGGGGGATACAAGTTTTTCTGTTTAATTTTAGAGTTTTATGTACTTCCAGTCCCAATTTTTTTATTCTTTAAATGGTGGGGACTAATAATTAAGTGAAATTTAATTCGGTTAATATTTCAGGTATATTGGTCATATTTGATTACTAGACAATGTGTTAAGAAGGACTAGTTGTTTGTAGAAAGTATACTTATAATCCCAATAATAGAGTTTTCTGCATCAGTTTGCAGTATCAGGGTCATAAGCAAAAGTCTATCTTGGATTTTTATGTAAATTTGGCTAGATCATTCTGGAAGCTGCTAAATAATCTGCAGTGCCTACTGCTGTATGTTTTCTGCTACTGAGCCTATAAGCGGATACTTTAGGGGGAGAGCGCATCAAAAGAAATTAGAAATGCTGAGATATGAGTATAATGATAATGGTGAGAATGAGAATACAGTGGAGTGCGACCTTCTTCTCCAATGACCAGTTTTTTACCCCATACCAGGACTCATTTCAATGAAAATCATGTTTCTTTATTTTAACAGTATTTGTCATTAAATTTATTTAGGTTAGGGTTGCTACACATTTTGGGTGTCATCATAAAAGCCGATGTTGAAACAGCAAATGGCTAAAATGCACCAAGTATTGTAAATTCTCTATTTTAAATCTGTGAAAAAGTCCAAAAGATCTTGCATTTTTCTGTATCCATTATTGTTATTTTATAATCTAGCTACTGTGTGACATACGCTTGCTCTATTTGACGTCATTGACCTGCTAATTTGGATTTTTGCACATGTGTTATTGCTATTGCGCTGTTTACATCTAGATGTTGCCGTTCACAGCATGAAAATATCATTGATATTGGTACCGCATGTTAGCATATTATATAAGTAGATAATAATAATCTCATGTTGTTCACTGATCTACTTTTATTGGATATTGTGGAAGTTTATTATTTTGCTCATGGAGTAAATTTTATGCCTGAGGCATTTTTATCAAAGTGAATTTGTAATGGCTTTTTGTGTCATGGCATAAAAAGGACGTAAGTTTTGCCCGCGAAATCGAACTTAAATTATTATAAGGAAAGAATTTTCGTTTTTTGCTGATCTAATTTTATCGGATATAAACATCATATGTAGATGGTGAATCACATGACTCTTTAAATTACAAAGATTTAATAATCTGATCACGTAAAATGAAACCGCTTATTACAATTACAAATTTGTGTGGTTTAAACTGAAAACTTTGTTGTGAAGTATTGCCTTATTCTTTGATACACGTGCATATTATTGTTATACCATGTTTTTATATAGCTTAAAACCTTCCTCATTAAATGTCCTATCTAACGGAAAAAGAATTTTTCAAATTGAGCTGGTACTTTTTGAGATTAAGGCATTCAGACAGACAGACTCGGCAAGGGGACTTTGTTTTATAATATGTATATATATACCTCGACTTACCCAAACTCAGAGTTATGCAATTTTCAAATTTTGAGCCATCAGACTGTTAAATTTCATGAAGCCTCCTATATCCTTATTAAATTCAATTTACAATTTTAATAATATAATTTGTTATACATATATTAATATCTAAGATTTTATTAGATACTTTATTCTAAATTATTGTTTTCTTACCCCAATCCAAAATATAATTTGTATGCATTTATTTATATGCAAAACTATACCCTAACAATTATACAAATTTGACTTAAGCAGTTATAGCTCAGTCTGACCTGTCATGTAAGTTCAGGGAATTACCTGCATAAAGTGTGGTATAGAACCTTTTCCTCAACTCAAACACAGAGTGTAGAAACTTGGGTACAAAATGCACCATGATGACTCAGAATCAGATAGCAATGTGAGGTTGTATGTTCATTGTCTCTTATTACTAAATAATAATAACTTTACAAAAAGTATAGATGAATCAATCAAATTTCAGATGATTGTTTCAGTTTTGTTAGTTTTATGTATTTACTTTTTTTTTTTTTTTTTTTTTTTTTTTTTTTAAGAGGGGAGAGACAGCTAAAACTATATTTGGTAGTAAAATGGATATTTAAGATATTGTATTTCTTTTTGAACTATACAACCTTCCAGATACAAACCTAATTAAAAATGCAATGATTAATAGTTTGTGACTAAAGGTGTTACTAACAGGTACATGAAAACAACATTTATGGCTTTGCATTGCAATGTGCTTTTTCCCTATGAATCTGTGAGACTTAAGCACCCAGTATTACAAAATATGGTTAAGAAGTAAAGTAAATCAGATCTGTTTGCTGATATTTTTTATTGATATTTATACAGTTATTTAATTTTTTATATAAATAATTTTTAAAATATCTAATTTATTTTTATTTATGCAATATCATTCTAGCTATTACAGTACAATCCTTCTGAAAGATTAGGCTCAGGTATATATGGTATTGAAGAGTTGAAATCTCATCCATTTTTTCGCTCAGTTGACTGGGAATCATTGTGCTAGCCATAATAATTCGGAGTACAAATTAAATTAATTTGTAAATATTTTATTGTATATTTTGATGAAAGTGGTAGACTTTGTATTTATTTGATTTAAAATTAAAATGTATAGAAAGAAGACAATTTTATAAAATATAAATGTACTGTACATTGGGAAAATCAATTATTTCATATATGTGCATATGAATTTATTTATAAACTCATTTATGTATTTTAATATTTTACATTTTTCTGTGAATATTGTTATTATTTTTGGACTTTTTTAAAATTTTTCATTTATAATATTTATTTTAATTGAAAAACTTATATTATTGTACTGTTATTCATTGTTTAGAGAGTTCAATTTCTAAAAAGTCTCATTATCTATCATATACAGATTGTAAATAATTAATCTCCAATGGAAATGACATACATACTTCATTATTACTGTAAAATAATTGAAATCAGAATTCTAATTTTCTAGTTCAAAATTAAAAATGAAATATAGTGTACTTGATTGGATGCAAATAAAGTGCATAAATAAACATAACCATCACTGTTTCAACTATTTATCTTTAATTATTCTACTTTCAAAATGTAATAAGTGTGTGATCATTATTTGAATAATGCAAAATTGAAATTTCTTTTTTTTTATTTGAGTGAAAATAAATAATAATAATAATTAGGAGAGGCAGAATGGTGAAGCTTGGAAATTATAGCTTAAAATCAATTTTTGAATGATAAGAAAATAAATTATATTAATTATTGTTTAAATAATACATGTGGTTTTACAAAAGTATAACTCAAAATCTATAATTCTTGTTATTACAGTAGAACCTCGATCTATCGTTTTTCAAGGGGTGTGTAGTAAAAAACGATGCATGCGGGAAAACGACGAATGCGGGTTAAAGTCAAAATACGAAGAAAACAATATTTATGAATGTGCATAATGTACACATACCAAAAATACTAACGTCATGCCAAACTGTAAAAGAAACAAATTGGAGTTGTAGAAAATTAAGTAATATTTATTTCTAAAAAATCAGTAATTTTACACTGGGTTTTTCCTTAATTATTTTAATTAAACAAAAATTTTAAAGATTTGCAATATTTTATTTTTCTTGCATTCTCTTGCATTCATGTTTACACATAAAAGTTCATACAATTTGAAATGCAGTAATTGCGTCCAATAAACTCGGCACTGGTATAGGCTCAGTCTCATCGGCACAAATATTATTCTCCGCTTCTTAAACATTATTTCTATTTTTTGCATCACCACACATTTCTTCCATTCTTAAGATACATCGCTACGTCTATATCAAAGGAAATATAAACTCTAAATTTCACACCGCATGCCACCACATTTCCTGTAACAACTCATCATCAACCCATGAAATCATACCAGAAAATAATTAAGTTTCATGTCATATGGACATCTCAATTTCAATTTCATTTTGGCCAGGAGAAATATTTTACAACGATGAATGCGGGAAAAGGATTTTTTGACAAACGATAAATGCGGGACTCGTTAATGTTATTTAAATACAACTTGTGCAGGGACCATAGAAATAAAACGATCAATACGGGAAAACGATGGATGCGGGAACGATAGATCGGGATTCCACTGTATATACCAAAAATCTGATGTGGACACTACATGATTTCCTTGTATGTCTATTAAATCATAAATATTTTTGTTGCACTTCATCTAAACTTATTTTGTTTGAGAGAGATAAAATACTCCAGTAATACAAAGGTTTAGCAATTTCTAGCCAAATATTTGTGATATCGTCAAGCTGAGTTCAGTTTGAAAGATTTGTTTTTGACATTTAATTGGGCGATATTTCACCAAAAGCCGTCAAGTTTGAGACAGTTAGCAAGATTTGGGTCATAGCCAAAATAGTGATTCATCAAAGACTTTTAATGAATTGAAGGTATCCATAGATCTTAATGCAATTTTTGGGGGTGACCCTGTCAATAAATTACTCAGTCAATTACAATAAAAAAAGAGATGCACAATTAGATGTTACAAAAGTTCTAAATACAAAATTTCAATATTCTACAGTTAAAAGTTTTAGAGTTATGCAAAATGCATAATTATTTTTGGCGATTTTTTGGTAAAACTCAACAAGGTCGGTGACAAATGGCGAGATTTTGGGCATAAACCAACAATGACTGACTGCAGACATAATATATTGAAGATGATGTCCATAGACATTAATACATTGAAATTTGTTTAGGTGGTCCTGGTCCTGTAACTAAATTCTCCAGTAGATTGGAACCAAAAATTGAGGTGCACAATCAGATGTCACAACAATTTTGTATAAAATTTCAACAATCTGTGACTAATAGTTTTTGAGATATGAGAGTTAAATACAAACATTTGTACACCAAAAGTTGATGACTTTTGGTGCAATTTTTGAAGGAGGCAAATGATTGTCATCAGACCATTATCTAACTATATGGTAGGATGGTATTATGCTTGAAATGGATGAATGTCTCTAAAACTGCCATTGATCGTAAAGTGTTGAAACTTTTTTTAGTGTTCCTGTAGAAGAACTATAAATGATAAAGACATTACTTTCGATGAAGAGATTCATTTTGTAATCCTTAACAACACATATCACTTTTGATTCATTTAAAATATCTCTAAAATAAGCTTTAATTTCTACCCATAGAGCATAATGTATAGAAAATCTTTTGGATGGCCCTGTAAATAAACTATCCCGTCGATTAAAACCAAAAAGTGGGGTGCGCAACTAGATGTTACAACAATCATAAATATAAAATTTTAACATTCTACTACTAATAATTTTTGAGATACACGAATTGCATATGTGTGTACAGAAGTCAGAGAAAAACTGGTCAAAGGGACTTGCGATCAGTTAAAATGAATTGTATATGTATTTATATGAACACACGTACATGTGTACGATAAATGTCTCGAAAAACTCTTTAAAGTAAATTTAGAGGTGGTCAAAATATATTTTTCAATCAAAATCTGGATACCGAAATTTTTTGCAATCACATTACTTCCTTTTACTTTGTACAAAGAAGTAATAACAATAGGATCTTGAAACTTTAATTTGAGAAAAAGTATTTTTTTATTAACAGTGAAACACAGTCAAATGATAATCTTTATGGCTGTCTGGCCAGTTGGTAGTAATTCATTATGTAAAAACTATGACAATCAAAAGAAAACAGTCAGCATTACTTTTATTTTTGAGTAAAATTTGCATGGTCTTTACTGCAATCAAATAAAGTTGTTTTTGAGGGCAATTGTCTTTATAAACTTTTTGCATTGTTTCGGATGCTTTTGTAGCAGAAATTTCATTTCAATAACAAAATTAATGTACAGTAGATGCCACTTAATGCGATCACATCGGACCAATCCAGTTTTGATAACTATAACTGGTTGATTATAATAAACGAAAAATTTTAATTTAAAAGGAGCAAACAGTAATGGTACAGAGAAGACGATTTCAGCAGAAAACATTTACTTTAACGTAATGTACATAAGTTACTAAGGGTAAAGGGCGGGGGGTCAATAACTCCCCCCCCCCCTACAGTAGACAGGCCCAGACTGGCTAGGTCGGCTGGTCAACGATCACCGAGGGCCCCCGACCCAAGGGGGCCCCAAAAATGGATATACTACTTATATATTAAATATTCTTATTATAATCAGAGTAATTTGATTATTATTTCCTAGTATTCTTATGCAGTGGAGGATCTCAGAAACCCTGTGACTTGAAGGGGCCCCCAAAAATCTTTAAAATAATATTAGGTAAAAGACGTTTTAAATTACTTTAAAATAGTTAAATGTGGTTTTTAGGCACGTAAGCCTAATTTTCAAGTATTACATATTCTACTATTCTGTTCCCTCTAAATTCTCCAGTAAGGGGCCCCTTTTCAATCTCTAGCTGAGGGCTCCCAAACAAGCCATTCCGGGCCTGACAGTAGAAAACTATTTGCCAACTCCAATTGAAACTTCAGTGGGAGTGACCACCTTCTGGTTCGAGAAAAATTTGGCATTAAGAGAGGTGGTCGCTCAAAGAAGTATAAAAATTTGTAACCAAGATAAAAATCTGCTAACAAATATTGGTTTTTTGTTGTTGTTGTTATTTATGAAACTGCACACTAATGCATAAGTAAATATACAAATATGTTTTTAAAATTTAAATTTTAATAAAATATTTAGAAATTTCGTATTGTTTCATTTTTTTCTCTCTACTCTAACTTTTGCATCTGACAAAAGAGAAGATATCCTGATATATTTTATGCATTCTGAATTTTCCATAGTACAGTCTACTTTAAAATTTGCTTACTGGGTTTTCCCACAACCAAAATCAATTGCCAACTTCCTCTCTGAATTTCCTTTTCTGTGTGACTCGATCTTGACAATGCACTGCTCCAACAGTAAAATCACTCACTTCTTAGGCATGTCTAAGATTTGTAGCCTGCAAGATTTGTACTTTGTATCAGGGCTGGATTTAGGGGAGGGCAACCAGCGCTGCAGCCCCGGGGCCCCCACAGTAGACATTTTTACTTAAAATTTCCTAACAAATACCAGATGATGTGCAAAATAATTTTTTAAAAATAAAATTCTAAAGACCAGTTCTCACTTTTTCCACTCATTTTTTGTTTTGAACATGCCAAAGCGTGTTTTGAATTCTTGTCAAAATGGTTAATATTAATCTTCTATAAGATAAAACATGCGCATATTTGGGAGAAACAATCATAAAGTAAATCATCACACTATTATATACTCAATAAATGTACACCTAAATACCTGTATCCCCAAAGAAGTCAGATGCAAAGCATCTGCTTCTTTGCACACATTTCCCATACTACTGGATGTCAATATGATAGGTTCGAGCCATTTCGAGGTTACATTAAGAGTGCAACACCAGACAAGAAATAGACACTTTTGTATAAATAAAATCTACCTCCATGGGAATCAAAACATGGAACTCTAGGCTATGAGTTGACGACAAACCCACTTTGCCACACTGGTCATCAAAAAATCGTAAAGTTGTTCCAAAAATAATTAGGGGCCTCCACACCTCTAAACGCAGCAATGCTTTGTATGTAATGTGTACTTGCACCTGCTTCGATTTTCAGTAGAGCCACTGGTTTGGAATGTGGTTTTTGTTTACTTTACTTCCAGAAAAATGCAGGAAATTTTTCAGACAGGGAACAGAGACCGGTCGCTTATGGAGGGTTGTGTGGGCTCTTTTAGAATATTTTTTAACATTAAGTAAATACAGTAGAAGACCCGAAATTCGCACTGTCTGTTCAATGTAAACAATGAAATCTGCCCTGTCAGCTGCAAGTTCAGAAAACTACACTATAACCACAAAGTAAAACTAAATAAGCTATTCCCATTTGAAAAAGATATTTTAAGAGTTTGTGAGCTCCGATGGTAACATTGATATCCTTCAAATGACTGACAATGACATAATTAACACTCAGTTATGGTCACATGACACTGACACAGTTAACAAGTGAGGATAATCAAGAAGTTAATAAAATAACATTTAATGAAGGTTAGGCTCTGAGAAAGAAATATCTCAGATTTGTAGAGCAGCAAAGCTGTGCTACAGAACAGGAAATAATGAAAAAAAACCTATAATTTAAACATCCCAAAGTCCTAAACTAATATTGAATATCCATGTTTAAATAAGTTGTATTATATTTTCATAATTTTGTATATTCTATTATCCCTCTGTATTTTTATATCATGATTCTGATTATAAGTAACATGTGATCTTTATTGTTTTTTTTTTTTTTTTTTTTTTTTTTTCTGGGTGGGGTGGAGGGAAATAGGATAAATTTCCTAATATGACCCAAAATCCAAATTCTAAAATCTGCACAAGGTCTGGAACCAAGCTATGCGGATTTTGGGTCTTCTACTGTACTATAAAAAATTGGTCATTTGAAGATGGGGGCACTTAATAGAGGTGGTTGATCATAGAAGTTTCACTGTACTAATTTATGCCAATGATAGTGAAATTATGATACAATGACCTATCTGATATGAGATTTCCACGAACTTTGCCTTAGATATCACATCGAAAATGGACCAATTGATATCAAATTTGATAACATTAAGCGATGTAGCAATCACATTAAGCAATTACTTTTGCATTCATTCCAATACGTCTGTTCAGGACTGGTGATTATTGAAAATATTAAACGGATGATAACATTACCGTGATTATACTTAGCAGCTTCTACTGTATGTTCTTTGCCCAATGAAATTCACCATTTGATTAAATGAATGAAATGAAAATTCTTCTCATTAAAATAAATTTATTTTCACGTGATTAAATAAAATAAATTACTGACTGTTGCTAGATGTTTATAGAAGTTATAAAAATCTCTGATAAAACTTGATGTCTTTACACTACACTGATCAGGATTTTGATCAGGGTGTATCTTAATATGAATTCTTCGTTTGAGCTTTATTTTCAATAGTAATACAAATGGAGGAAAAGAAAGTTTTTTAAAGAGGAGACAATATAATTTTATCAAAGTGAATCTTTAAACAGGTCTGTGAAAATATAAATAATATTTTCAAAAACATTTACACCAAAGCATGGAAAATGCATTTACAAAGTGGTTTTGCCCCCTCCATCATTAGCTCACAGTGTATATACATTTATATATGCATGTATTTTTCTGCTTTTTTTTTGTAAATTTCAAAGTTATTAGCATAAACAACATTAAAAACTGCTTAAAATAAAGTAACAGGTATACTTCCAAGCTTTTAAGTACTTGAAATTTTTCTGTCTATTCTAAATTTCAAATCACTCTATTGGTATCAGAGATGCTTCCAAAGGAAAAATAAATTAAGCAGATAGTGTAAAATTTTCCTGTTACTTTTTTTTTTTTTTTTGTATTTATGTAATGTTTCAGACAAATTTGTCTAATACTGGGAATTTGTATGCAACGCACACACAATAAATAAAATCATTTTCTGCTTTATATATTTGTATAGATTTGTTACTAGTTAATAAACAAATCTGACAGTTTTAGTTTATTAATTAGTGAATTAAAGCTAAAATAGAATAATTTTTCCATTAATGTTTTTTAATTATTCAGAAATTATTGTAATTAAATATTCAATATATAGGTTACATGAGTGACAAATGTCAATTTTATGTCTAAAAAAAGATAAATATGTTGAAGTGTATTAAATTTATCACATTATTTTACACAGAATTTTATTGTTAAATTTTTTCTTCTAAGTATTAAATCAACTCACTTACAACTTTTAATGAAATAATTATTATTGTGCCATTAAACTTTGTTTTAATATTTTTTGTAAATTATATAAGTACTTTTATATTTCACCGATCATACAGTTCCTGATCCTATAAGTTTCAGTTTAAAAAAAAAAAAAAAAAAAAAAAAAAACAGTAGCACTTTTAAGACAAGAGATCTGTTTATTGTTAAAACTAGTGATATAGTTTTGAATTGTAGCCATTTTTAAATGTAGCAAAGGGTGATCTAGCCAAACTTCAAATAGATTTATTATCTAAGCTTCTACAGGTATAGGGATATTTCATTTTATTTCATTACAGAACACCAAAAAAATATTTTAATGCATAGGGAAATTTTTTAATACATTTATTTGTTTAAAAGAATTTATTTATTTAGACTTGAAATTTTAAATTTCTAATAAGTAAATGTCATCAATAATTTAAGAATTGGATATTAGACATCATTAAGAGTAAATGTCTTGCATGCATGTATAATTTTTAAAAAATTGATAAGAAAATAGTTAAATAAAGCATTTTATTCAGTTATAATTCATTTTGCACATAATCTGTGAAAAATATTTTATATATTCCTGTAAAAGAGCTATAAATGTTATGCACAAATAGGAAGGACAAATTGTGAATTAGAAATCTTTTTAATTATCATTAAAAGTATTAATAAAATTCATTTATTGTCTACCATAATGACTTCATTTACAGAAAAATCCACTTCAAATGTCAAAATATTCTGCATCTTTCATCCAGACTTTAATGCTACTGAAAGTGACTCCCATAAAAAAATTTATACTAAGTTTGACTATATATTAATTTTATTTTGTTGAAAATTTTAAAAATATTAAAATGTTCTTTAAACTAACAATGCTCCTACATAAAAATGTATTAGAATTATTTTGTGAGTAATCAATGTAATGTGCACATTATTTTCATTAAGAGTATTTACTGTTTGTTATCAGGGATAGCACAAAAGAGGAAATCATGCATGATTAAAAAAAAAAAAGAAAGAAAAAGAAAGAAAAATCTGGAGTGACTCCACTTGACTTTCCGAACACTTACTATTAAGATCATTACCAAGCATTTAAATAAATTTTAATCAATGAATAATTCAAACATATATACCAAATTGAAGCTCAATCGAATGCGCCATTTAAACACTAGCGCACTTTCAAGAATTTCTCGCCATACGCCATAATGTAAAAGAAGTCTTACAATGAGACAATTAGAGAGAAAGGGTTTAAAAAAAGGACACGAAAAGAAAAATTGATTCTTTTGGAGAATTTTCCAGACCCATTATCCAATTTCCCGGTTTTTTCCAGACTTTCCGGAGCCATTTTCCAATTTCCCGGCTTTTTCCAGACTTGCCGGAGCGGTAGATACCCTGACATACATACATACATCTCATAAAAGTAGCATAAATGAATTCAGAAGACCTCAAAACATGTAAATACACCAAAATCTCAAAGTCAAATTTTTTCATGATTACAATACTTTCCTTACATGGTGCATGTTTGGAAAGTAAAAAGAAAGAGAAAATCAGGTGTGAATAAAAAAAAATAGCAAAAATGGGAAATTATAACAAAAAAGCAATTAATGTTGCATTGAATTATAAAGCTGAAAAGCAATTTTTTTAATTTTGTTAACGTCTTTTTCCTTTCCCCATACATGATAAGTTCATTTTTTTTTTTTTAACTATATATCTTATTCATTCTTTTAACTTTCTTGTCTCAACTTCAATTATTTCATGCCATTTTTATTATCTGAGCCTGTCCTTTTTAATGAAGTTTTTACTTTTCAAGATTCTTTTGGGAAAAAAAAAAAAAAAAAAAGGAAACAAGAGTTAGTTTTTATTCTTAGAGCATTGGAAATTTAAACAAAGGAATGCTATAGGGAAAACATTAATTTTTAAAGGATGGAAAAAGACTGAATTTGAGATGCTGGGATTTAAATTTATCAAATTTTTACTGCAAAAAAAAAAAAAAAAATGGTGGATGTAGCGTTAATGCAAAGCTGCATGAGAGCTGCTATCTGTCCCGGGGGCGGGGTCTTGGGCAGAAGACTTTTTAAGGGGTTCTAATGTAAACAAATGGTGGAATTCACAGATAAGAAAGCAGAAAGCAACTGATCTGCTAAATAAACAAAATGGGGAATAACACAGATATTCCAATGAATGCTAGTTAAACTTTCCTACCTCTAATCTGTGTTCCTATTTAAAAAAAAAAAAAAAAGTTGCTACAAATTAAAACGTCTTATTTCTACAGAATCAGCGCAAAAATCATCTAGGTAATAGAAGACTTACTATCTCCTAAAACAGTCTAATACTTAAAAATAGCAGAGTTGTGAAAGCCTAAAAATGACAAGAGGAGTTTAAAAAACTCACATCCTTATTTAACAGAATTAAACATAGTTAAAAGTAAAACATCTCAGAACGTTAACCAGATCCCATTCGGACTTAAAAATTTAGTAAATTTATTAAAAGGTTGGCCTATAGTGGCCTCCAGACTAATTTCATACTAAATCGACGAACCGATAAACCATTGTCTTATTGAACAAACACCTCCTTACTTATTTATGCTTATAACGCAGAGGGATTCTTAGCTGATTTGCATCTGAACACGTCATCTTACTGCCAGCCACCACAACAGGAGAAATGAGACAAGAGCTACCAATCGAATTTGGCCAACAGCCAAGAGAAAAAAAAGGTGGGGAGCGCACGTCGGTCAGGAAGAAGCTGCAAGGGTTTACGTAATGTTTAAGTGCAGATAAGGGAAGGATTTATGTTTCGGCACAGAATTAATATACTGGAGAAGCGAATGAAAAGTCCTGTAGAATTTTTCAGAAACACTTGCAAGATAATATATAGGTTTAACAAAAAAAAAAAAGTGGAAATATGGTGAAATTTTTTTAATTCAGTTGAATATGCAGATTGATAAAGAACAACAAAAAAAACCGGGAAATCTGCCATTTGGCAGAAAAGTGGTATCCTTTTGTTGAGTTTATAACAGTATATTGGGCATCCAGTAATGTTAGGACAAACTTTGAAGCATGGTAGGGCACATGCTAAAGATTCAGAATTGCATAGCAATGTGGGATCAGAAACATCATTATGTATCTGTTAATAATCACCTAGGAACAAGTACTAAAATATACAGTGAACTTTCCACCCATTGTCTGTCAAAAAATGTATCTTTCACAGAAAATATGTGATTAAAATTGATAGTTTAAGAATTTTTTCATTTTCACTGCATTAATAAAACTTCTAGAGACATGCCGATTGGTTACGCAGGGTAAGCACCAGTAGCGGATCCAGGGGAGGGGCTAGGGACTTCAGCCTTCCAAAAGAGATTGCTAAAGGGTAACATTCTGCTTTATTATACACTTTAAATAGCTAAGATGATCATATTTTCTAACTTACCCCACCCCCACCCCTCCTAAAAAAAAGGCATGCATATTGGTTTAGTATAAAATTTTGATTTATAGTACATTTTAATTGGGTGAAATAAGCTTTTTAAAAAATTTCTGGATTCGCCACTGGTTGGCACCAATCGCCTGGAAAAGTCAGGGAATTTCATTTTGACAGTGATTGCCGTGAAAAAGTCAGGGAATGTTACAAATTTTGCTTTACAAATGTGGAAAATCTCAACATGTGACCAGAAAAATTATCACATTGACATTTATTAATGATTTTCTGTTTTTTCATCAGTCTGGAATTTTCCAAATTTGATTAGACACAAGTGTGGTAAGGATTAAACGATCTGTATTAATATAATGGTTATAAATTATATGTATATCCATCCTAATAATATAATCTGGAATTTTACCAAAAATGTTCTAGAAAACCTATGAAAGCCAGAGAATTTTATTTGAGAAATTGAGAGGCAACCCTGTTATGCAACTTGGTTAAAAAATTAGACAAACACTTCAACACATTTCCTTAAGTGATAGGTGAGGGAAAACAACATTTTGACCACACATTACTATATGATTGATTGCTAATTTTGCATAGTTTGAAATTAAATCTCACATCAAGTAATTACCATTCTTAGTCCATACTGGATAAAAATAAATGAAATTTGGTATGGATATAACTTATTGTATGACACAAATATATGCAATTTTAGAAACTGAAAATAATATTACAATTCTATTACCATAACATTTGCTCAAAGTAGCTTCCTTTGGCTACAATGCAAACATGCACCCGTGTCAAAAACTCTTCCTGTACTTTGTATAGAATACTCTGTGTTACACATCTGCATGCTACACATACACGATTTAGTCTGATGGACTTCTTGATTCTTTTTCATATACTTTATTTTTCAAGAAACCCCAGAGAAAGTAATCTAAGGGATTCAAGTCTGGTGATCTTGGAGGCCACTCGACAGGACCACTGTACCCAATTATATTATTTCCAAATGTTTTTGTTAGAACAGTACGAGGCTTTAGTGATTTATGTGCTGGAACACCATCAGATGAAACCACATTTGTGACAGATCTCGTAGTGAAACACACTCGTCTAAGTAGCCAGTCACTGAGCCCTCTAAAATCTGTGCATATTTTTCAGATGTTAAAGCGCCATCGAAAAAAAAATGGCCCAATTAAGTTCTCTTTCCATATGCCACACCAAACATTTATCGACCAACACACTTGATGTCTGTTCGAGCGAATGATATGCAGGTTTTGAAGAGACCAATAGTGACTATTTTATGGATTTATAGCACCCTGTCTTGTAAACTGACACTCATCGGTAAACATAATGTCACTAATGAACAACATATCATTTTGCTTATTCAAAATGAAATTTCAGAAATCAAATCTACATTCTTTGTCTCCAGGCAATAAATCTTGTACCAAAATGGGGCGATATGGATATGCACCATATGTACTTAAAATTTTCCATGCTTGCAATTTAGAATAACGACATGCTTCTTACACTAGACTGTTGATGAGCAAGAGCATATCCTAGGACATCTTCCACATGCACATGCTTTGTTAAATCCATGATGCTTCTTAATCTTTTACGATTTAGAACTCTACTGGTTTCTCTTAAACACATTATTGCGTTTTATATTGTACTAGCAGATGGGTGATTGTCATTCGGAAATTTTATAGTATACTGCTTTGCAGCCTCTTGCTTATTCTGATGAAATTCTCCATAAAGTAACGCCATTTCAGTGAAAGTAAATAAAATCTTTGTAAAAAACACACATAAGATGTTACAGGTAAGTTGATACGTATGTTTCGACCAAAAATTGTTTTGGTCTTCCTCAGTCAAAGCCCTTTGTCGCACGGAACAGAAGGTATTCATTGTATTAAACATCATCTTTCGTTTTTTATACTCAATAAGCTATGAATTCAAATATCATGAACTTTAGACAAACACTAACAAAGTAACTTAAACAACAGTTTTTCAACTCCAGTAAAATATTAAAATTTAATGTTTATCATCTGTTGCCATATCAGCAGGAAAACTGAATCTCAAGCAATTATGGTCTGCCAACCATTTTACCTGAAATGCGATATTTCATTTCAATTTATTCAAACACACTCAAAAATTTAGATGTTCTATCTTTTTAATAAATTTCTCATTGTTTCGACAAAACATTTTTTTTACACAACTTATTAAAATTCTGTTACTTCATTTACAGAAAAGATTTTCGAAAGACCCTGGATAAATTTTTCTAGATCCTTGCTATAACCTTTTGCCTAATCTATAGTTTAGAATACTATAGATTAGTATTCTAAAATTAGTTTTTCTTTTCCGCATTATGAGAGAAAATTAAATTAAAACTTATAATTGAAAATTTCAATATTTATACAGTCCCCTAACGGTTCACTGTAATGGGACATTTTGGAATGTGTGAAAAGTGACTTAAGTCAAAATGTTTGTTGCTTCATAACTCGGTGAATTTTGATCATATAAGGACGATTTTTTTTTCTTTTTTTTTCTTTTTCTTTTTTTTTTTGTTTTTGTGTGTGTGTGTGTGTGCATGAAATTGCATAAAGAAAATTTTTTCTAAATATAACTGATAGGACCAGGGGACCATATAAAAATTTAAATTTCATTAATTTTATAGGAAGTTATTTATTAACTTCAATTGTTTCATATAATAGATTATACAATTTAAAGCATTTTTGCAACTGGAATTTTGTGTCCCTGACTAACGGTTTAGGAAATAGTCATTGGACAGCGTTAGCACTAGGCACCCTGTATATAGTATACACAACAAACAATATAACTACAGTTTTGAGAAAATAAGTCGCAATATATTTCTAACAATCATTTTAAACTGTTTTATGAATTTTTAAGGGAGGGGAAAAAATGAAAAAGGAGAGCACAATGAATCGGATTCGAACCTGGGACCTTTTGATCTCCGTCGTCAAGCGTATCCATGGCACCACCGAGAATGCAAATCGTTTGCCAAATAATTCGTATATAACAATGTATCAAATGTTTAAATAGAATTTTCTTGAAGTCGGCGGCTAATTCTTTGGCATTTTGCTTTACTATGGTCCCCCTATAACCCATCAGCATTTCATCAAAATTGGTAACCCCAACGCCTGAGCCTCCCAGGGGTTGCTCAAATTAGATTTTTCCGGACCTCAATAAGAAAAGCAATTGTCAATATTTTCATCAAAGCTTATTTTCTTTCGCCAAACTAATTTTATTTTCGCAATTTGCGACGTTGGCGATTGACAGCGTGACCCCTGGCCTCCCCTTGCAAGTTTAAATCAAAATATCATCCAGGTTTCTTGTAACACTAAAGAAGGTATAAATAGTCCAAATATTCAGCATTACTTAGTGCCAAATCACTTGAAAAGTAAAGCATTTTTCACTCTCTTTCCAGGCTGTATTGTGAATATTTTTTACAAATAAAGTCAACTACCCTGGCATTAGTGAGATTTTGTGCTTCTTGGGTGAACTATTGTATGAATAAATAATCATTGGTAAAATATCAAAATAAAATGTGGTGATATCAATACCTGGGGTGTGTTTAAACTTGAGAAGAAAAATGTGCGTACTTTTCAACTTTGTTGAGTGTTAGCTGCCAACATGCATGTAAATCTTTAAAAAAATGGCAGTTGCTTTAATTCAAAAACAAGTATAAATAAGGCTTAATGGATTGTTTATTAAACACAAAGTTGAGTATTTGAACTTTCTGACACAAAGTCCTATTTGTACTGATGATACTCTCTACATAATAAAAGCTTAAATCATAAATAAAGTATTTTATTTTATTCATTTTCTAAATCATGATGTGTTTGAATAATCTTGTTTGTCCCTGAAAAAGAACTACAAATGCCCACACACCAAGCTCAATAGAGAATATGCGAATGCTATTGTAAATACGAATGTTTTGACTAACCATGCATGACAAAAAACACTCAAAAGAAACTGGTGTTTAAAAGATGAAATAATTAAAACTTTGTAAAATAACACACATAAAAGGTACTTACCAATCTGATTGATAAGTATTTTTTATGAAGTTTTATATATTTTATCCATGCATGTTTGTAGAATTTATGGCATGAAGAGGCATATGTATGAAGCTAACTTAAGTCTATGTCTTTTCAACTATATTAATTACTTTTTTATAATGGAACAACTTCATTGAGCTAAAGCTGCCAGAGATATAAGGATATCAGGTACTAGTAAAACTTGGGTAAAGCACTACATAATTTTTTAAAAACAAATTAACTTAGTATAAAGTTAGCATAAGTTTCATACCTTTAAAAAAATAATAAATTGCATACAGCTAAAATAAAAATACATTAGGTAGATTTTATTTTCATCCCACGGTTAATGTATACATAAGAGGGTAGGTTAGATTGGAACTACATTTTAGGAGGATTTTAAACATGAATTTAGTTAACTATGCACTGCATTAAGACAGGTAAGAAACGTTAAAAAATAATGGAATAGATTGGTATATGTTTGTAAAAGTGAATTGCACATTCCTGACTTCATTAAACTTTTAGCACAAGACAGTAAGTAAAATTCATACTTTTATTTACATATTTTACAATAAATAGTCATAAAAATATACATTTATTTACATTTTTATGGCTTTGTATACTTATTTTTTTCTACAGTGATGAAGCTCTTTATCCTTTGTAATAAGTGTTTATTATTTAAATTTCTTAAGTATGTGAGGAATGAACAATCTAAGGAAGAGAGAAAACATACAACAGTTATAATAATTCGAAATACATTAAACTAAAAGTTCTAAACATTAGTTTAAAAAGATGAAAATAAAATAGTATTTAATAACAAAAACAAATAAATGACAGCTTATATCTGTATAAAACAAAAATTGCACAAGTGGTACCTGATTGGGGGGGGGGGGGCATCCAAGTGAAAAAATGGACCAAATGATAACTGACTATATCTCAAAGTAGCATTCTATACCTAAAAGTCCAGTTACTTATTTAACATGCTGTATTAATGTATAATAATGCACCACACTTTTAAAAATGCCATTAATATGTTAATTAACATCAAGAGAAACAGATAACTTTTATTAAAAACCTCATAACTTAATTTTGTTTATCTCATGCAAATAACAATAATGTCAAACTAATGATCAAAATCATTTTGAACCTCTTCTTTTCCAGTTTCCCCTAACTGAAAGTGTTATGTGCGAGATGCAGCTTTCTATTACTGCATTAGCTGAAAACAAGGTGCCTCTTTTTGGGTTACACAAATGAAATAAAGAAGCGATGATCATCTAAAAACAATTTCAACTAGGAAAAAAGTAACTATTTGTAAAATAACATTTTATAACGTTGCATTTATGAGAAATGTCTCATTGCATTGCTTGGAATTTCATGAAGGGACAGTTGCACATCCTGTTTTGTAAAGTGTTGTATCGATTGTAATTTTGTTGCAGTATCATTATAATAAAGTATTTTGTATAGTATTTTGTAAAGGGGCCCTAAAACGATCGACAATTTTGACTGCAATCCCTGCAATGGAAGGGGGAGATGCAAGTTTTGACAAATAAGAGAAAAAAACGACATACCAGGAAAAAGGAGTTGGAAGAGAAGGACTGCTAGACGTTGAAGGGTTGCCAGGTGACAATAGACATCAGTCATTGCCCAATGGGGGAATGGATAAAAACAGTGCACTTTACTTGCCCTCAAAAGTAAAACCGCACCGAGTGTTTTTTTTTTTTTTTTTTTTTTTTTTTTTTTAAGGTGTCTTACCAATTTAAAAAAAAAAAAAAATTGTTCTTGAGAGTGAACTACAAAGCATGGGGCAGTTTTATTGGGCTTCAATGGATTTTTAAACAGGTAGGGAGTTACTACAAAAAAAAAAAAAAAAAATGCTTCTGACAAAGGCCAGGATGTAGACAGGAAAAAAGGATGAAAAGTGGAAATTTTGTACATTACCTAATTAATGTAAGAGGCACATTTTACTAATTGGAAAGATTTTTGTATGGGATCCACATAAAAATTTATTTTTTTATTTATTTAGATTTAATGCTCTTAAAATGTTAATCGATACTATAAAATTCTGTACCTTTTCTCTCCCTCTTTCTCTCTCTCTATATAACTTTGTGATTTATTGTATACTAGGTGCCCCCATAATAAAGAGTTCAATTACGGCCTGTTGTGGCCAAAGCCTTCAATACAGCGGCTGGCCATTGGAACAACAACAAAAAAAAATTTCAATATACATGTTTAACGGTTTCATTAAAAATTAAATAAAGGAAGAATAAAGGTTATCAATTCAATTTCTTAAGGGAAAAATATTTTTATTAAATATGTGCTTTAATCTATATTAACCTAAAAAATCTACTATTACTACCTATTAATTATATTAATATTATCTATCTTCATTTCTCCTTCTTTAATGCTCAATCTAAAGAAACAGATTAGATATTTTAAACCAATGATGCCTTTCTACTCTTTGATGATTCTTTAGAATTTATGCATTGCCATTTAAACAGCTCTCCATATATTTTTAAGCATAATTCTTGTCAGATTGACGTATTTAGCACCACAAAATATTTCATCTCGACGTGGTGATAATATCCAACCTGTCCCAATTTAAATATTTACCTCCATGGGTGTCTCGTGTAAAACATCAAACTGTATAACCTCGAGGAACTATTTAGAATAGTTCAAATTGCAAATAGGACGTTAAATTGTGTTGCAGAGTTTACAAATTTCACGCAACTTTTAATTTATGACATCATGTTCCGACCCAGAATAGTTCAGTCTGGTTATTTCTCGCAGTAGTTTTCAAAGAGATATTGAACTATACGACGTTGAAAACTCTCACTTGCAACAGAACTTATTAAAGTTAATTTGAGAAATGTTGGGTTTATTCCTAGTTAATCGGTATTTTAAATATTTTCCGGAGCTATTTTGCTAATGATGTAACTTTTCTGCAAGAGCTTGCTAAGTTGCTGGAATTCAACAAAAAAAAGTATAGCTAATATAGATACCGCCAAAAGTCGTCCAAACTTGGCGACATTTTGCATGATTTTTGGGAATACATACAACGACCGTTGTCTAACCAATAGTGAACACTATGTATTATGTTATTCAGAATTTTTCCCCTTTAGGCAACATTCGAATTTCCCAAGATTTTAAAAAATGCAAGTCTCCTTTCGTTATCACAGTGGCTGAAAAATCATAGTATTCAAAAATTGCCAAGCTCGCGCATTAAACAAAATACTTTGGGTTTTTATAATAGTAAATTTTTACGTCAAAGCCTTTTAACTAAATTTGGGATTCACTCTACTTACCATCATAGAAACCAGTTTATTGACCAATTCTAGTTTTATTATTGGTTTAAAAACTGGAATCGTCAATGAAACTGGTTTATAATGGTGGTCAATAGAGGTCTGCATTCCAGCCCTAATTACATTTCAAACTGATTTTTGAACTCATGACGTCAAAATGACATCATTTTCAGTTGCGTTATCTAACATGAATTAGTGAAAGAAGAAAAAAATGCACGTTGTTTTACTTTTCTACATCATCTGATAAGGTGGGCATTTATTTTTTTGCTTGTGGGGTAATTTTTCTAAGCTAGTTAACCTAGTTAGGATTTCTAATGCATTTTTACACGTGTGACATCAAAATGACGTCAATTTCACTTGAATTATTGAAGGTATTAAATAAATAAATCTAACTTTGTCAACTATGCTCACTAATGTGCTCAAATCGGACATTTGGGTAGCTTTCAACCTTGAAAATTGCGAAAAATCATTAAAAATTAGGGAACAGGTGGATTTTTAGAATTTTAAAGTTGACTACAGACTATTCTATGCCATTTTACATATTTGTGCAAAATTTCAAGTCCATTGGTCGGACGGTGTGGGAAGAGTGTCCGGACAAACAAACAAACAGACAAACTTTCACATTTATATAATAGATGTCTATGATCAATATTTAATGAATAAAAACCTAGGTCAGTGTTTGTGGACTCCCTGTATATACTGGCAGGTAATTTTTTTTTTTTTTTAATAAGCAGATAATTTAGACATCAGCAGATATTTTTTTTAATCTCTCATTATTTACATAAGCTGCACATGTTTATTAAACTTGTATGTAAGTTGTGCAATTTTCAAAAACATGTGAAAGACCACTCAAAATTTCAAGCTCAGTGGCCACTGGCCACCTACAAATTTACTGAATTTTGACCTCTATTTGGTACATGTTCGGAAATTAATAAATATCTTAATACTGTAAATTGCCTCTTTATAGATTCATGCTCATTAAAGACAAATGAAAAAGCAGCAATACAGTTTTAAAAATACTAGATCAGTATAATAATTCAATTTAAACTTATTTCTTAAGTAAAACTCATTTTTAAGTTTAAACCTAATTTTTTTTTTTTTTTTTTATTCAGCTGTGCAAAAGAAACTAGTGCATTTTCCCCTCGCAGATTCCTTTTGCAACATAACTGATATTCATTTGAAACATCAAATTATCAGTAAAAATCTGAATGTTAGGTTCTTGTTCATTTTTTATGTGATTTTTACTCCACTGTATTTGGAATTCTTTGGCGGCATTCTTGATAATGTGCTTATAAGTAGTGCCAAATTTCAAAATATTTTTAGATAAATTTAGTGAATATTCTCATATTCAAACAGGATTTAAAAAGTCATAATAAATTCTGCAAAATCATAAATATAGAAGATAATAAGAAACTATGAAATAATGTTACCCTGTGAATTAGGGTTATAACCAGAAAAATATTTCAGATGGGGAATATTAAATAAGTCATGAGTAAACAAACAGAATTTTTGCCCAATAGGAAGCTTAACCCATTAAACACCGCTATGAGAATCAGATAGAAATTTTTTAATGTATATACATTTTTTACATACATTACATGCCTCTATTATAGAACAGTTGAAAATTTTTTTTTAAACTCAAACCATTTAGGAAATATAGCATGTTCCCGTAGCGGGAGCTTTGGCGTCTTATGGCTCCATTTTGGGTACAGCAATTCCTTTTTTTATGCAGATGCTGCTCAAAACTGTATAAATAAAGTAATTATTTTTGTTGTTGATACTATAAATGTACAAAATAACCAGCCAAAAAGTGCCAAGCCTTTCTTTATTGTTGAACAGTAGCAAAATCAAACTGGAAATGCTAACTAGTGGGAGGGCACCAAAGCTCCCGTTCTGGGAACAAAAAATATAAGCGTTTATAACATTCCTTTATAGGAATCTATTCATGCAGGATTTTAAGAATGCTGTTCTTCAAGATGTTGGTTTTAAATATGCATTCTACTTGAAACATTTAAGTGACCATTTATTTTTTTTTTTAGTTTTTTTTTTTTTTAGTTTTATAAAAGACAGTCATAAAGACAAAATTTTACTTTTTAAAAATTAGAAAAAAAAAAACATTAAATCAAAATATATTGTTCCGATAAAAATATATAACACACCCTATAGTGTAAATGTTTATATAAAATGTGTATTTCGTAAATTGCGTTAAAATATTTTAAGAAAAAAAATATATAATTGATGTTCCAGTAATGGGAGCTTTGGCGCTTAATGGGTTAAGCAAACTAATCTGAAAATTTCAGGTGTGTGATATATCCTGATATCCTCCCTGACTATACCCTGCTGTGAATAACATGACTTAACAATCTAGAGCAGGGGTTGTTAAATTTATGCAGACAGAACCCTATCCTAAATCTAGGCATTTTAACATCGTCCAATGAAATTTTAATTTCTGGCTCAATAATCTGGAAACACGTCGATCAATGAATTTTTTCCAGGGTCCCATTTTTGCGAAAACTGCTTATTTTAGTGAATTTCAACACTTTTTTGGGAGGGAATTTTCATACCAATTTTTAATAAAAGTCACTTTTTTTGTTAAAATAATTGGTAAAACAGATTAAAATGCCAATGAACGGCTGTTTTAATAGGTTGTAATTTTGTGAAGGGGCCTTGAAACAGACCTAATTTTCATCTGCATCGACCCCTGGGAAATGACTGTGTTATAATAAAGATTGTAAAAATGTCAAGCACATAGTGCTCTTACCTAGGCAGTGGAAACAGAAACATTAAAAAATGTCAACTTCTAACAAAAGCTTAAATATCAAGAAATTTTTAAACGATATGATATATTGGATAAAAATCACAGAGCATAATAATAATTTCATGTTTTATTTATTGTCTTAAAAATATTTTTTTGTTCCAAGCTTTTTGGCTTTTCATTAACTAACCTCTTGAGCTGTTTGCCGCTACTTAAATTTCACTAACCACCAAAGTTTGTGGACCATAGTTTAAGAACTTATGTTCTAGAGGGTGTGTGATGATACAAATTACTTGTATATGTAATATTCCAAAAAATACTAATTTACATACATCAGTTCTTTATATAGAATACTTACCACATAAAGAAGAAATTGGAACAATCTCCAGAACTTCAGATTCGTCTGATAAATTAAGCTCATTAATTTTCTGTAAATATTGAAGTACATTGCAACTCCATTGGTTACTTTGATAATTTTTGAAAATCCATATTTGACCTACATATGCTGGAGCAATATCTTCAGGTAGAATAGTAGAAAACTAAATTTTGAGGAAAAAAAAACAAAAAACATTACATATATATTAAATTTTTAGTACCTAAATATATATATATATAAATTTCCTGGTCTTTTCAAGTGAAATTTAAAGAAATTCCAGTCAACAGCAGGTACACATCCCACACTGAGTAAAACACACACATATGTGTATGTGTGTGTATGTTATATATATTGATGACAATGATAATATTCTGATAGGCCAAGGTTCCCAATTGGGTACATCCAATTAAAAATTCATTCAAAAATGAAATTTTATCAATATTGACTTGTAAAAATTAGCAGATAAAGTTAAAAGATGACTTCATTTTTTGAAATAGAAGTTGTATTTGTATCATTAGTGGGAAACTGGACAAAAAATCATGAAAATAGCCATTTTCATAAATTTTTACAGAGATATCTTGATACACCCCCCCCCTCCCTCTTCAAACTTAATTCGCACCTTTACTGAAATTTAAAAATAAATCCAGACTTAATATTTCACTTATTATTTAAACTAAATTAAAACCAGTATATTCAGTTTTTGAAATCAATGTAAATTATATTCAGGAATGACCCATGCTCCCAATTGGAAACAGTGAAAATTCTGTTTAAAAAATTTTTCCCCCATTCAAATGACCAATATCCTTTAACTGATGCATTGGAAGACAAAATATGCAAAAAACTAATTTAAAATATGCCTGGATCTCAATACGGTCTGTAAAAGGTTAAAATTAGTTATTCACAATAATTAATTACACCAGAATAACAATCTTCAAAAAAACAGGTATGACAAAGAGAGAAGCCTGTTCTGTATCGGCTAATTTATACTAGTTAAATTATTAATTAATTCACTACAAGTGCCATTATAATAATAATATTATTATCTTCAGGTATGTAGATGATATTTTAGTTTTACTTAAAAACATTGTAGATAATTTTAATTATAGTTTTTATCCTGGTGAGCTTATCTTATCTGATAAAAGGACTTCTGTTATAATTGTTAATTTTTTATTAAACTATTCACATTAATTCTAATATACCTTATACTGATATTTATGGATAAAAGAAATTATATTTCAACTTCAGTGTCAATATATATGTTAATTTTAATAGTTTATATAAATCTCTCTTTAACAATCAATATCTTGCTACAAAAGTTGAACAATAACCTTGTTTCTATATCACTATAATCAGCAAACTATAATTTATTATTACAGAATATTTTAAAATATAATTATATTTCTAAGATTGTCTATAATATTTACAATAAGTTTAAGGACCTGCGGTTTCTTCATACCTGAGGTAAATTTTGCAAAATTTGGCAGCTGTTCAGAAAGAGTTAAAATAAAGCTTGCAATATGCATTGCTTATTTTCTTCCAATTAATCATAAAATAAAGAAGATATTAACCTTTTAACATACTTAAAAACACAAAAATGCATTGATGAACAGTAATAAGAACAAATACCATAAAATATCGCACAAAAGCATCTCCTCCATCTTAATTGGGAAATTGAGATATGTATGGGGAGAAGGTGCATAAATTATAAAAAATAAGCTAAAATTTAAAAATTGACCAGTATTTTCTTCTAAAATTCAGAGTCATGAAAATAATTTTAAAACAAAACTATACTATATATATTTAAGTTGCAATGATAAAAAAATAAATACAGAACTCTTGGTTAACAGACATTCAACTAACCAGAGAAATTTACCTCAGGTTAGTTGAATCCTCCCTTCATCCCATACATTGTTTTAAAACATTTTAAAAGAGGATTTAGAGAACATCTAAATGTAATATACATGTTTTACTGTAAATAAATAAAAGAAACAAAAAAACAGTAAAAACTTACCATTTCAAAGAGCGATAAAATCAAATATATTAATCCAGCCATATATCTAGTTAACAAGCTCTGGGTGCACAAAAACAGCATTTCACCTCCTTTAAAAGTCTTAAAAAAAAAAAAAAAAAAAAAAAAAAAAAAAAAGATGTGTGATGACTTTTGAAGATGAAGAGCATTTTACTAATTGAGAATTTTTTGTATGAGGTCCATATAAAAATTTAAATTTTCTATTTATTTAATCTCTACTTTTATCTCTTATTTAATCTCTACTTATTATATATCTACTATTTTCTCTCCCTTTTTTCCTACTTATTTATGTCATAACCGAGGCTTTACACAGAGATGATTAAATTCATTCTAAATTAAGTTTATATCACAATTAAAGCATTATTTACAATTCTGTACACAGATATGAGCAGATATGATTAGCATCTTGATTACATGATGATGTGATGGAAAGTGCAAGAAATAACGTCTGCACACTTTTTTTTTCTTTCTTTTCCAGAAATGACTATAATTTGTTTGTCTATTCTCTACCAGGGGATAGCCCTTCCTTCTGAATTTTTAGTTCAGAATTATGTAGCAATGTCCTGATTTGGTAGTAAATATGGGAGAGGAATTATGGCGAAACACTGGAATCATAAGTTTCACTTGGGAAGGAGCAATCGCATTATGCTTCACAATCATATTAAGCAGATGCCATTAAAAAAGCTATATAATTTAAAGAAGTAGAAAAAACTATATTAAAGGTAACAATTTGGGCTTGTATGACCTATATATGTGTGTGTGTGTATTTATATGACAAAAAAAAAAGTTTAATTATTTCCACTTTTAAAATATCTCATTTATAAAACTGAATTTAAAAGAAAATATCAATTAAATTAGAATTATGATTATGTTTTTTTATTGCTCAGTAAAGCTTGTAACATATGCCTTTTGTTGCCCATAACATATGCAATAATAAAGATTTAAAATTTAATGATTAATGTAATGTGCATACTGAAAATTACTATCATTTAAATTATACAAGGTGTCTCAAAAAGGTGGTATTTTTAATTATTTATCTATCAGATATAAGGGAGCAATGTAAATTGAAAAAATGTTCCAAATAAGTTTAGAAATAAGACTTCATTAAGAAAAAATTCCTCTTGTTCATTTACAAAAATTTACACTTTTTAATTTTGTATATGAACCCGTACAAAAAAAATTCCCAATTAGCTTAATGTGCCCCATATAATAATGAGGTGATGTACAAAATTTGAGAATTATATCCTAAAAACTGCAGAGGTATGAAGATAAATATATGCTAACTTAAACCACTATTCAATGGCTCTTGAAAGGAAAAAAACGAAAGAAGGGAACATCAGATGATCCCATTTCAAGGATTCTACAGAAATTATGAAAGAAAATATTTTTTCCACTATAAGTGTTCGCAATAAATGTTTATATTCAAATTTATGTGTAGCCCCCTATCATCTTTGTTTAAAGATATCTCTGAGATCTTTCATTATGAAAGGTGAAATTTTGTACATCCACTCAGTGTATAAGGCACATTTTATTGATTAGGATTTTTTTTTTTTTTTTTTTTTTTACAGGGGTCGCATAGAAATTTAGAAAGTAACTTTTTGAAAACAAAAGGAATTTTTTCTTAGCGGAGTCTTATTTCCAACCTTATTTTGAACAATTTTTTTTAAATTTACATTGCCCACTTATCTCTAATAGATAAAGAATTAAAGCCCCTCACCACTTTTTTGGGACACACTATATATTAATTCAAGATGGAATAATTATGAGATCATTTAAAAATAAAATTTGTTGACTCTATATGTTAACAAAGTTTTTATGCATTTATTCTATTAAATTCCTGTGCCATTCTGCTTCTAAAATATTACAGAAAAATCCATCACATGAAGCAAAATCTGAAGGTACTATAAAAAGCCAATTAATGTAAATATACCAAAAATGGAAAACGCAAATTCTGGCATGTCTTATGCAATATTATTAAATTTTATCTCAGCCTGAGGATGAGCGAAAGACACCTTTGGATGATCTGACATTGAGGGAATCATTATCAATTTTTATATTTTTATAAAGGAGAATTTTTTGTATTTGCATTTGAAATAATAATATTTACGATTTTCAAGTAATATTTCAAAATAAAATTACAATATCAATTTCTTTAAACTACTTTTTATACAGTAAATGCAATGTTTGCACTTTTAATTACTTGAAATATCTGTAGTAAGTAAATATGGTCTAAAAACAATATACATATACCTTTAAAATAGAAAGTACTATTCTTGTTAACATTAATTTAATATTACATTCAGAGTGCAAAGAACTCTCCCAAGTTGTAGTATTGATGTATACAAAATAGAAATTAAGTGGTGAATTTGAAGTCAAATCTGCATCCATGTTTAAGTAAGAACTCTACAGGGGAAAGAAAATAATAAATAAATTTTAAAATAAGTTACTGGTATAAAAGCATTTCAAAAAATTGTAACAAACTTCCATTTTTATTTCTAAATAATATATTTATATAAAAAGATAGTTAAAAATAGTTACATTTTATGCTAAGCATTTCATATCAATATTAAATTAATATACTATGATTTTGAAAAGTAGAATATTTGAGATATCCATATCTACAGAGTTGTTAGAGCTAAACCTAATTAAAATTTTATATGTAATTAAGTGATTTTTAATATAGCAATAAAAACATTAATAATTCAAACCTAAAACACATGGAATGTAATACTAAACTGGTTCTGCCAAAATATAGCCAAATTTGGTATTAAAAATAATTACTTTGCATAACTGAAACTTTTACCTGTAGAATGTTGAGATTTTGTATTTAAAATTGACTAATTGTACATCTCTTGATTGTAATTGACAGGGTAATTTATATGCATAGTCATCCAAAAGCCTTTCAATACATTAAGGTCTATGGATACCTTCAATTCATTAAAAGTCTGTGGTCAATCCCTATTTTGGCTATGCCTTATGCCTAAACTATTTCTAGCTTAACAAATCTTTAAAGCAGAACTCAGCTTGGAGATATCTCTAATATTTGGCTAGAAATTGTTAAACCTTAATATTGTTTCTCTTTCAAATGAAATAAGTTTAGATGAAGTGCAAAGAAAGTATTTATGATTTATTAGACGTACAAGGAAGTCATGTGGTGTTTACATCAGATTATTATTATTATTATTATTATTTATTTATTTATTTGTACAACATCTACAATTTACCAGCTCAAAACCACTAAATCTAGCAAAACAGCCACTTTATTTTTTCAAAAAACTCTGAAATCAGGTTATTTTGTTATATTACATCCTAAGTCCTTATTCTATTACCAACATAATTCTTGCTGTGTTTCTGCATGCAAATGTTATTTTGATTTAAAATGACTATTGAGTTATTTTTATGAATTACAGTTCTATCCATGCTTAGATTCAAGAATTTAAATCATTTTATGCAGCCAAAAACTGCCAAGCGTAGTAATCGTGATGCTCCCCCCCCCCCCACTTTTTCTTTCTTTTCTTTTTTTTTTTTTAATGCCCTCTAAAATAATTTGAATTTCAAAATTTAAATCAGCTGTCTGATCCCTGAATTTTTCTCATTTTATTTATTTATTTTGTTCATTTATTAATTTATTTTTAAAATATCTATCACATGTTTGTATGGAGACTGGTTTTTTCCCTGAGTAAATCAAGCAAAAGCATATTTTGAAGTAACCCTTGTAACAACGTAACGTTAAAAAAAAATAAAATAAATAAAAAGCTTTCCTTAGAATCGGTGTGAAGAAAAGTAATCATATGTTAAGAACACGCATTGAACATATGTTTTGGGGGCAAAAAAATTATCATCTATTTAGAAACAAAATATTCGAAACCCACAGAAAGCAAACAGACAAAGTAAGAGGAAACAAGCTACCATGATATGAACTCATACTAAATCTCACAAAGGTTTGAATTTTAAATCCATAAAGCCATTAAACTATTGATACTAACCAAAAAAAAATGAACACTTCAAAATTAGCTTTTTTATGTTATCACTCATTACTAATAGATTTTGATAGTGCTCATCACATATATTATTATTATTATTACTACTACTACTAGATGGGCAGGCCTTTGAGCCCAGTATGACACACTTTTTACAACTTCATTTAATTAAACTTAATAAACCTTAGTTGAAACAAAAAATATATAGAAATTTAGACCTCCCCACATCCATGAAATGTCTCCTAAATAATGCGCAAAATGAATCTGATAGCCATAAAAGACTATCTTGAGAACAAAATCGACAGTTTGCCTAAGATATCCTTTACCTTAAACACCTGTATGTTTTGCTAGAAAACCACCTATAGTTTTAACATTTCCCTGCCAATCATTAAAATGCTATGCAGAGTTGTAGCTAGTGTTTTCAGCACCCGGGGACAACTGAAAATTTTGCACCCCCTTGTATTTGTCAAAATGTAATGGGGGATTTTTTATATACAATTTTTGGCACCCCTTGGATATTGCGCTCGGGGATAGATGCCCACTCCTTGCCCCCCTCTAGCTATGCCACTGAGCAAAGGTCAATTTTTCTATCTGTTTCACAATTAATAAATGTGCTATCCACAAAACACTAAAGGATGGCAAAGAGAAGTGTAAATCTTTCAAATTTTTTGTACGTGTTTTTATGGAAAAAATTATCTGTTATTTTCAAAATTAAAGTCAGAATGGGAAAAAACAATATAAATAAATTTTAAAAAATTAATAAATCCACAATAACATTAATATGGATAGTACATAGAAATGTTAATATTTCTGAATTTTTATTCTGGCTCTCTGACTGATAGGGTTCAGGGGCTGGAACTGGAACTGGAGTTTTTAGCAAGCTTTTCAGTTTCTATATACCTGTTGGGGCTTACTCCACACATTTTGATGGAGAATTGAAAGCCATTCATGTGGCTCTCCTTTGACTTCAGCAATACAGGCCATCTCCTCTTACCAAGAGTGTAAGAACATATGTGTTCAGCAGTGTCAGGAAGTTTTAAAAGAACTTTCCCACAAGATATCTTTTCAATGGGTACCTTCACACTGCGGTATTTATGGGAACGAAATGGCAGATATGCTTGCCAAAAAGGGGGCTGTGGTTCTCCAAAAGCCAAAAACGAGTGCAAGCTTCCATTCTATTAAGCTTCTGACATCACTCACATATCAAAAGACTTTTAGAGATTTTGCCACTTGAGCTTGTGATGGCAAGCCTTGAGGTTTTCTCTCAACAAATCCAGCTTTTGTTCCTGAACAGTCGCAGTTGCTTCTTTTAGACTTTTGACGGGGCATGACTGTCTACAGCAATGTTTCCCAACGTGGGGCCCATGCCCCACAGGGGGGCAATTTGATTGTTAAGGGGGGCAATTCGAAAATGGACTCGACACGAGTTTAATCCTTTTGCTCGGGGCCATTTAAATGCAATACTAGATTTCGGTGCCAAAATTGAAAGAAAAAAGCAAATTCTTAAATAATTGCAGCCAATAAATATTATAAATTCGTTTGACGAAACCAAAATATTTACTATGTTTAGTAAAAAATATTTAAAAAATTATTTATTGTGCTTCGTTAACAATTTCCTAGTGATTTCTTCCTAAAACCTATCATTTAAGTTTCTTAAGTGGTGCCGACCAGCTTGTATAGTGGATAAAAAAGCACCGTACTACGGTTTCGGGTTCAACTCTCAGGTTTCGATCCCCGACTGGGCGTGGCTGTCATTTGTGTTTGTCCCTTCATAGGGGGCGATGTTGGTCCACCCACTAGGTGCCCCCATAATAAAGAGACCAACAACTCTGGCCTTAGTTGTGGCCAATGCCTATAGGCAAAAGGCCCGCCATTGTAAATAAGAAAAAAAAAGTTTCTTAAGTGAATAATTCAATTTTTTAATATTAAAAATTATGTATATGTTACATAGGGGGCATAAGAATTTTAGAAAGGCTTAGATGGGACATGGCACAAAAAAGGTTGGGAAACACTGGTCTACAGAATCATTTATTTTGCATTGGACTAGCAGATTCACCTTGTGTGTTTTATGTGATAGTGGACAGCCAATGACGGCAGAACATTTGGATGTCAGTGAGTAAAGCACGGACAGATTTTTCTTGTCGATTTCAGCATTATGGACAGGCTAGGAGTTTAATGGCCTAACAGCCAATGTAACTGGCATTTGACAAATAAATTCTGGGCTTCAATAAAAAATAAAATAATTGGCATGCTTCTATAATAATTTTGGATATATTTTTCTATAATTTTCATTGTTATTTCTTTTCCTGCTTTTGATGAAATTAAAACTAACAATTCGATTTTCATATCTCAAGATTTTAATGTTATTAAAACATAATATTAACTTTCAGAAATCTTTGAAATAGTGTTGAAAATTTATTTAAAAATTACTAAAAATCATGACTTTTCAGTCAGAAGTTATATTTTGTACTAGTTTACAGTTCTATCTTACTGGATCATAAATAGATAATTTTAAAATGTGCTTTAAAAACTTCTTTCCATAGGGAAAAAAAAAAAAAAAACATGGAAAGTAACCACATATTGTGCCATCAAAACATGGAATACAAAAGTTTTGTAGTTGTCCAGCTGATGATTAATTTGACTTTTTTTGAAAAACAGACTACGTAAATTCTTTATTATCATTGAATACAGAAAATAAATGATTCAAATAACATTTCTTTACATTTTTCAGTAGACAGTGAGCATATTTAAAATGCTGATATTTCTTAACTATTAAAGTAAGAAAAATAAAGGTGTAAGTTGATAAGATGTTCAAATTCTAATGATGTAACATTTATTTATGTAATATTAAAATAATTCAACATAAATAAATGTTACATTATTAGGCATTCTTATACTAATCTGTATAAGAAGATAATAGTTACACTTGCAAGAAAATGTAGAATTCAATGCAAATTTTAGTTGAAAGTGATATTGTAATTGCAATATTGAGAACTATTGATATTAAACAGGAAACATCTTTTTTTCCTAGGCCACAATCCCTACCCCTTATATTTAACATAAAATTTTAGAATAAAGTAAGGGTAATATATTCCTCTCATGTTTCTTTAGCTATGGGGCAGTGTCAGTAACAGACTAATTATTAAGTAAAAATTTCATTACACAGCATTATAACAGGACAAAACTGGTTTGTATGAAAGTGAAACTGACTTTTTAAATAGAAAGTGTACTAAAACAATAATTTTAACATATCACCTTTAAATCAAAGTTTTGCTCCAGATGTAACAATAGCGAATCATTCTCAATACATCTTCTGGATGGAGTAGCTACTACGATACATTTTTCTGAATCTTGTTCTTTTAAAGCAGCCTCTAAGGAAGCATCAGAATACCAATAATTTTTGTATTTCATATGCAACAGAATATCTACCTACATAAATTAAAATAGAAGCATAATTCAAAAATGATGATTATTAAATTAACCTAATATATAACACTGATTAAAACCTACCCAACAAATTTGGAATCAATAAAATATAACTGAAAAATCTAATTTTGAACAATGGTGTAACTAGTAACTTTTTTTTATTTAATTTTCATAACTTGCGTAAATGTTACTATTAAGTCACATTCTTCATATTTAATCCACATTACACTAAATCTACATAATCTGCAGTGCAGAATAAGTATACATAAGTAACTAAAATCTAACATACCTGTGGATCAAGAGCAATTTTGTTCCATAAATGAAGAAGCAGTGAACAGCAAAATTTGGAGTTTTGGATACATGATACTTTTTTTCCACAAGTAATCCAATTTTCTAGGTTTTTGCTCTTCATTCTTTTCTTTATATCCTATTAATATAAACCACACTAAAATTTAGAATAATATTTTAAAAACTATAACAGAAAAGCAGTTTGTGCTAAGTATATCTATGTAACTTAAATTCAAACAGTTCAAAATTAACTTTAAAAGAAGATATCTTTCACAACTTTTTCTATTGAGCAAACATTTCTTAAAAGGATAAAAAGGAAATTACCTATGTAAAATAACACCTATAATGTAACACACTGATAAAATAAGAAATACCCTTAAACAAGGTTCAAAAAAGCAAAATACTGCTTAATTCAGTGCAAAAATGATAACTTACAGGTAATGCAATCAAATGTCGGAAAATACCTTTAGCACCCTAATTCTTTTAACCCTTCAATCAATTATACCAAAATTGTTCATGTTGACATTTTCTACAATCCATTGGATATTCAAAAAATTTTAAAAGGAAAAAGTTGATAATTTTTCTCAAGCTTTAGATACTTCTTTTAGTCTAATACTATATTTCACATTCAAAAGATCAATGCAATTATATTTTGAATCACTTTCTTTACCTGTGTATTTCTGAGAAGTCAATGTGTAAAAAGATTCATACTGGTATATCATAGCATATAAAACATTCATAATAAAGACAAATACAAAGTAAACTAAACTAAAAGTTTAAAATACAAAATAATAACCTTCCAAGAAAATTGCCATGCAAAATTTTCATGTTTTCTTTTCTTGTTGGCTGGAAAACAAGTGTTTATTCTATTTTCAACATCTATTAGTTTATCATACCACTGCATTGATGAAGATTTCTTTATATTATTGAATGTGTCACCAACAGCATAGAAATATGAGGCTTTCATATTTATGCTTGGTTCATAGTCAAAACCTGACAGCACCTAAAAATAGAAAAACAGAATAACAAAAATTCAATAAAACTATTTTTCAGCAAAAATCATACATAAATTGATTTGTTTTTCTGCATTAGACTTAATAGCATAAAGTAGTCTGGACCATGATAATTACAAAGAGGTTTAATGTTTCAGTCTGTGACACACTTTTGATTGTATGTCTGTATGTACACACTTTTATTTAAGTTTACCCTTAAAAAATACAAAAGCTTTTAAATAAAAATTCATTTTTAAAAAAAGGTAAACTTATCTATTAATATCTTAAGATTAATACAGTTGACGCTTGATTTTATGAACCTCTTTTTTATGAACATTTGCAATTTTAGAAACTAGTGAGTAGTACCAAATCCATTTCTACAGATATAAAGTAATATTTTAAGTTTTTCAATTTTGAAAACTATTAGAGTAGCCCCGCGAGTTCATAAAAATGAGCGTTGACAGTAAATTAAAATCTTTGATGCATGACAGACTAGGCATGTGCAAATTTCTGAAAATTTACATCATTGCTATTCCAACTATTACCATAACATCTATTGTTTCTACAATTCTATCTTAAAATAATGAAAACACAAACCTTCTTTCTTTTAAATAATTTCAAACTGTCATAAAATGAACTATAATATATTTCATATTTTCGAATGAACATTTCAGCACATTTTATTTTCAGATTATTTAGCTTCTCTTTAATTTCTTTGTTGTCGAGAGAATAAAGCAAAAGATTCTCTTTGATTGAATTTATCTGTAGCTCTGTAAAATATTTCATGCATTCTTCAATTTGGCTTATAAAAGATTCAGGAATTGCTGACAAAGGAAAAACAGCCACAGTTTTCTTTGTACCTGAAATAAATAAATCAAAAATAATATGTACAAAATTTATTATTAAAAAGATCCTTTCATTTTAAAATATTTCATTATAAAAGAAGTTATGTATTTATATATTAAATAAAAAAAAACTATTTCCAGGTAGTAGTTTAGCCACTTTATCTAGTGCTCCACGTTTAAGACTTGATGCATTTAACTTTTTGTGCAACTCAGATTGTAAGATCGTTATCATAAGCCTCCCAAATTTATATAGAGACTGAATCTCAAGTTTTACTTTTGCACATATATAAAAGGTATAACTTTATAATTAATTAATAGAGCTAAAAAATTGATAGGGGAGCAGTGGCTCATGCTCATTCATATAACTTTGACGGTGGCTGACATAATACATGTTTGTATGATATATATATGAGATGAGGTTTAATTTCAACTAAAAACTTCAGTGTTCTTCATCCTTTCATGAAAGTAGTGTTTACTGTTAATTAAGTATAGCCATAATAAACACTAACATTTTTTTTCTTTGTTATGACAGATGCATGATCATCAACTAAACATATATGCAATAAATTGTATAGTAGTACAATTTTTTTATGTCTTGAGTAATGTTTCAATGAAAGCCATGGAATAAATCTATATTTATCTATTTAACTATAGATAAATGAGTGGTGATGTACAACAAAAAATAAATATGAACAGAGTAGGGTTGCTTAGTTTACAAAAAATACACATGCATATATAGATAGATAAATATTGGTTTAAACCATTTTTCGGTCCTAGGTTTGAGCCCATCGTGCAGCTGTCAATCTAACGGTATGGAATTTTGGCGAGTTTTCTCCAGAGGTAACGTGGAAATGTGTTGAAAGTCCTCTGACCAAAGCACCCTCCATCCAGGGTTATAGCTCACGCATAGCTTTGCCCTAAAAACACTAATATTAAAACATTCTTTCACTCCCCAAATTTGTTAAATATGTTTTTAATGTTTTCTGCATAATACAATTCACTTTTTTTTTTTTTTTAACATTACAAAATCCACTAAGATGCATGTGGGATCTTATTAGGTTGATAGTTTTTAATAGTGTCTTTTGTGTGCAAGAGAAAGTAAAGTACTCAGTTTTGCAAATCTGATAAAATATGTAGCTTTGTGTAAAATCCATTTTTTATTTATTTATTTATATTTTAATTTTTATTTGAATATCCTCATTCTTGTATAACTTAAATGAGTCTGTATTTTAAGTTAATTTCATAAACTTTAAAAACCTTTTTTAAAATCACAAATCAAATTAGCTGGCAAAGATTTTTAAAATGTAGGGGGGGGGGAAACAGCAAAAATTAAATCACTCCATAAAATATTCCATGTTATGACAGACTCTGGCTCCATTTATTTCTTATAAATAGATTTTAAAAAAGGATACATTGTTTTATGAATTAGTGTACTTATTTCATGAACAATGGGAGAACAAGAGCATCTAGAAGGTACTGAAACACTTCAGATATTTTAGAGCAATGGTTTATAACTTAGTCATGAAATTGGACATCTGTTTATATTAATGAATGCATTTATCATATACATCACTGGGGAAACAAAAGAAATGACAGATGTTTTGAATGAATTTCATTAACAACATCAATTCCGTTGGCAAAACTTAAGATATTTCAGCAATAAAATAATTGTCTTTCATTAATTAGGTTAAATTTTAGGCTCAGGTTTCAACTTGATTAATATCTATCGGGATCAAACATCCTATGACTAATTTCAATTGTTTGCAGTTTTGTAAAACTCCATCAAATAAAAAGAAAAGAAAAAAACTCATTTAACATGTACATCTTGTGGATTTAGGTTTGGAATATGAAGGAATATATGAAGGAATTTCCTTGACTACTTACAAAATTATACAAGATTTTTTTAATTATGTTACAAAAGTTAGATGTTACAAAATATACAAATTAAAATAAGAAACAGATGCAGCAGGAAATATTTGAATGCATCTCATCAGTGTTGTAATGCTTCGTGAACACTGAATACTCCAGTTCACAGAGCACAATTTTGACTAATTAATTGTTCATTAAACTTCCAGGTTAGATTCTCCTTCATTTTAAATTTTTGAGCTTGGGCAAACAAATATTCTTCTTGTACTTTCAACGGAGTGTCCAAAATTATCTTTGGATATCATTTAAAAATATTTATTATTGTAATTATTTGTACAATTACTCTTTTTAAAATTTAAATTTGATAAGAGAATGTTTTTATAATTAGGAATTTTAAGAAAGTCATTTTAATCAATTGCAATTTTCTAAAGGTATCTTGCGAAAGGTCAAAAACTCTTATAAAAAAAACCTCTAATTTGTAACAAAAAGTATACATTATAAATATGGATGCACAGTACATATATGCAGTTATACTTACTATATATCTCTCGATATTTCTGAAGGATATTAATCAAAGCATCAGAACCATGAAATCCAATGCAGATGACATATACTTCTGAATTACTTGGTCTACTTGTGAATGGTTTAAAAACACAAACCTGAAAATTGCATGATACATGTAAAATAAAGAAAGTAAGATATATATAGTATTTTAATTACCTTAAAAAGGAGGGGGGGTAAAAATAAAGGTGGGGATGTACAGTCAGCTCTGATAGCAGTTTACAAGGTGTCCACAGCTATCAGGGGCTGAAAATGGTAGTATTAGCCTCACCAGCATAATAATTAAAAAAAAGTAACCAAAATAGCATATTTTTTCTCAATTTTAGTAACCAAAATAGTAGCATTTTTTTTTTCAGTTAAAAAAATATTTTTAAACACTACAATGTCTTATGTGAACACCCCACTACTTGCTTGTGAATCTACTAAATGATAAATATTTGATACACTTCAAACTTATATAATTAGAAACTGCAATACGGTATTTCAATACTATTGAGGTTTAGTGATTTCTTTCGCCTAAAAAAAAAGAGGTATCACACCAAGGTGGGTTCAGTTTTGAAAACTTATTTTTCAAGCCAGATATTTTGCCAAATGCTGTGAATATTGACAAGATTTTGGGCATGTGCCAAACAATAATAATAGTTAAAATGATAAAGAACAAAACTCGCCTTCTGATCGCCAAATTAATGGCTTAGATTGAATTAAAAGTTGCCAAATACTTGAAAACAGTATGAAAATGGCATTTTTTAACCAGGAAAAATTTGCTCAAGTTGCCTTATCTTTAATTTAGCAAAAAAAGTATCTTTAGTTGCTGAAATCTTTAGCTGCAATTTGTGGAAAATTAAAGAAAAAGTTTTTAAAGGCACAAGGTTTCTATATACAAAACAACAACTTCAGGCGGTTCTATGGATATGTATAAGGGACCTTTCTTGAAGGACTTATCAAAACATGCATAAACCTTTGAATTACAGGTTTTTGATGCAAACACATTTTCCTCAATGTACTGAGAGATGGGTTTCTCAAATAAACAATTCATTTATCATAGATAAAAAAGTAACAGAGAATAGCATTCAAACTTACAAAGGAAAGTAACAGTAAGCTAAGTTCTCCAACTCTCATTTGCAACTAGCCATTCCTTATGGGAAGGGAAAAAAGACAAACATTTTTTAATTCAATTTTTCTTAAAAAAATTAATGACTTAATAAAATTACAGATCATCACAACAAAATTTTTCTTAATTTCTTTCTTATTCTCATTGATGAATTGTTTTAAATCATCACATAAATGAAAGTACATAATTTTAAATTTATTGTTTTGATACAAAATTATTTCAGTAAAATTTCCAGTACTAAAGGATTTGTTTAAAGGATAAGCTTATAGGCGTGACTGAATTCAGTTTGAAAAGTTTCACTATTACAGGTAAACAGATTTGAAATACTTTCCATTATTTTGAGAAAAATGAATTAATTTTTTAAACAAATAAAACTGATATTATTAACTAATTAGATGTTTTGATGACTAAATCACTTATAGTTTAGTTCTGTTTACTTTAACATTAGAAGCTATAAATACAATAGCGAATCCAGAAAAAACTCTGGAGGAGCCACAAAATTTTGTCTCCTTTTTTACGTAAATTTATTTAAATTAACAAAATAAGTCTATCTTCTATAGTGTAAAATTAGATTATCTGGTATGGAAACATGACATTGTACTCCCCTCTGGATCTGCCAATGCCCCCCCCCCCATTTATAAGATATAATACAGATTGTCCTGTTTTTTCTACCACTTTCACTGTATGTTTTTTCTACAATTCATTTATTTCTTTCAATTAATTTATTTTCCTGTATATATTCTGCTGGTGTTTGAAATAGTGTAGTTTATATAAAAAAGAGAAAAACTTGGTGCTGCTTGAAATACAGTATATTTCCCCTCCCCCCATTTTAAACAATAATTTATATTTCTTTTCTAACCAATACCAGCTATTTTTTTTTCGTTAAAATTATTACATAATATATACTTGCCTTTTCAAAAACACAATTCAACAAATAAAGTTGGCATACAGTAGAACACTCAAAGAAAGTAAACTTTTTTAGGACAAAACATCCCTGAGGAGCTAAGCAACTTAATGCTATAAGCACTTCTGAAAAATGTAATTTTTCAACAGCCAGTTCTTGTTCTCCAGGGTTTTCCAAACAGTCAATACTTCCATCAGCAGTTACCTGATGGGGAAAAGAAAAATAGAGTATATCATGATATCTACACCAAATCGATAAATATTTTTTGCACATAATAAAAGAAACAACCAGAGTTCTGATGGAATAGAAATAATGTATTTACTGTTATGATTAATGATATTACCCTGTAGTAGATTTATCAGCAGTTTCACACTTAATAAATAAAAAATTTAAATATAACTATGCTAATTTTGTGCAGTATTCCTAATATTTTATTTTTGGTCTAAACAAATGTCAAATTTAAATTACAAATTCGGACTTAGAATCAGGATACCATCTCATGCAAATAATAGTTACTAAAGTACAAATGTTTTATTATTGTGAAAGAATAAATAATTATTATTTTCATCAAATCAAAATATATATATATTTGATCAAATTTTCATACTTTTAAAACTTCTTAATGTAAGAAAAGTATTAATTCTTAATTATTTGCACAGCAGTGTCTTTGGAACTGCATCTGACATGTACTTTTTGTCCATATAGTAAGTAGTCACAATAAATATCTTTTTTTCTTTAAACTTTCAGGAATTTGGCATGGGAGATTATTTATGTTAACAACTCAGATTTAACCAGGAACACAAGTAAACAAATTATGCTTCCCTCAACCTTCAATCCTTCTTTTTCTTTTTAAAGCTGTAAGAAATGCAGGGTCCTAACTTTAATTAAAAAAAAAAAAAAAACAGAGTAAGATTGGGAAATTCTGCTTGCACAGCAATTTTAGAAAAATATCTTTGCCAATGTAAGGCTGATGCCAAGGCAAACTAGAACAATGAAAATGACACCATGTGGCATTTCTTAGATGTAAAGAAAATTACTTTGATTTTCCATGCACCTATAAATTGATATGAAAAGTGTTTCCAGAGTTAATATAGCATTACTGCAACCAGGGCTTGATTAACACTCTCTGATACTATAGGCTTGCTATCATTTCGAGGCCACCTACTCCTATTTCATTTTACAAGTATAAATAACAAGTATTGTAGTTTTGAGGCCCCAGTTTTTTTTTTTTTTTTTACTATAGGGCCAGGCCTCATGGGGCTATATGGTAATCAGGGCCTGACTGCTACAAAATCAGAGATTGATACAAACAAAATTTGGGTCTGTTTTGCGTCCCTTTCACAAAATTGCAATTTATTCAAACAGACCATTTACAAAAATGCAATCAATTAAAACAGCCCTCCATAAGCATCTTACCCAATATTTCAATTTGTTTTGTAAATTGTTTTAACAAAAAAAATTAATTTTTTACAAAAATTGGTGTGAAAACTCACAAAAAAAAAGACATTAAAAATTCCAGAATTGGTTTTGGCATGACATGTCAAAAATGTGTTGAGAATTGTCAAAAAGGGTAATTTCTAGTGAGACAGTACAGGCCTCATGTAAACACGGCGGCAGTCACTGGAGCTTGGGGGCCACCAACCATTTTTTCCTTCAGTGGCAAAAAACTTCAGTGGATTAAGCACCCTAGTTGTACAGCTAATGTAAACTGAGCAAAAACTGGCCTGTTTTTAACTCAAAAAACTTCGGTGGATTAAGCAACCTAGTTATACAGCTAATGTAAACTGGGCAAACACTGGCCGTATTTAACTTAAAAAAACATAGGTGAATTCAGAAACCTAGCTATAGAGCTAAATCTAAAATCAGCATGATTATAATCACATAAATAACACTAAAAAAAAAAAATCCAATACCAATTTTAAAACAATTAAAAACCTTAAATATCTCCAAAAAGATTCATTAAATAAAAGCACAACCTTATTTTTCCTACTCCATCAGCTTACTTCCTACTGGGTACTACCTTTAGTATCGCCCACCTTTATTTCTGGCCAAAAGATGTTGCCAAGTCTGGCGAAACATTTTCAAATTTGCAACCCAAATTGTTTAATGAGTTCATCTTTACGCCACCAGGTTGAACTAATAAAGATCTATCGACTAATCAGCGAGCAACGATTGCAGCGCCGCTGTTCGGTAAGTTTCAAGAATTAAATTTCTTTGTTTTGAAAATTGGTGGTAGTAGCATCTCGAGTACGGGGGAACCATGTAAAACCTGTGCTTTGCTATGATTATTGAAAATTAGAGTTAGTGTTGTGATGGGAAAGTAAGTGGGTTTTAAAGGAATATAAAGAGCAGCAGTTTTGATTTTTCAAATTAGTTGAAACATTTGAGAAGGAAAAGAGTTACAAATAGATATTTTATGTACGAGTTCAAGTGGAATTATGCTTAAATATGTTGTTATTGTTGACGATTTTGTGTCTAGAAACAAAATGGCTGCCATTTTGTGATCAGGACTTGCATCGAGAAGTTAAAAGGTAAGTTTTTTTTACTAGGCATTTCACGTTTGAATTTTCAAGTTAGTGGAAAAGTTTGGTGTTACAAACAGGGTTCGTAATTTTTTTGATTTTTTTTTTTTTTAAATAAAAAAAATCGGATTTTTTTATTTAAATCAGATTTTTTTAAAGATGTTTTAAAAATTCCTAATATGAATTTATTTTGCATATTATAATAGTATGACATTTTAAACAATATATATAAAACATATTTTATGCTATTTTAGTTATTATTATAATAAGTGCATAAGACTTTTCACAATGCACTTAAATTCATTTTCACATTTTACCAGACTACTTTTCACAACTTCCAGAAGATATTCAATTGTGTGTGGACTACCAAATGTGTCAATTGTCTCAACTAGATAATTCTCACCTTTTCTTGTGGATACTACAGCACATAATATTGGTTCATTATGAACATTTGACTGTCCATCTATACTAAAGTTAACAATTTGTCCATTTAGGTGTTTGGAACATTTTTCTTTCTCTTGATCATATATATTATCAAGTAATACTCCACCTATTTTTACTTCATTTGGAGCAGTATACCCTGGCCTTAAAGCATAAATCATCTTTTTAAATTGGGAATGATTAACCTGATGAAAAGCAGAATTGGTGGCATAAATATATCTTGCCTCTTCCTCATCTAATATTTGCTTTTGAGTTTTAGTGGTCTTTATGACATAATCATTCATGCTGTTCTTAAGAACACCAACATCATTTTCTATCTCACTGATTTTTCTTTTCATAGTAGGTTTGGCTGCCACAGATTTTGTACAAGTTAAATTGTTCTCAATTGTTTCTTGAGGTTGATCACTATTAATATCATTCCTGTCAGAGGAGAAACATTTATCTACATGTGCTTTCATTCTGGTTACTAATCCCATTATAACTTTTCCACAGTTCTTGCATTTGGCTTTAACACCTTTTTCCAGAAACTGTCTGCTCTTCATTAAAGTACATCCAAATATTATCTTTCTTCCTTCCTGCCATTATCCTTGTACTTTAGCAATAGCTCTCTGAACACAGAATCCTAAACAAGCGTGTTCTAAAATCTGAAATAATTCTAGTGTTGCCAATTTTTCTGATGTTCTGATGATGAATTTCTTTTGTTCTCACACTGTCACACTCAAAAGTCACCCCCCTTACCGTGAAGGATTCCCTAAACCACTGCAGTGCCATCTAATGCTATTATAAGAAATTAATTTCATTTGAGTGTTGAAGATTTTTATTTAGAATACATTCTATCAATACAAAATCCATTTTTGAAAAATGATTTCAATCACTGATTTTTTTTTAAAAAGTCCCTTGATTTAAATTGTGATTTTAATCAAGCTGATATAAATCAGCGAACCCTGGTTACAAATAGATATTTCATGTATCAATTTACGAGGAATTTTGTTTAAATATGTTGTTATTACCCGTAGTTGCAATGAGAGTGGTAAAGTTTCTTGAATACACCTTTTATAATAGGAAAATTTATCAAAGTGGGGGTTTTGACGTAATTGTTAAAGCTGGATAAAGCCACGTTGCCAAGAAATTGTCAACCCTGTTAAATTCACAAAAATGGGACCCTGGAAAAAATTCCTGAATCAAGCCTGAAATTATAAATTTAAAATAGTAAAATGATTGCAATTTTTTAAAAATAAACTGAGTAACTGCTTTTAAAAATATTCATTAAAGAGAGTAATCAGTCCTGAAGCATGAGCTGCGACTGGAGACTATGCAACTCCAGTAAGATAGTAACAGCTAATTAAATGGTCTAATAGGCTTCATGCATGAAAAGTTTTTCTACTCACCAAATCATACAAATCCGTGCTTTGAACAAAGTTATTAATAAAGCTTGGATCAGTAATATCTCCTGTGTTATCATCCCCAAAGTACCAGTGCTGTAAAGTAGGCAGTAAAAGTCTATCATCAGTAACAACAGTTCTAATGCTGTGGCCTTCATAATATGGATTTAAAGTGTTTGCTGTCCATTCCCACTAAAAAAGAAAAAACAGAAAAATACCAATTAGTATACTTAAAAACATAATAATACTAATTTTCTCGCATCATTTGGACCTAAAGACAAGGGCGGCTCCAGACTGAATTCTTGGAGGGGGCCATTGAACTATTTACATAGGTCTATACCTTGTTCAAAATTAAATTAAATTTATGAAATCATGAAGTATGCAAATCTAAAGTTGTACAATAAAATTTCAGAGGGGGGCCATGAGTCCCTGACTCGAGGTGCCCTTGCCTAAAGATCTATTATGTAATCATGAATAAACTGAAAATTATATATTCACAATTTTATGAACTATACCAGTGTTTAAACTCTAGAGTGCGAGAATTTTGCTTTTTTTCTTTGCATTAAAAAAATATTACAGCGAGGACCAAGAACCTACCAATTGGTTTCATTCTAATTTGATTACCCTACAAATTGTTTTCATTCTACACAAAATTCTTGCTAGTGTTATGAGATGAAAATATTCTCAAAGATTGAGAATATTTGAGAATTTTATTTTAAAGATTTCTAGGCAATAATAGTGACATTTGAATGGAGTAGAAGAATTATCAGCATATAAGAACATTAAAAGTAGAGCTCATTTATTGTTTAGAAATTCATGCAAGCATTAAATCTCTTGTCTTTTTTTTTTTTCCCTCTGTTTCTTGATGGTACCTACATATTTGAAAGTAAACTTCCGTTTTGTCATTTAAATTCAGCATGAACACAAAATAAATTATAAGTACTATGCTTCTTCTTCTTTCTTTTTTTATCTAGTAGCAGAAGAATAAATGGGCATCAAAATTTTATTTGACACGACTGTGTGATAAAACACACTAAAAAAGTGGCATTTTCCCCTCTAAGAAATGTTTAAAATTAATAAAATGCACGGAAAGGATTTAAATTCTATTTTCATATTAATTTTCTATAATTTTTTCCCTCATTTGAATTTCATTTTTGTGAATGGCAACACTATCAGCACTACAAGGCTGTAGCCTGAGGGGATTATGAGGTTTAAATCTATTTTTAAAGTTCATCTAATTATATATAATGTTTTTAAAATAAATAGGGCACTTTTTTTTGTAAATGTAAGGATTTTCAATCACAAGTGTAAGTTTCTATATGAAAAAGTTAAATTCATAACTTTCAAGAAAAAATTCTTACCAATGAGAATATTTTCCAAAAGATTATTACTGAGAATTTAACAACACTAATTCTCCCATTTTGAAAGATTCAAGTACTTTTTCAAAAAAGGGCATGCACGCTTCCATTTTTCAAACCCATTTATAAATACCTTACCTAATGAGTACTTACTGGTAAATACTCATTTATAAATACCTAACCTACTGGGTATTTACCCAATCTGCATTTATAGTGAAAAAGTCTCACCCATTTTTTTCCCACAATGAAAACCTTGTATACACTATCCCAGTGCTGCCCAAATTTTTTATTATCGTGTAACAATCAATGTTTGTTAATTTTACAACGGCTTGTTTAGGGGGGGTGGGGGGGAATGTTGATTGTTTATATTTAACAGCTGTAATAATATTTAACTGTATTTAAACATACTTTCAAAATAAAATACAGTTACACTGAAAAATGAATATAAAGTGATACAACATTTTAACACACAAGAATGCTAAATCAATGAAAACCCTGAGCTTTTTTTTTTTTTTTTTTTTTGCAATGAGGTGGTTCCATCTGGGGGTAACAGGAGACGGTGACATCCTAAGTGTGTATTTATGTTATAAAGTTGCACAAACCTGACAGAAATACACCACAATAAATAAATTGAAAATAATTTAACATTCCTTGGGTGGACCGTTACCATTTCATCCACAGACCAGTACCGGCCCATGGTCCAAGGGTTGGAGACCACTGCACTACATACAGGATTCATATTCTCCCAAAAGAGATGTGAATTCCAGGAGTTTTCTGGAATTAAATACAATTTTTCCAGGAGCAGACAAAAAGTTCTAAACACAATAAAATTTTACTCTTTCTTAGAATTAATGTATTTTTCACTTAAGAACAGTGTTTTGACCTGTTATATTAATTGAAAACCCATAGTACTCAAAGATGTTATTCACATTTAATTAAAATATGTACGTAATACTATAATGTGTTACCATAATTTAGTGTATTTTTAAAAAAATTGACTAGACCAGTCTCATACATAAAACATTTAATTTTTTTTCAATTAATAAGTATGTATTATAAAAATATTAAAAGTAATTATAACTTAAACTCCTTTATGAAAAATTAAATGAAAAATGTTGGTCTGTGGATGAATTAAAACATTACTTCATTTTTAAAGTAATGGGTATTACGTAGCTGCAAACCTCAGAGAATAAAAATTATGAAGATTTTACATAAATACATATAAATGAGATAAAAAGAAAATAAAACACTTGAAGATTAAAAAATTCACGCATACATGCATAACATGTATGTGGGATTCGGCATTAGAAACCATACTCTCATTACTTCCTAGTACGGAGTATAAGGAAGTAATGTAATCTCAAAAAATTTCGGGGGCCAAATTTCGAAGAAAAAAAATGATTTTATTATCTCTAAATTTAATTTAAAGAATTTTTTCGATGCATCTCATCGTATGATAGCATGCACGATCATATAAATGCGTCTGCAACTTGTTTTGACTATTGCCCAGTCTATTTTGACCAGTTTTTCCATGCTGTCTGTGCGTACGTACGTATGTATGTAACTTGCATATCTGAAAAACTATGGGTCGTAGAATATTGAAACTTTATATTTAGGATTGTGCTAGCATCTACTTGTGCACCTCTCCTTGTGGCTCCAATCGACTGGATAGTTTATCAACAGGACCACCCAAAAGATTCGAAATACATCACGCTCTATGGACCGAAATTCATTAAACCCGCATATCTCAAAAACTATTAGACGTAGAATGCTTAAACTTTATATTTAAGATTGTTGTAACATCTAGTTGTGAACCTCCTCTTTTGGTCTCATTTGACAAGATAGTTTATCTACAGGGCCACCCAAAAGATTCTAAATACATTATGCTCTACGGGCCGAAATTCATTAAAGTTTATTTTAGAGGTATTAGATTGTTTCAAATGCAGAAGTGATATATATATATACTGTTAAGGGTTACAAAATGAATTCCTCCATCAAAAAAAGTGTCTTTATCAATTATAGTTCTGCTACAGGAACACTCAAAAGATTTCAAACACATTACGGTCAATATAACCTCTGAGAGCAGCCTACCTATTAAGTTTAAAGCATTAAATATTACTCTCAAAGGATGGATTTTACTACCCAGCTACGCCACCATTCCAGCAACGAACTGGGTAGAACCATTAACAATTTTTTTTTTTTTTTTTTAACAGATATTTTTCTTTTTTACAATTTTTACAGTTACTATAACAGAAATAACACAAAATTTTGATAAGGAACCAAACAGAAGAAATAAAATGTGTATTTAAATATATATATATATATACATATATATGTATACATAAATTTTGGAGCAGAGAAAAATTAATAAGATAAAAACCTTTTCTTTTACGAGTAATTTAGATAAATTAGATAGATTAATAAATTTGAAGTTGAGAAAAATGAAACCCTTCTTTACGTTTGGAATAAAGTATTTATAAATTTAACACATTACGGTCAATGGCAATTTTACGGACATTCATCCATTTCAAGCACAATACCGTCCTACCAGATAGTTAGGTAATGCTCCGAACACGGTCACGTGCCTCCCTCAAGAATTATGCCAAAACTCACCAAGCTTGGGGACTTTTCGTGTATGTATGTATGTATTTAACTTTCTAATCTCAAAAACTATTATGGAATTTCATGTATAAGATTGTTGTAACATCTGGTTGTGCATCTCAGTTTTTGGTTCCAATCTACTGGAGAGTTCATTTACAGGACCACTCATAAGAATTTCAATACATTAATGTCATGGACATCTATATATTATGTCTGTAGTCAGTCATTGTTTGGTCCATGCCCAAAATCTCACTATTAGTCGTCGACCTTGGTGAGTTTTACCGAAATATTGCCAAATTTGGCAATAGTCAGTCATTTGGTCTATGCCCAAAATATCCGCATTTGTCATCGTCCTTGGCGAGTTTTGGCAAAATATCACCAAATTTGGCAATAGTTAGTCATTGTTTGGTCCATGCCTAAAACTTTAAATATCTCGCCATTTGTCGTTGCCCTTGGAGAGTTTTGTCGAAATATCGCCAAATTTGGCACCGAAAACTATTTCGTATTTTGCATAACTCTAAAAATTTTAGCCTTAGAATTTTGAAATTTTGTATTTAGAGCTATTCTAACATCTAACTGCATCTGTTTTTGATTGCAATCGACTGGGAAGTTTATTTATTTACAGGGACAGCCAAATGACTTTAAATACATTAAGGTGTATGATACATTCAATTCATTGAAAGTCTGTGGTCTACTACTTTGGCTATCCCCAAAATCTCGCAAACTATCTCACGCTTGTTGGCTTTTTAGTGAAATATCACCCAATTAAGTGTCACAAGGAAATCTTTCAAATTGAACCCCAACTTGGCGATATTGAAATTTTTGGCTAGAAATCGCTAAACCTTACTATTACTGCAGTATTTTATCTCTTTGAAACAAAATAAGTTTAGATGAAGTAGCTGAAAATATGTCTGATTTAATAAACATGCAAGGAAGTCATGTGTTGTCCACATCAGATTTTTCTACACAAACAATACAAAACAAAAAGATATTCAATTTTAAAACTTAGATGAAAGAAAAATTTCATACAATTTATTTGAAAAAATTGTCGCATAGAAGTAATCTTCTGAGGCACACAATTTGTTAATTACTAAATTAAAAAAAACGTCACTGCATTTTCAATTTTTTTTGCAATACAGCTAATAGCTAATAATTTTTTTAATCTGAGATGCTTAAGTACAAAAATGTATTCCAAAAACTCTGAGGTGTATTTTCTTAAATTATAGAAAACTGTAAGATTATCTCCCATAAGGAAAAGCTGAGTATGACAGCTTTAAAGTCTCAAACACTACTACACAAGTCTAAGGAAAAGAATCCACTAGGGTTCCTATTCAATTCTTGATATTAATATTAAAGGCTATTTTTAAGGTTTGTAATCAAACATCTGTTGTATTGCAAATAAACCTCTAGTTTATTTTGCCCTGGCAAAAATGTCAACAAACACGGTGGCAAATAATAATCACAAATTGTTTATAGGTAGATTGCAAGTACAGGAAAACATTTTCGCCCTTAAAATATCATATGAAAAACTTAAATATGCAATATTTCCAGGAGTAGGTACTAAATTTCAGGAGTCTCCTGTAAAATCCAGGAAATTTTAAGAGCCCTTAATTTTTAAAATGAAAATCCAGGAGTTTTCCAGGATTTCCAGGAGCCGTACGAACCCTGTACGTAATACAGTTCTTCTACAGAGTGCATTTGAAATGTGAAGATTTGAAGAACAGAATTTCAGTAAGAACACGAGCACTCAACAAAAACTAGTGTTAGAATGTAAAATTGGGAAAAGTTTAGTAAGCAGGGGCCGGCTTGGTTGGCAACTTTTTTTTTTTTTTTTTTTGGACGCTAACATCTAAACTTGGTGGCTTTTTTTTCTTGCCAAACATAACATAAACATATATAGTTATATAAGTAAAAATAACTGAAAACTAAAATACACTTATCTAAATACCTCATTAACCCCTTACACGATTTACCCGAGCTGAGCTTGGGCAGGTTGCATTCTGGATAATCCTGAGTGTAGCTCGGGCAGTAGGAAATATTTTATTTTTCACGTAAATCTTTTGTGAATTATTTCATTTTGCTTCCAAACACTTTAATTTACTTTTCTGCCCACTAGAAGGTAGAGCTATACACAATTTAGGAAATCTTATATGAGAATAGTGTTATTATGTTTTTAAAATGTATCTACATCAAAATACGCATAAAAAAAAATTGACATTTTTTTACCCTCCAATTCGAAAAAAATTGAACTGGCAAGTGGTTAAAACATTCCAATACACATATTTCAAATTCAATAAAAGGTACAATGAACAAAACAAAACATCAGCTCTGGGCTATGTATATGTTAAAAAAAAAAAAAAATCTTCTAAAGTTGCGGTAAAATCATACAAGCCGCTGCGCACCCCATGTAAACACGGCGACAGTCGCTGGAGCTTGGTGGTTGCCAAGCCCCAGCGACTGTCGCCAACCATTCTGCATGATCAGCAAAGTATTTTAACACATTAAAATTGCACATATATTCCACTAATAAAAACATTAAAACAAAATACACCATCCATGTTTAACCAAAAGAACGTTAGCAAATTCAGTAACAGGTAATTTAAAATGAGCACACAGTGGACCGTTTTTAACTAAAAAAAAACTACAGTGGATTAAGCAACCTAGTACAGCTAATGTAAACTGGGCAAACACAGGCCCGATTTCAACTCAAAAAAAACATCGGTGGATTGAACAACCTAGTTGTACACCTCATATAAAGTCAGCATGATTAGAATAGCACATAAATAGCACTTACGACAACATAAAAACATCAAATATCAATTTAAAATTCACATTAAAAACCTTAAACATTGCAAAGATTCATTAAAAAAGCACTTACCTTTATTTTTTTTAATTAACCCCAATCATTCAATTAATTTTTTTAATTGAATAATTTAATTTTTAATCAGAAATGTCCCTAACACCCACCGGCTTATAACGTAAATCCAGCATGCTTTCTTTTATTTACTTTTATATTGACACTGCTTTTCTAACAAACACACACACCGCCGATAACGTAAAAACAAAATGCTTTCTTTTATTTAGCTTTATATTCATTCACGCCATATTTCTAACAAACACACACACTTTCTTTTGATACAATAACATATTTCATTCCCTTCCATCCATAACATGAAACAATTGCAAATTCCCAAACTGACAATACATGTCTTTTTATGGTAGCCAGTCAAAAATACCACCGGCAGGTTACTTGACTCCCACTGTACATCGCCCACCCTGGCGCCAGAACGATCACCAAATGAAACGTAAACACAAACACTGATATGTAAACAAGCACCGGATACGGAATATAGTCCAAATTTTCAACAGTAAACCAATACACACTAAAGCAAAAAGAAAATTAACAAGCACAGGCATTCTACAAGGTGTCCCAGAAAGGTAGTAACACGACAAAATAAGGCAGGAAAAAAAACTACACCCCAAAAAGAAAATTTTCCAAAAGTTACACTTTTGAAGTAAAACTTCTTTAGGCGCAACTAGAGAGTAACTCAGATTTTTTTTCTGACGGAAGTAACGCTCAGTAAAGGAAGTGATGCAGGCAAAAACTACGGTTTAAGAAAAAAGGAAGGTTTAAGAAAACGGTTTAAGAAAAAAGGAAAAAAACATTGTTGTGAAATAATAACTTAATTCGCTCTCGTATTGCATGCGCCGCCGTGAAACTAGTTTTACAGGCATAATAGCGAAGTCCTCAGGTAATGGTAAACCTGTGGAAGTAACCCTGTAGCCTTGGCGATCGTCATGGCGACGGATTTGGCAACAAATGATGGCTTCTAGAAAATTCATGTCCCGAGACCATATTTCAATTTGATAAGATTGTTCCAGAAATTTCTGAGCAATTCTGGTGACGTCCTCATCTCTATAAATGCGCTAGGGTTTCTCTCCGGGGAGTTCAGTTGAGTGATAGACTTTGAAGCGCACGGTTGATTCTGTGATATGAATAGCGTTATTGTTGTGCTTATTTATGATTTTTAGTTAGTGCATGTTAATGTTTTTTGTTATTTTGAGCTACCGTGGAATAAAGTGTTATTTTTTTTTGTTTACTGTGCTCATTGGACTGCTTTAAAATACACCCACTTGGCGATTTTTGTAACAACATGAAGAAATGGAACCTGCAATCGTGCCAAACTAGCAGACGAAAACTTCATTGTAAGAGCACGGAAACACAATAATACTTCCAACAAAACTAGCAGAGGAAAACAAAAGTTTAAGAACACTGCCATAGAAAAACGCAATAATAGACCCTACGTGCATTCGATACCAACCGTCAAAAGAAAACAGTTTAGGAACACAGTTAAAGAAAAATACCACAACATTCTCTCAATTCAAACCCTACAGGAAAACGTTTTAAGGAAACAGTGAAAGAATAATAGTTCAACACGGACACTTCCTGGATGCTAATCCAATATCCAGACGGAACAACGGTTTAAGAACACGGGTATGTAACACCACAAAGAAACAAACCACGGCTGCAAACGGTTTAAGAACACAGTTAAAGGATAATACGTGGACACTTCCTGGATTCTAACCCAACTTCCAGACGGAACAACGGTTTAAGAACATGGGGATGAACACCACAAAGAAAAATGAATCTGGCTTTAACTGAATCCAAATAGCAGATGGAAACTTAAGCTTAAGAACACAATAAGGATTCGATTGAAGACAGGTTCCATTTCTTCGTGCAGTTAAATTCCCGTGCTCTTACACTGTGGTTTTTGTCTTCTGGTGTGTTTCGAAGTATTATTCTGTAATCTTGATTTTAAACTGAAGTTTCTACTACTGTTTGGGCTCGATTTCAGCCAGGGTCTCTTTCTTTTTATGTGTTCTATCCCCTGTTCTAAAACCATTTTTTACGTATGGATGTTGGGTTAGATTGCAGGCAGTGTCCATGTTGTGAAGTTGATTTTTTAAAAGAAAAATTTGATCTAACTATGAATACTTCTAGACTTCAATCAACAACGCGTTTTGGTACAACGATAGCTGTTGTATTTTCAAGAAAATTAGCAAATTTAGAGAGTAAAATTTATGTTTCACATTATAGTTACCACAAACCTATAATTTCATACATAAAAAATTATGATGACATTCTCCAATGAATAATATGAATATAACATTTATATAATCTTTGTAAAGTACATGAATAATAAATATAATTAAATTATAATATGATATTTATTTCAAGTTAAAGTTTAATCATTTAAGTGATATGTATCGTAAACGTCAAAGAAGTTTTACTTCAATCGCGCGTAAAGATTACACGCACACACTTTTTTTTTTTTTATGTGTGGCTGATTGCTACTTGAAACACTATAAAGTGAAAACTAACCAATACTTACATGAGAGTATGGACGTTTAATACACAAATAATAATTCAATGCACTCACAAAAGCACCTGGCGCTTCACACAGGTGCAATGATCGTAAAGGCGAATTTTCAGATATAAGGTTAAAGCTTGACAAAATTTCATAAAATTTACACCAAGCTTGGGTCAAAATTTCTGGCTGAATTCTTTCTTTAATGGCACTTATTACATTAGCTGCTTTGTTAATATTCGCGGTGTGATCATGCCAATCTTGCCCTTTATCATTTAAAAGTGATTTCGTTTCATTTAAAACTCTTTTTAAATTACTTAATGGGTTTATTGTCCACTGCACATCATGTTCAAAAATATCAGTGGGTATTATCCAGTCATTCTGTTTTTCAAAGGAAAATTTCTTTTCAAAAAAATCAGCAATATCGTTATTAAAAAGTTTATTCGGATCCATATCCTGTGCGTCTCAAATTGTTTGTATTTATTTACAATTTACGGTTGTCCACGTCTATAGCTGTTCATAACCGGCGTCATACAACCTTGGCTGGCACGCCGGATAACTAACAGGACCACACAGGCATGGAGGTTCCTGGAAAACAGGAAGTTACAGGAAGTTTCATGCATTCTCATTCTAGTGCTTTTGGTGAGGGCACAGGTTTCGTCTCACCTTTTTGTGCCAGCCAAAGGACGTGGGTATTCATTAAGGTGACCATACGTCACCGCAAATTTAGATCTTTTTTTCATTTTGTCCCCAAATTTAAAGATTTGTGCTTCCCCCCCCCCCTGAAAGTTTCCGTTTAGTTTATTTCTTTCAGAAAAAACTGAAGAAATAAGAAAAATAAACCAACTAAAAGCGCCATCTACTCAGAGAAACCATGAAATTCGATCTCTGAAAACGTTTGTTGTCATTCAGTGTCGTGTAGCGTGTACAGACATTCATTAAAGTATCCGACTAGAGCCAATTTCCATTTCATTTTGTTAATGATTAATCACTTTTCATGAAGAACCATGCTTTAAATATGAAATTGACGTACGAAAATTTTTTTGCACTCGAATACTTTTTTTAGAGGGTATACAAAATTTCATGAAAAATTATCACAAAATGAGCCAATGTAAAAAGTAATGTCTTCTGAAAAATACAAATACTATGCCAAGAATTAAATTTTGAATAAATTGCGATATTTCAACATGATGTTCCTTTCATATTTCTGCTTTAAATAAATATTTACAAATGAATTAAATACTTCCATTAATTTATTAGAAATAAGAATACACAATTGATATAAAGAGCTATTAGAGTTTATTTTTAAGTATCAAAGTCAGTCAAGATTTAAAGTATGGGTATACATGGTAATATGTTGTGTCCTCGAATAAGTCCCCAAAAATATTTTCTAGTGTTCCCAAGTTTTCCTTGGATTTGAGGACAATGCTTGATTTGTCCCCAAATTACTGTTTAGAAATATGGTCGCCTAAAGCCGGATTCATACTGGCCGTACCGCACCGCTAAGACGCCGCAATGACGTCACGTGGCGGAGCAACACGGCGCCCGCGCGGCGAGCGCCGAGGGTTTGCGCATTATCTGGCGAGAACAGATATTCCGCAGCGACCGCAAAGCTACAGCCAATTACAGAAGAGCTTTTACAGCTACAGCCAATTACAGAAGAGCTTTTACAGCTACAGCCAATTACAGAAGAGCATTGGTGTATTTACTTGCGGCACCGCAAGCTCGCCGCGAGGACAGCCAACGGTCCAAAACGGCGAAACAGTACGGCATGGTTGCGGTGCGGCGCGGCAGATATGAATCCACCTTTAGTATTCATGGGCCCGTTTACATGTGCAAAAATGCGGAGTAAATCCCGGGACTTACACTGCTTTCTACCCCGCTTCCCCTACTTAGGGGGGAAAATGCGGGGTAGAAAGATTCCTGGTCAAAAGGAGGGTTAATGCAGAGTCAACCCCGTTTTCCCATAATGCAATGTGAGCTTTTCCCTGTACTCCGCTTTAACCCGGGATTTTCCATTTTCGCATGTAAACGGGCCTCATGTTACTTGTTCATACAGTAAGGTGACCAGACTTTTCAACAGTTTTGTTGTCAGAATCGGGGACATGTCCCCGATTCTGACAACCAAACTGAGGACATTTATAATTAATGCAATCATTAACAGTAATTAAATTTAAAAACTATGCAATTATTAAAAATTGTCCCCAATTCCTGTTTTACATTTTGGAGACAATTTGAAAAACGTCCTGAAAATGGGGACTGCCCCCGGAAAATGGGGACGTTCGGTCACCTTATCATACAGGGAAGCAGGTGGACGATCGGACCCCTCCCTCTAGCTGTCGGTAGAGTGAATATTTTTATAGCATACTGAAGGTATTTTTATTATTTCAGCACTAAAATGTTTGAAACACGACATGTGCTCGGTCCTTTATAAATGCAAGAAATCCCCCATCCCCTTCCACACCATAAAGTACTCCAGTGACGTGCATTCCGCCCACGCAACCCAAGCAGTGCTTGAACAACTGAAAATAAGGCTATTATTGTTTTTAAATTTTGCTTTCTATCACAAATTGAAAGAAAATACAATCTACCTTACTTATTTTTAAAATAAATTATACGTATATTCATAATTTCTTAACACAAAGATAAATGTCAAGCGGATAAACAAGTGTATTTTCTTTCTGACTCTTCATTCCTCTGCCGTGAGATCAACCCATCTGCAATGTCTGTTGAAGGGGTGTTGCTATAGAAACATGACCTCACCTCATCAGAGAATTAGCCAATCAGAGACGACACTCCAAAACCCATAGTCTGCCTTACTGTGACTGATAAGCCAAGCAGTGTGTATTCTGCATGCGGGGCCATCGCTAAGCAACGGGCCTGCTTATGAGTTGCCATCCCTAAAAATGAGTTTATCATTGAGGCCTGTTTTCCCCAGTCACAGTATTCTATTTTATTATTCTAAGTATTATAAATGTTATATTATTTTATTATTTTAAAACAATTTTTTTATACTTTTGTCGTACTAAAGAGCTTTAGATGTAGGTAATCGTTTTGTGAATCTTGCGCCATTTTCTTTCATGAAAATTTATCCTAAAATTCGAACATTTTGCTCTGAATGTAAAGGTAAGTGAACGCTTATAATGTATTTAGAAATTCTAAAAATATGTATGTAAATCATGTTTAGTGAATAATTACTCGTGTGTTATTTATAAATAAATTATTTTAATCAGAAATCGTATTACTTGAGTAGTTTTTATTCTTGTAAATAAGCATGACGTTGTGATACTATTTAGACAATTTAATTTTGCCAGTTGAAAATGTTATTTATCAGTTATATATGCCTTGATTATGTGATTAAGACTTACATCTGGTACAGTGCAGAAATACAGTAAATTATAAATTATTGATTTTTGCCCGTTTATACAGAAACTTCAAATGTAGTTAATATTTTGTACAAGCGTTCATTATGCTTGCTCAATTCCTAAGTTCGATTGAGAAAGCGACAAAAGAATAATATATACTACATGAAATGTCTTTATTAGAGAATAATTAATTCAGGGATCGCGCTATAGAGCGTATTTTATCAATTTTCTCCAATATACAGGATATCCCGAAAACACTGAAATGTGCTTTAATACATCATTTGTTAAAGATTAATCTTGAATTGTTTAAAATAACGTAGGAAATACAACTACGTTCATGAAATATTCATTATAAAAATGTCTTTCTCATTTGTGTATTTAGTTATTTTAAAGTATATTAAATACCCACTTGTGAAACTAAAATAAGCAATCGTGAATCGTGAGAGTAAGCGCTACTTTGTTTTTCCTTCAAATTATATGCATCTATTTTCTTTATGTAAATATGTTTCATAGCAAACAAATTAATCATGAGTTCGTACTTGAATTAGTAACACAATTACTACTTAAAACTACATTAAGTAACGTTTGAAAGCACTGGGAAGCTTAAGAAATGCCTGATGTATACGTGAAGACTCGAGCATATGTAGGCCTCTTTGGATGGCTCATCAAAATACACGCGCAGGCCCGTTACTAATTGCGAAGGCCCCGGATGGACAAAGAAAAATAGAAACCGGATTAGATCAGTTAAAAACCGCTTACGAAGAGATGAAAACCGGGTTGGAGAAAGTGCAGAAAAATCAATAGGAAATGGAGAAAAAGGTGTCACATCTAGTAGAAAGTCAAGAGTAAAACACGAAGAAATTGCGTGAAGAATTTAAGAGTAAAATTGTGGAAAAACTGGATTGGAAAGAAAGTGTAGTTTCGAAAATACGTGAAGAATGTGAAGCAAAAATTGAAGAAAAACTGGACAGTTTAGTAAACCTGGGAAAAATACCTGAAAACATGAAGATGTTGTCTCGCCGCCCAGAAGTAAAACTAACGACTTATGACGGAAAGATTCCCTGCGAAGCTTACAAAACCCAATTTTCGATCGTCGCCAAAGCCAATGGTTGAAGCGAGTCCGAGAAAGCGAACCAAACCGGCTGCTTCTCTTAGCGGCATCGCAATTAACGTACTACAAACCACCGGAGTGACGAAGATAGGAGATTTTGACGCCCTTGCAAGTGCTTTGGAGCTGAAATTCGGAGAGAAGTGCCAGAAAGAGTATAGTAGAATACAACTTAAGTCAAGTGTGAAGAGATCTGACGAGACCCTTCAAGAGCTGGCTTCGGACATAGATAGGTTGTGTCATCTAGCCTACGGCAGTTATTCTGATAATGTTCGAGAAGAAGTTGCAGTGCAACATTTTATTGAAGGCGTCCGGCACTCTGAAATTCAGAAAGCATTGACCTTGGCGGATAGTAAATATCTCAGGTCCGCCCTAGTAATCGCTTTGAAATTGGGAGCAGCTCAGCTGGCCGTGAGTAAAGAGCGGCATACTGTTAGAGCTGTCCCAGATAGCCCAAACTTGTCCAGAACACGCCTAGAAGACGTCATATAGACAAGCTGACATATCCATTAAACATCCAGGATTCGTCCATTTTACGTCAATATGGCACTATAGAACGCCCATATGACGTCTTATAGACATGCATATGGACGTAATAATGGACGTGTTTGTCTATTTATAGATATTTTACGGTCGAATCCTGGACATCAACAAAAACCATTTAATAATGTTTAGCTAATTTTATGTAAGGATTAATTTAAATTTATCGTTACATCTTAATAACAAATTTTGTAAAAATATTCTTCCCTTTTTTTTAAACCAACCTTTAAGTATTTGCCGTGCTTCAGATTCGAACTCTTAATCATGGACTTCACAGTAGAGTGTGCTAGCCGCTATACGCAGCGGGACTTGCTCTCATGTGTCAAAATGTTGAAGTAAAGATTTTTTAGTTTCGGACTGGGAACTTAGAAAAAAATATGCAGCTATTCCTTTTTGGATGTTGAGTCGCTGGAGAATTTTCTTTTTTTTTTTGTATGAGGCTATGAGTTTCTTTTTACACAATACCGCTTTTATAGGAAATAATAATACATCAAAAGTATTTTAAATTTCAAAAGTTCCCCGACAAAAAAAAAAAAAAAAAAAAAAAAAAACTTCTAGAATTTAAAATGTTTTTTAACTTTTTGGGGTAAAATGTAATATCTATAAAAACATAAAGTATAATAAATTCATGCGTCGTAAGTACAGTATTGGTTAAAATGAAATTCAATGATAAAAAAAGTAACTTTTCCATATTTTGTCCATTTCTGGACTTATCCACACATCCATTTTATGTCGTATCACTGACATAGTGTGGATCATCTGGAATACGTCCATTAATGGACATATTCTGGATTTTTCAGATTATGTCCATAAATAGATGTCTTATGGATGTCTATGTATAGACATGAATGTATTATGGATGAGTTGGATCAGAAATAGACATAAAATGAACAAGTGTGTTATCTGGGGTGTCGTTCCAGGAGCCTAAGGATCGAGAAATGGAGAAATTAGTTAATAAATTAAAGAGCCTCGAAGATCTTATGAAAGGACAAGTACAGTCAGAGCCAAGAAAAACTAAATGTTGGAGTTGCGGCAGCAAGGGTATTACGAAAATACTGTGACGCACAAAAGAACTGTCGTCACAAAGATCGCAGTTATCAGTGCACCTGAGGAGCCCAAGAAGGAAGACGGAAAAGAGACGACCTTGAAGAACGGAGGTTGCGGGATATTCAAAAGCCTCATTTGAAAGTCTTGCAGATTTCCTCAGTGGATGGCGGCAGTCATGGGCGTAGCCAGCGAGGGGCAGAGTGAGGCAGCTGCCCCCCTAAAAGGAGCTAGTCATAGGGTCTGATTATGACAAACCGGGCATTCTCCGGTTAGACTCCATGTCCTGCCCCCCCCTAATGAAAATCTTGGCTACGCCCTTGGCGGCAGTAATGGGCTCTTCGTACTAGGATACGTAAATGGCTTTCCATGCCACACGGTGATTGATACTGAGGCGAATGTAACCATCATAAGAAAAGATCAGGCCAAAAAATTAAATTTGAAGACTATCTGAACTCCGCCCTCGCTGACCCTCCAGATTGTGACAGGTGACACAATACAGTCCTAAATAGACTGAATGATGTCATCGTACGGATTCGTAAGTCACCTAACTCGAAATCAGTTGTTCATTACGATCGGCTAGCCATCTACGACGGTTTAATTAATTATTTGAATATCAGACCATGGTCCTGACCCATAACTGGGGATTGTACTGCCCGGGACGTGCAGTCCTTGGGAAGGGGGCAATGTTACGAATTTTCAGGGCAACCCGCTGTTCCGGGGGTTAAAACAGTTCAAAATTCGTATTCTACTCTTCAATAGTTAAATTTTGCTTTTTGTTGTATAAAATCGGTCAACTAGAACCGGAGATATGGAAGTTTTGCTTTCCCCATTGTTTTCCTATGGCGGTTCTGGAAATCTCGAGAAATATTGGTCGTAGGCCCTCGGTAACTTCAATTTTGGGGACTTATTTTTGGCGCCAAAATTGACGATATTTTGCCAAAAGTCGCAAAGTTTGGCGACATTTTGATCATTTGGCGCGAATTTCCCAATGGAGGCTGTAAAGTTGGTTTTATTGCACTAAAATCACATAATAGGCTAATGATTCAGCTATACTTTTATGACGTAATCAAAACGCGATTGTTCGGGGACTCGTTAGAGAGGTCCCGAGTTTTCTGGAATGCACGTCGGAAAATATAAAAGAACCGGGCTACCCCCGATCGAGTCAGTTCAGTGTGGGGTGAGCTCTCGTCGAGAACAGATGCCGATGTGTACGGCGCTTTGGTCCGTGATAAAAGCTGTGTTTTCGCGCTTGTTTACGAAGCTGATTTTTAAATGCTGTGTGTAAATTCTTCACTACTGTGTCTTAAGGGATTGGGTACGATATCCCTTGGATATTTCCACTGAATTTTGTCTGTGGAAGTGTTTTATTATGGGTGAGAATTACAGCATTTTTGAGGGTTTCGGTACTGAGTGGACTGTTATAAACGAGCTGCTAGCCGTTAGTGCCTGTGAATTTTGTACAGTTGATTGTTCGACTAAGTTCTAGAAGCAATAAAGTTGTGTCCCATCTTGACAAGTGGACTCTTTACTAGAACTTTCTGCACCAACTGGACTTTAGTACGAGGAACCCAGGAAACAAGCAGGGTATTCTGAAACAGTTGTTTGCCTCTCGATCTTTAGCGAGATTGACCAGCCCAGACAGCACATAAGCTTAAATCAAGCTTGACATTTCTTTAAATTTGACGTATTAATACAAGCTTGACAGTTCAACTCATTTTAAGCTGGCAGCAAGCTTGCAGGAGTCAAGTTGAATTGTCAAGCTGGCATACAGCTTTATTTTTCCTTTCGAAAGCGAGCGTTGATGGCGCCATCTGTGAAAGAGAATGGACATTAATTGTCTTAGCGTTTCTCAAATTTGCTCAATAAAGAAAAGTTCGTAAAAGTTGTGTTTTATTTTATTACGCACAAAACCTGGACATTAGAACACGCAAGGGGAAGGAATGAATGGGATAAGCCCCTCTGAAGTGTAACACGAGGGGAGTTTTAGTTTTATTTACATCTAATTAACATTAGTAATTCCATTAACTAATTAATTAGCCCTAAAAATAAATTTTAATATAATTAACACAATTTAGTTAGTTAATATACTTCGCTTTATGGGTGGTAGAATGAGGCGTAATCCGGCCTCCACAAAATAATTAATCAGTCATAAATGTACTTGACGGTAGAATTAAAAAAAAGATTCTATATTTCCAAATATGGAAATTCTTCAAAATAAAATACAATGATACTACGAAATTGATTTAAAAATCAGTCGTTTGTCTCGATTTTGGCCAGCAGTATTGCTCAACGATGAGTGTTGCGATATTGAAAGTTTTAAAATGTGTCCTGCTTTTAAGTTTATATTATGCTTATTTCCCTATTAGTAGAATCAATAAATCACACATAACATTATTTAAATTTTGATTCATCCGATGGAAAAATAAAAGAAACTTATCAGCATCGCCCATACTTATCGATCTGGCCAGAAAACGGCGTGACAACAGTCCCTTCAAACTTTAGTCATAGCTGCCCGAGGCATAATGGCGGAACGGTTAGCACGCGGGCCTCCCAGCCAAAATTTCTCGGAATTGAACCCAGCCGCCAACGTTTGATGGAACAGATTAAAATAACTTAAAATTTCAGCAAAGAGGGGGGAAATGCGTGGGAAAATGAAGTATGGAGGGCGCGTTCGCCAGCGGGCGCTCCGTGTATTTAGATTTTTTTTTTTTAGGAAATTTTTTAAAGCTTGAAATTAAGCTTGCTATGTCAAGCTTAATGCAAGCTGTGCAAGTGTAAACTAGAACACTTGATTCAAGCTTGCATTAAGCTTACACGCTTGCAATTTTCAAGCTTAATTCAAGTTTATTGACTTGATAAATCAAGCTTGCTGCAAGTTTGCTGTGCTGTCTGGGAGTATTGTCCGACATTCATTTATGTTTCATCATTCATATGTAAAATACTTTCACATATAATTGCTTAATTCTATTTTTCGGGCAAAGCAAACGAAAACAGAGAAATTTGATATAAAAACCTTCCACAACTTTTTTCCCCCCAATGGCTGGCCGCTGCCTTGGAAGGCTTCTCCCATCTCGCCAACGAGCCGGAATTGTTTGCCATTTTATCATGGTGGCACCTAGTAGGTAAACCAACGCCGCCCCTATGAAGGGACGGACAAATGACAACCACGCCCAGTCGGGGATCGAACCACGACCGCTGGGAGTTGAACTCGAAACCGTAGTACTGTGCTTTACCCACCATACAATCCGGTCCCAGATAGCACACTTGTCCATTTTATATCCATTTCTCATCCATCTCGCCCATATTACGTCCACGTTTATAAATGGACATCCAGAAGACATCTATAAATGGACATAATCTAGAAAATCCAGAAAATGTCCATGAATAGATCAAAACTAAATATAGAATTTCCAGATGAATAAGTCTTTTTATAGACGTATCCTAGATAATCCATATTGCCTTGGTGAAATGACAAGAAATGGAAATAGCCGGAAGTAATCGCGCGTGCTCTGGCAATTGAAACACGACAGTTTACTTTTGCTAATCGTAGCTGTTGGTTTACAACTGTGCAAGTCAGCGTGGTTCATAGCAAGCAAATTTCATTTCACGTATTTTTGTTGTCAGTGTCGGATGAAGTTGATCTCATACGGTAACTAGTCGGTGTCGGTAAGTTCTTTTCATGATGTTTATCTAAAAGGCTTAAGATTTCTAAACATTCCGAATGGCGTAATTTAAGGAGTAATGTTGATGAGGGAATTTATTACTCTATTGAATTTATTGTGTTATAAAAGTCATGAGAAAATTTGCGCAATTGAATTTAATGTACAATCTCTTTTGAATTTGGATGATCACTTACGGTAGGTTCCATTTACAATGTTATGCAAAAGGTGCAAGATCTCAAAACGTCAAGAATGGAGTAATTTACGGAATGATGTTAATGAGGAACTTTACGATATTGAATTTAATGTAAATAAGCAAGTTAATTCTTCTTCAACTTCGCATAAAGTTCATAATTTGACGCATGCTGATAATGATATTTTTTCTAACGGTGAATTATCTGGATATAGTTATTCCTCTAGTTCTCATTCAGACGATAGTGATGTTAATGAAATTGAATGTGAATCGTTAAGTATAATTCGTCAATAACCTCTGAAATTATGTCAAACATTGCCAAGTGGGCTTTTGAAAGTGGAATTACGCATGTTCATTTAAACAAACTTTTATGTATTTTAAGAGATCATAGTTGTTTCAGTTCACTGCCAAAAGATTCTCGTACACTATTAAATGATACGTCCTTATGGGCAAATTATGGGCTTATCATGGATATCTACCAGATGTCCATATGTCTTTATGGATGAATTATGGGCTTTATATGAACCTTTTATGGACATTGATGTCCAGATGTCCACATATGGATTGAATAGACAAGCAAGTCTATATGCATGACTATAAGACGTCATATGGGCGTCCTATAGTGCCATATTGACGTAAAATGGACGAGAATTGAACGAATCCTGGATGCTTAATAGACATGTCAGCTTGTCTATATGACGTCTTCTAGGCGTGTTCTGGACAAGTTTGTGCTATCTGGGGTCGGCCCTTTCACAACTTTAAATATCGGAATACCGGTATTGGGCAATATTGGCCAAAATCGAATAAAACATCCGTTTTATGGCAGACGTCAGCGATGTGTTGCGATTGTTTTCACGGCGTTCTTTGTCAAGATCGACCAGTATTGCCCGATGTCGATCTACATCTTTTACTTTTCCATGGGATAAATCAAAATTAAAATATTGTTACATGTGATTTATAGGCTCTATTAATAGGGAAATAACATAATATCGACTTAAAATCTAGAAAACACACTTTTTAGAACTTTCAGTATCGCAACAGTCACGTTGGGCAATATTGGTCAAAATTGGGACAAAACGACGGATTTACTCCGTGGTTGGTCAACACTGAGGCGATATTGGCCGAAACTGCTGTGCTACTAGGGATTCAAGATCGGATAAAGCATCCCAACTAAATAATAAAACTGCTTAAAATGTTTTAAAGTTGGTCTATTTTATATCTAATTGTTACTGGAGTTAATATAAGTGTTTAAAAAAAGCAGTATTTTAATAAATGTTGTACATTTTCAGGAGGGACTCAGGCCCCGTCGACACCCCCTGAAATACGCCGCTGCTCAGGGCGGCTCCAGGTTGAATTTTTGGAGGGGGCCACTGAACTTTTTAGATAGTCAATAAATTGTTCAAAAAGCAAAATTGAACGTATGGATTCGCTACGAATCTTAAGTTCTTAAACAAAAGTTCGGAATGGGCTATGGCTAAGGTGACCATACGTCCTCGAAATTCGAGGACAGTCCCCAAATTTAGATTTTTACTTTTCTTCCCTGAAAGCTTCCATTAAGTTTATTTCTTTCAGAAAAAACTGAAGAAATAATTAAAATAAACCAACTAAAAGCGCCATCTACTCAGAGAAACAATGAAATTCGATCTCTGAAAGCGTTTGTTGTCATTGTGTGTGTAGCGCGTACAGACATTCAATAAAGTATCCGACTATGAGCCAAATTTCCCCTTTCAGTTATGTTAATGATAATGATTCATCACTTTTCATGAAGAACCATGCTTTAAATATGAAATTGACGTACAAAAATTTTCTTGCCCTCGACATAGGCGCCGACTTCATGGGGCTTCAGCCCCCCCAATATTTTTATTCAGGGGGCTGAGCCCCTTCAAAAATTTCACTCCAACTTTTTTGTGTCAAATCATATTTCTTCCTCCAAATCGGTTAAACTTAAGAATCCTAAAAATAGAGAATGTATCGCTAGCTTCTTCTGTCTCCCACTCCGCTTTTTCTTTCACAGGGATTCAGGAATTACGTTGGGCGCCTGTAATGCCGTAAGGCACTGATGTCAACCTTCTTTATCAAGAGCGCAAGCACAAACAAATGACCATCAGATAGCTAGGCAAAAAGAAACGGGTGTTTTCCCCCACAAGAACCCTTCAGATTTTACACGTGACACAATTGATGATGGAATTGCTTTGTAGTAGGGAAAAGACTGCACTTTTTTTAGGAGGGTCGTTCTCATGTAATGTAATCTTTCTTTTTTAAATCAGTACAGCAAAAGCTTTCACTTTTGTTCTATTGTGAGATACAGACTCTTCTGTAGACGTCTGACCATAAGGGAGATTTTCCCATTGTGCAAAACTGCAAACGATTGTGACATTCCCATTTCCCAGCAGTATTAAGTTTCGATGCTGAAAATAAACCATTTAAATGTGACTTAAAAACAATTCAAGGCAGAAAATTGATAGTCAAATTTAAGTTTGAAGATTTTAAATCATGAAGAACCTTGTGAGATAGACGAAAAATTGATGTTTAATACAGTTTCGGATATAGACAGTATTCATTTCTTTATACGCTTTATCAAACTTTACTAATATCGAACGCTTAACGTTTCTGATTTAGCTACAGTTAAGAGCTAAATAAAAAATGATTTCATAAAAATCTTCGAGCAGCACAACTTCTGGATTATATTTTATAATTGCTTGCTCTTACCTTCTCTCTTTACATATAAAACTCTATCCCCCATCAAGGGCGTAATCAGAGGTGGGGGGGGCGGGGCGGCCTACGCGGGCTGAGCACTACTTAGCTGTCTCCCAGCCCCCCTACGATTTTCAAAAATTTTTGTTAGTTTACACATAAATACGAAAATTTAGAAACGAGCATTTGAAAACCATGAAATCTTTAAGAAGACTCGTTGTTTTAGGCGAATTTCGCTTCATAATTGCAAGATTTCTGTTCGGTTCATTATTTTGCTACTCTTGGCTGCATGTGGTGCCAGTGGCGGTTCTAGAGGGGGTCACAGTGGTCATGACCCCCCTGGGCCTAGATTAACCATCTCGCCAAGAAAGAAGGAAGAAAAAAAACGAGGGCCCAAGCCGAGCTTGGACAAGGCCCATAATTCAGAGAGGCCTTGATCATGTGCATACATATCATATTGTGTTGCTGAAAGAGAATTCCTCTTTAGAAAACCATTAGTCTCTGACTAATTTACTTTATTTTATAACAACACTAAAGTATGCACACAATATTCTGACTATGTGCTCAGTCGTTGTTCCTTGGCAGAAAAATATGCAGCCGTTTTGTAAATATGTGCATTCATCCATATTCATCCATACATAGAGGGCAAAGGAAAGGGGAGTCACAGCGAGCATGATTAAGGTAAGGGTGGATGGGGTAGTTGCCTCGAACCCACAATGAAAGAAAACGATCAAAATCAAAAAATGGTTTTAGAAAAATGTGTGAATTGGGCGTGTGATACATATACTCGTATTCGACCCCCACCTCCACCCCACACTTGCAAATAGCCTCCCTCTTCTGTAAAAGCACTCTATGAAGCACCTATGTTTGTAAATTATTATTTATGGAATATCAAACTAGCGTAACTGCTACAAAACCATAAAAATTATAGAGGAGGAAGGAGGGGGCTGTCATGGAGAAAGAGGGACTATACCTAAACAAGGCCGGATTACCCATTAGGCTGAGTAGGCTTTCACCTGTGGGCTCCTACCATTTTAGAGGCCTGCGTTAAAATTTAGAAGGAAAAAAATATAATCAAACATTATTAAAGCTATTTTAGTGTTAATATTTATACAGAATATGTATATGTAACTCTGAGAAAATAATTCTGATTCATTATTGACTTCGTACACAAGAAACACTTTTTGGCATTGTACACTTCTTGAATGAATGAATATGTGCTAGAAAGTTTGAAGCTGACTATTTAGCTTGAATTTTTATGTGCACATTTCAGTGATACCTTGCATTAGATGGATGTATATTTTGCAAATTCAATAAGGAGAACTTTTAGCACTATGCTTACACGAACGGGCTATGGTAATCATAAGAAGGCTTATAAACAAAATACCCTTCGTACCCCAGTCATCACAATCATATTTTATACAACTTTTTTCCGTTCTGAATAAAAATTAATTTTCGTATATTGTTGCACAAATATCATCAGAATAAATTTCAAATAACATAATTCGTTATGGTTTTAGTTTATAAAATGAATACTATGTATCCATTTAGCCAAAGCGTCTCTGACTTACCAATTGCTAGTGTGCTAGTTTAATTTGTTTTGATAATTGTTTAGGTAATGTGGAACAATTTTCCAAATAGAAGGGTGATTTAGAGTGAAGTGGAGCTTTTATATATGTTTTAAAAATAATATGGCGTAGTAATTAGTTAAAAACATTAAAAGCCTAACATTTCCGTAAAAAGATTAAAACACGCACCATGAGCGCTTTCGACAGCTTAGCCCGCTGTCATCATCAGAACTGAGTTGCTTGGCTCGTTCACCGCTTCTTCTTCACTATGGCTTGCCACGATTGCTCGATCTGCGCATGCGCCATGTCGTTGACAGCTCCCTCTTGTGTCATTATTTCCAACGCTTCCCGTCTTAAGCCATAATTGTGATTATTGTAATTAGCTATTTTCTTGACATTTACGAAATCTATATTTATATTTTCTTTTAAGGCTAGGCGGGATAGAGCGGTACTTTGTCTATTGTATTTTATGTCGTTTATGTGTTCTTTAATTCTATCTTTAATTTTTCTTTTTGTAACCCCAATGTAGTATCCGGGAAGGTTGGAATCTCTATATGTGAAATTTATTTTATAAATACCTGCGGTTTCTAGAGGGTTAATCTTGTCTTTATCTGACCGGATTCTTTTAAAAATATTGCTATTGGGTTTAATTGTGATACGGAGGTTCATTTTACGTGCCCTGTTGGATATTTTTACAGCGAGACCGCAACAGTAGGGAATCGGATGAGTAAATGTGGATTTTTCTTTTTGTGCGTCGTTGATGATGTTTAGTTTCTTTCTTCTATTTTTGATTAGGCGGGGGATGATATTGCTAAATTGTCCTAGCAATCCTTGCGCGAAGCTAATTATCCTAGCAATATCATCCCCCGCCTAATAAGAAATAGAAGAAAGAAACTAAACATCATCAACGACGCAAAAAAAGAAAATACACATTTACTCATCCGATTCCCTACTGTTGCGGTCTCGCTGTAAAAATATCCAACAGGGCACGTAAAATGAACCTCCGTATCACAATTAAACCCAATAGCAATATTTTTAAAAGAATCCGGTCAGATAAAGACAAGATTAACCCTCTAGAAACCGCAGGTATTTATAAAATAAATTTCACATATAGAGATTCCAACCTTCCCGGATACTACATTGGGGTTACAAAAAGAAAAATTAAAGGTAGAATTAAAGAACTCATAAACGACATAAAATACAATAAAGTACCGCTCTATCCCGCCTAGCCTTAAAAGAAAATATAAATATAGATTTCGTAAATGTCAAGAAAATAGCTAATTACAATAATCACAATTATGGCTTAAGACGGGAAGCGTTGGAAATAATGACACAAGAGGGAGCTGTCAACGACATGGCGCATGCACAGATCGAGCAATCGTGGCAAGCCATAGTGAAGAAGAAGCGGTGAACGAGCCAAGCAACTCAGTTCTGATGATGACAGCGGGCTAAGCTGTCGAAAGCGCTCATGGTGCGTGTTTTAATATTTTTACGGAAATTTTAGGCTTTTAATGTTTTTAACTAATTACTAAGGTATTTCCGGGTTCAATTTTTAACTAAGTAATATGGCGTACCCTAGTAGCAATGACTGCTTGTTTTCTGCTCGGTCGTTCATCGACTCGTCGAATTCAGTCATCGGCAAGTGCACTTTTGTTTATCTGCAATAGATGAATTTTTATTCATGGATAGAAGTGATCTAGACGAGCAGTTTCGCCGATGGGAAACCGAAAAACAATATCTTATCCGAAACTCCAGCTCTATAGTCATCGGGCCTTGCAGGTGTCCCCAGTGGTTTACACTTTACCCAAATTCCTATAAATATTTGTGTAATTTAGATGTGCCTTTGCATAATCTAAGGAAAATTTTGAACAATTCTTGAATTAATCGCATAATTTACTTCAAATTTCTTGTATTGGGGTTCGGAGGGGGCAGGGGGGTGGTATCCCCCCCTTGCCCCCTCCCACAAAATTTAAATTTGAAAAGAAATATTTATAAAAAAAATGTAAGTGTTTATTATATAAAAATCGTTTGTAATATTTAAATAATTTTAAAAAAATCTGTTTAAAAAAAAGAAAAGAAAATCTATTTGAGCGTCAGCTGCATTATAAGAAAAACGGAAACTTCATTACAATGAGCAACTCTTTTGAAACCTCTTTAATGTAAACAGCAAGAAGAGAAATCAGTTAATTTTAAAAAGTTATCCAAGAAATATGAAAGTTAAAATCACACTAAAATTTCTATACAATTGGCAATATTGTTTTTTAATTATTAATTATGAATGTTGTTGCTACTTACATACATTGGTAAAAAGTGAAATTACTTTCTTCCTAATCGAATAATTTGACTATTATTAATAATAGCTGAACAACACTTTGTCAACATTTCACCCAAAGTCCCAATCTGAGACTAAAATAACCGGTACTTCACACTTTGCCTTACACATAACAAGATTCGATGGTCTAGAGGTAGCGCGCTTATCTCGAAATCAGTACGCACAGGGTTCGGGCCCGGGGGAGGAAGGATTTTTTTTTTTTTTTTTTTCAGAAAAACGGAAATTTAGCATACAAAAAACGAAAACATAATAAACAGAACGGACATTTTTTGAAAATTTTGCTGCCAGTCGTTTATTTTTTATTAACAAATATATTTTAAACAGTTTATCGGTTTCTTTTCGTTATTTCATCTGAGTCATTGGGAAACGATGATCGGCTTTATGGCCCCCCGAGCGGACATTTTGTACCAGTTGCCGATGAAATTTCCCCTTTTTTGGATGAAAAGCCGTGATCGGCCATTGCTCCTTCTCCTCGGATTAAACTCACCCGCCTCTCATCGACCGATGGGTTATTGCTACTAGGGTAGACTATGATTTCGAATTAGATTTCATTCATTTTGTTTCCATTTTTCATATTATTGAGTATTCTTATTTTAATGTAAAGTGAAAATGTTGAGTATTTTTAAAAATTGTCTGTAAATATCTACAGTAATTCAGAGTGATATTTTTGGCATTGTATATCTGTTTCTGTGTTATTCCACTTTTAAATGTAAAGCACGATTATATTTTATACAACTTTTTTCCGTACTGAATAAAAATAAATTTTCATATATTGTTGCACAAATATCATCAAAATATATTTCAAATAGCATAATTCATTATGGTTTTAGTTTATAAAATGATTACTATGTGTCCATTTTGCCAGGAGCGTCTCTGATTTGCCAATTGCTTAGGTGCTGGTTTAATTTGTTTTCATAATTGTTAAGGTAATCTGGAACGGTTTTCCAAAAAGAAGTGTGATTTAAAGTGCAATGCAGATTTTATATGTCGAGTTTTCTATGCCAAGTTCCACACGAAGCCCCCCCCCCCCGGCCTAGATCCCTCGCGCAGATAGTTGGCCATAACACCACATTTCAACATTTCTTTTCATTTTTAATGTTATTGAAAGATTATATGAGTATTCTTAGTTTAATGTAAAATGAAAGTTTTCAGTATTAAAATGTTTATGAAGACCTAAAATAGTGTAGACTCTGAATTTTGATATATTCTCGCACTTGGATTTCTTTGTTAAATCATTTTTAAATGTTAACAAGGATGATATTATTGAAAAATTAATTTTTTTCCTGCTGTGAAAATACTATGAGAATGAATTTAAAAGTATATTTTATTTATTTATTTGTTTTGTTTTTACAATTCAAATCACGGAAATCCGTTTAATATGTATGTGTCGAAGAGAGGACTTGTAACTTTGTATGATGGTTTGTATATTTGTTTGATTTGTTTTAATACATGGAAAGGAGGTATTTATTACTTCTTTGCTTATGTTTTTTTAAATAATTTTAAATGTAATCTGTAAAAAGTTGTCAAAGAAATGTAATTTAAATGTGATCAGTTTTTCTGTCTTAAAGTAGTGCGACATTTAATTAAAGTCGATTCAATTTATGGGTATTTCATCATGTAGTAAAATAAAAAATACTATTTTATATTAGTAAAAATTATCTCTGATGAATGTTTGCAAGTAAATAAAATAATCCGGATTTTAGTATTTCGTCTCGTTTGTACTTCTAGGGTATTTTGAAATATTAGCTGGAGTAATGTTTTGCAGAACAGTTTTCCACATTTGACTGCATGCATTTTCTTTCCTATGAAATTATCATTAAATACATTTCGAAAAAGATTTTACTTGTTTTGCTGTTATTAACTTAATTAAAATTCAGTTGTTCTTTCAGAAGGGAGATTTGCTTTCTCCATATGTGTACTGAAGACTGATTCGAGATCTTGAGTTCAAATACTTAATTTAAAAAATGAGTTCAAAAAATTTTTGAAAAATTTATTAAATGGAATTCCTTTTATTTTCATGAAAGTGTTATGTTAAAAAAGCACATTTTGAAATCTCAATTCTAAAATTTCTGAACCCCTTTATTATACTGACGGAGAGAAGGATTTTGTGTCCCCCCGTCCACCTCCGTAAGGATACGAGCCCCCCAAATAACTTTTACAAGTCGGCGCCCGTGCACTCGAATACTTTTTTTGGAGGGTGTACATGGTAATATGTCATGTCCTCGAATAAGTCTCGAAAATATTTTCTAGTGTCCCCAAGTTTTGTTTAGATTCGAGGACAATGCTTGATTTGGCCACTTCTACTGGAAAAAATGAAGCACTAGCACATAACAAACAACGAGAACAGGGAGTCAGTTGTTCACCAACTCTGTCCTTTCAGTTAGCTGACGAAATGCGTGACGTAGAGTCAATAGTTTTTTTTATAAGCCTTAATAGGTTTTATTATTAAACTTGGCAACATAATAAACAGAGTTGGTGTTTTATTTTTATTGCGCGTAGGAAATTTTCGGCGGTAAATTTTTTATAAAACGTTTTTAATTTCAACTACTCCATTAAAAAATAAAAAGACTATTGCGACTTTTTTTTTTGAATGATTATATGTTACTTCAGTTTTTGTAAGTATGCATCGAAATTTTTATGTTTCATTTTCCTTTATATATAAATTTGAGCGCTGTTTTCTGTAAGTGCATACAAAACATGAAAACTATTGTTTTTGTCATTAGTGAACAGTGTATGTAAAACGCAATATCAGTTTAATTTATTATAAATTCTGAATAAAGCATAATATTTATAAAGCTGCATGTCACTGTAATTTGGTGTTATATATTTAAATTATGTTAAACTACAGTAGAAGATCTTTATAATGCAAACCTCGAAACGCAAGGTTTTGTATTATATAGAATTTTGCGTTATATGGATCATTCACTTATATCATTAAACTTCCCTAGTAAACATATTAAAATATAGCTGGAACACATAAATATAATGCTTAAAACTTTTTTTAAAATACAAATACTACTTTAAAAAACAAAAAAAAAATGGAATTTATTTATTTACAGAAAAAATAGATAAATTGAAATTACCAAAAGCATTAAAGTTCATTTGTTAAAAAATATATTAATTTTGATTTGTTTTAGAATTTGCAATCTCTCAACAAATAACTTTTCTTGCAGCCTTTGAACAGGTAATAATTTTACTTTGGTTACACAGTCTTGTGTTTCTAGGAATTTAAAATATTGATCTCTTATAGAAATTTCTTCAGATTCTGAAAGTTTTCCAACTTTCTCTCCAGCATTTGATTCTGTTTCAGAATTGTTTTCCTCTTGTTTTGAAACAGAGGAAATTATTTCAGCACTGGTCAAATGATTAACAATTTGTGACTTATCATCAATTACCAAATATTCAAAATGTTTTCTTCATGCAGGTTTGCAAACTGAGTACTTTCCATTTTGTGCACAATGCATTAGTTCAGCAGTTTTCATTTTAACTAATGATGGCTTAAATCCAGCTCCAAAATTCAGTTTTAAAATAGTGTTACATTGAGAAAACTCTCCCTCCCCTACTTCTCATAGACTGTTTAAAAGTATTTTACTGTCAATATTGAGACATAAGCATATCGTCGGTCGGGCAGGGGGCGGGGCCGTGTGCCCCCCCCAACTTTGTTTAGAAAACCATTCATTTTAAAACCTTTCTTCTTGCCAAACTTAAAGAAACATGGCTATTTTTACTTTAGAATATGCTATGTGCTTTCCCCACACACACTCATAAAAAAAAAACCTTTTGGTGATGCTACGCATATGATTTAGGAAGCCAAGTAACGGCATACGATTTAATATAAAACAAATCAATGTTTTTAATTTACAAAGAGAAATATAACTAAATAAATAAACGTCTATTTGGGAAGTCAATGGTAGAAGAGGGAGAAAGAGAGTGGTTCGGTAGTGGAGGGAAAAAAGGAGGTTTTTTTAAAGTAAACATTTCTTCCTCTTCGGCCGGCCAGCTGTTATGCTGATAATGCATGCATGGGAGAAAAATTGTTTATTTTAAGCTTGGCATGTTGTGGGATTTATCTAATGTCTCAAAATTAATTCCCTAGGAAAGCAATTTAAAAAAAAAGCAGATGGTAGAAATTTCTTAATTGTGCTTTTCTCTGTTTACATCCGCAGTGTTAATGCGGTTTATGGAGAATTGCGGTTTATAGAATTGCGGTATATCGATCTTCTACTGTATTTTATATGGGTCAGCAGAAGTTATAAATTTATTTATTCTGAGTTAATTATTCCGTGGAAATTGTATATATTTGAAATGTTTTCCATCAATCGATCACAAGAATTTATAAGTGATTAGATTTTATATTTGGGAACAATTAAACAAACACGAGAAAAACAAAAGTAATGTTTATATCATTTGATTTTCCTTTTAAGACCACAAGATGAATTAAATCGGAAATCGATTAATGCATTAAAAACATTTTTAGAGCTTTCAAAATTATTTTTTGTTTCATGATTAAGCGATTAATTCCAAATTAAATAAGGTGAACAAATCAATTTATCAATAAATGATTATACATGAACTGTTTTGTCTCCTATTTCATCTTCGAAAGAATCTATATTAATTTTAATTAAGTTTGGATTTTTCTGAAATGAATATTTATGTTTTAGTGTTACTTTGTGAACAGTGAATACAGTATAGTATTAGAAATTCCTTCTGTGCTAAAATGTATCCAGAATTTTTATCAATAGTGAAAAAGCTGGCTGTTGATTTTTCAAAACAGATTAATTTGTCTATTGGGGGAAAAATAAGCTATGTAGTTAATTTTTGCATAGTATAAAAAAAATTCTTTGCCAAAAAACTGAAAATCCAGAAAAAGACTTCCACAAAATATGCAGAAATTGCAATTAGCTACTGAAAGTTAGTGATACTGCACTTTTAAACAGCTTGTTAGCAATATTAATAGAAACAAACACTGTAGACAAATAGAATTCTGAAACAAACTAATATTATCAGCTTCAAGATACTTACATTCAAAACTCCACTTGTTTTAAACTGACCCACTTCTCAAAAGCTTTGGCAAAATTATTTTTTTTCTTTCTGGGTTTTCAATTTTTTAATTCTAAGAATATTAAAGTTAATTCCAACTTTGTCAAGCCTTTAGTTTCACCCTCCCAAATTTCTTGCCGAAAAATATTAACAAGCATGGTGATAAATTGCCTAATGTGGAAACTTATTATTTTATAAGTTTTCCCTTACACTGCGAGATCGTTCTATCAGTGATCTATCCACCAATCGCTCAGTGTGCATCAATTGCAGTGCCGCCGTTTGGTAGAAGTTTCTGGAGTATTCAATTGCAGTTAATCAATTATGCCCTGAAACTTTGTGGTGGTAGGTAACAGTCCATGCAGGGGGGGGGGGGGGGTGTAAGAAAGATGTTAGTTGTAGTGGGGATTTTAAAGGAAAGTTTAAAGTCGGAATTTTCAAATAAGTAAAAGTTTGGGTAAACCGGGAATTGCAAATGGTATTTCATGTACGAGGGATTATGACATTTTCATATAGTTTTTGAGTGTGGGGTGTTAAGAGACTGGGTTAATTATAATAAGTGTGCTAATCAATGTAGTTTAGTAGAGCGTGAATCGGTACAGATTTTTTGGTAGCTGTTCACAATTTTGCTGACCCAACTATGGGTGTACAAACCAGTATTATCAAAAGCACGTGGAGGCATGTTAAAACTTGAATTCCAGCATATAATAGGCAGAATGAAGCTTCATTTTATCTAGCTGTGTACATGCTTGAGAAAAGTTGCTACCACAGTCAGATAATGCAGACGCATGCGCACATGCTATTGCTGCATACTTTTAAGTTGCAGATATTTTCCAGTAATTCCAAGTTTTTTTTAAGAGGATAGTTACCAAAAAAAAAAAAAAAATTCTTTTAAAAAGTCACTACAGCACAAGCACGTCGCACAGATGTGTGCTCCTATGCATACACACATGTTCATATACCAGGGCTGGGGAGTAGCGCGCTACAAGTAGCAAAACTACAGTAGTCGCTACTTTTTTTAGTAGTTTGTAGTGTAGCGCACTCCTTTTTTAAAAAAGTAGTTTGTAGTGTAGCGCGCTACAAAAAATTAGTAGTTTGTAGCGCGGTTTGGAAGCTACTTTTGCCGCGTCATCATTTCCGATGATTGATCTCGTGGTGCAAATTCTCTTTCTTATGACACCAAGCATAGAACTGGAATTGATGCTTGAAAGAATATCCAATCTCTCCCCCGCCCCTCCCAGGGTATCTATGTGTGCCCCGTGCCCCTCGGCATTCTATGGGGGCACACGCACACGAGTGAGGGGAGGGGGGAGTTTCCTGCCTGAAGCCTGACCTTGTACATTTTTTTTTATCGTTCTCAGTATTATTTGTAGACTCACCAATCTGCTATAAAGGACCTTGCAGATATCCAGAGACATGTCGCGGCTACAATGTATTTGAACGGGGAAATTCGACATGGTTAGGAAGCTGCGACACTTGGGGTGTCCTCTACCGAACAATAGATGGGGGATGTGCGAAATCGCAATATTATTCACGGTCCCCAATTATCTTTTGTTGGTTTAATACCGGAGTATCACCACCTTTTTAAAGGAAATGGTTACACTATTGAAGAATTGGTTTCGCTATTGGCACCCTACTGCTAGCGTCCCGCGACATGTCTCTGGATATTTGCAAGGGCCTTAAAGAGGACAAAAAAAGAGGGAAAGAGAATCCAAAGATGATCATATTTAGATGGGACCTTGGGGTACTGGGTTACTTGTAGGCGGCAAAGGCGCACCCACAGAGGGGCTATGGGGGGCAGCTCCCCTAAAACTGAGAGTTAGATCTGACAACCTTTAAAAATTGAAAAATGTCATTAATGAATTAAAACATTTTATTATTAAAAATTATCTTAACTATTGTCTAAAATATTTTTTTACCAAAGAAAAAAAAGAGACGTTGGTTTTTAAGTAGATACTTACAGTCAGTGTATGAAATACAGTTAAACACTATTACAACATCAGTGAAAAAGTCAGGTACTTATTTATGACTCTATAACGAGTTACGCTGATAGTGGCCTTGTGTTCTATGGGCGTGTGATACAGAATATTTTGATGTTATAAGAGAATTATTACTATAATCGAGGTCACTATAACCAAGTTCATCAATATTTGTAGTCTTAGCCCCTCCTAAACTAAAATCTTGGGTGCGCCACTGCTTCGGGGCCCCCTTTACTATACCATACTAAGCATTTTAACATATTTTCAGAGTCTCATTATCACACGGACGCGCGGGCAATAGCCCGGAGCCCCTGAAAAATAGAGGCCTCGCAAATCTCTCGATTTATTGTATATTAACTTTATATATGCTGCAATAATAATTTTTGTTAAGCTAAATTTCGTTTATGATATCTATATCATGATTGTGTAACATTAAAAAGGCTTCGAGACTTATATTTTCTGTTCTTCTAACACAATGATAATGGTTTCTAAGACTAGATTAATAAAATAGAAATTAAAGGCGTTTTTGAAAACTTATGGCCATATGTTCTTATCATAAAATATCCATTAGTTAGCATTTTTAAAAATATATATATATTATGATGAAGTAAAGAAAATTTTCTGGTAGGCGGAACTTGGCGCACACATATGCTAATAATATAAATGAATTTAAAGAAATATTAAAATCAATTTTAAATGCATAGTCTTGTTCTAAATGACTATAAATACATGGGTAATTTTTAATTCAATTTTAGAATTATTTAAAAATGTTTTATTTTTATGCTAGGAAAATAGAAAACAATCAAAAATAAGTTAAATGCCTGTAATAGTACAGAGGCCGAAACTAACCTCTTGCCCCGGGGGCCCCATCTAAGTATGATCAGGGTTTGCATATTTTTGACCGCTATTGCATTTTTGCAACAGAAAACATTTTCAAAACTTCCAACATTGAATTTAAAAAAATTACGTACATATACTTGAGCAAGATTATATAACCAAGAATAATTTTTATTTTAATATTTTATTCATTTGTATTATTAACATTATGGACATTAAGTATGGGATGAGGGCTGGATTTAGGGCCGGGGAGGGCAACCGGAGCTGCAGCTCCAGGTCCTCCACAAGAGAGGAGGCCCCCACAATAGACATCTTTACATATAAAATTTCCTAACGAATATCGAACTCGGAAATCCAATCCTGGACTTCTAGGCTATGAGTTAACGGCAAACCCACTTCGCCACACTTGTCTTCAAAAAAATTCTTAACTTGTTTGAGAAATAATTAGGGGCCACCACTCCTTTGTTGCCCCAGGGCGTCCACACTTCTAAATCCGGCACTGTCTGGGATGTTTATTTCTACAAGGCGCTCAAGTTTAGCGTGCTAGAAAATTTTCCTGGATCGACAAAAAATGTGTAATTTTCTTTCTTTAAAACATAAAACACAAGGCACTGGTACTCGAGGTAAAAAATAGCATTTCAATTTACTGTACTTTGATCAAATCGTGTTCTCCATCCAAAAAATTTCTCCCAGTTGATCTAGTGATGGACAGCAATACAACAATAACTGTTACAGAGGAAATTGTTTCATTTTGATTATTATTATTATTTCAGTATTTATTAATTTTTAATCTATATTATTGGGATATTTGGGGACGCGGGTTATCTTTACCCCCCCTTGTCAGTGTGATAATCTGGGGGAACGCCAGAGAGAAATCAGAATCAGAACACTTGCATTTGCATTGATGTCTCTAGTCTGACTGAGAGTGTAAAAGAAAAAGTAGCTGCATTTAACTTCATATTAAGCCAAGGCCAGTTGGCGGATCCAGAGGGGGCATGTGAACTTCCCAGATGCATCAAGTTTAGACCATAAAAATTGATTTATTTTGAAAAATAATGTATGTAAGGTTTGAGATTTTGAAATATCTATTTTTGTGCATAAAAGTGAGCATTTTTTGCTTTTGAAAATCAATTTTACATATCTTTAAATAGCATGTTTTTGTGGCATCATTAATTTTCTTTTTTCTTCTTTTTTTGCACCCCCTAAATACAGTGTGCACTTGCCCACTGTTGAGTGTCCAGCATTCCGTGAACTCGATATCCTTCCAAAGCAGGAATGATAGTCAGTCCTCGTAATTAGCGAGCGTCTCCCATCCCCTCTCACAGAATTCAAAGGAATTGTGTGAGAGGGGATTCTCGAATTCTGTGGGAAGGACTTGCAAGGGGCAATACAGCTTCGTTTTACAACTTCCTGGTTTACACCAGCCCAGAAAATTACTGAGAAAGCAATGAAAAGGAAGAAAAACTCCAATATACCCCTTGAACCTGAACCTATAATGAATCAGCATTTTCTAAATTCGTTCTTAAACATGAACTGCTCACCCATTTATTGTTGTCTTTTTTTTAGGGGGGAGTTACGTTGCGTTCAAATTTTCATTTTAACTAGGTTAATGTGACTTGTAAATATATAATTTTGTGAATAGTGTTTAAGTTTCTATATTCTATGTATGTTTAATTTTATGTTTAAATTTTATTTAATGAGTACAATTACCAAAATGGGCCTAAATCAAAGAACCGAAGATGTGTTTAACTTAAGTGTATATTTTTTTTCTCTTTCTTAAATGTAATATATTATAAAACCAAAAATAATTGAACAAGATATTACAAAAATTAGTTTTATGCGTGATTCCCCCCCGAATCTCGATGAAAGTGAAAGTTTATTTTTGTAATGGTTATAGTATTTTACGATCTCAAAGAAAACAGCAACAAATAAGAATACGAGTTTTGTTTTAAAATATAAGTAACCAGATTATCTAAATACAAATTTAATGATTTTTTGAAAATCGCCTTTTCCCAAAGGGGGGACAGGGGGCAAAAGGGGTATTTCACAAATTTTTAATATTGATTTCATATCTCAAATTAAAAAAACAGACATTCACAGGATTTTTGTTTGAAAATATAAAAAAAAAAACAGGAAAAGCGGGAAAAAAAAATTGGATGATTCTTCGAAATTTACGTTGAGGGGGTAGGGTCAAAATGAGTTTTTCACATATCCTTCATATCTTACAGGGAAAAAAAACAGATATTAAGATTTTTTGCTTTAAAATGTAACAAAACGGAAAACCTAAAGAAAAATTTAAGGATTTTTTAAAGATTGCCTCCCCAAGGGATGCTGCACTGGGGGAGGGGGTCAAAATGTTTTTTGCATATATATTTAACATATCCTTTGTATTAAAAAAAGAACATTCATATGATTTTTATTTTAAAATACAACAAAAAAAGAATATCTAAAAAGAAATTTTAGGAAGGGGAGGGAATAGCAAGTTGGCAAAACAAAGAAAAACAAATGAAGTATAAGATTTTTATTTTTATTTTGCTTTAAACTGTAATAAACAAGAACGTCTAAAAAATATTAGGATTTTTTTGTCGCCCTTATGGGGGAGAGGAGGGAGCCAAAACATGTTTTTCAAATATCCTTCATATCTCAAAGAAAAAAAAAAGCAGATACAGTGGACTCCGCTTAATGTGATCGCGGTTAATGTTATCAATCGCTTATTGTTATCGAAATCACTTGGTCCCGAATTTCTCTATTCATTTGTATGCTAAAATAATCGCTTTATGTGATCATTACATCGGTTAATGTTATCAGTTTTCGAACCTCATTTTAACTGGCAAAGGAATATTCACAATGTATTCAGAAGGAACCCATTCTTTTCTTTCCCTATGCTGTTGTTTGAATTTCCCAGAATTCTCCCTCTTCCACATATGCTTCCACCTAGGGAAATGGGGAATGAACAAAGGAGTGAGGAATTACACTTTCCTGGAATTCCCCCCTCCACGCACATCCTGCTGGTGGTCAGTGGTTGTCAGATAACCACTTTCTGGTGCGCTTTCACTTGCTGGGCATTGTAATCGAAAAATTTATGGCTTTTCTTATGACCAGTCGGAATGAGCCGACAAACGGTAACCCATAAAACCACACCCCTCACATGATAGATAGACGGAACGGGAGCTTTTTTCCTGAGAACGTTTCCTTCAATACATTGTTCCTCCTGGAGTTCCCCTCAATCTTCAGCGCATGTGAACTGGACATTATCGGAACTCAGGAGGAGCATATTCACATTTTATGCCTTGCTCCCTTACATGCAGCTTGTCGATATGGAAGCCAGAAAGCGAAATGATTTAACGTTAAAACAAAAGATCGAAATTTTAAATCGTTATGACAGGTTACCAAAAATGAGTCAGCACAATGCTGCAGTGCAGTTAAACATTTCTCAGCCTTTATTGAGTAAAATTTTGAAAAATCGTGATGAACTTACTAGAAGAGATAAACAAAATGAAAATACAGAGTGCAAACGTAATAGAGCTGGTAAAGATGAGCAAGTTGAAAAGGCTCTAAGACTTTGGTTTGAAAATGTTCGAGAACGTGATGCTCCAGTCAACGGACCCCTTATGCAATAAAAAGCAGAAAGTTTAGCTGCTCAAATGGGAAAAAAAGATTTTGTTGCAACAAATGGTTGGTTTCAGCGATGGAAGACACGCGAAAATATTGTTTACAAGAGAATTCACGGCGAACAAAAAAAAAAAGATGCCGATAAGCCAGCAGCGGAAAATTGGCTACGAGACGAGTGGCCAAAACTAATTGCCTCATATTCACCAGAAAATGTGTACAATGCCGATGAAACAGCTTTGTATTTTAGAGCACTACCAGAACATACGTACTTATTTAAGAATGAAAGCTTAAAAGGACATAAAGTCTCAAAAGAACGTATCACTGTTTTATGTTGCGTCAGTATGTCTGGAGAAAAACAGAGACTTTTAGTCATCGGGAAAAGTAAGAATCCTCGTTGTTTTAAAGGTGTTAAAAAACTTCCTGTTGACTACTATGCCAACAAGAATTCCTGGATGACAACAGTCATTTTCAATGACTGGATACGTAAGTGGGATGATAAGCTAAAACAAGATATTCTTCTTCTTGTGGACAATTGCACTGCACACGTTTTAAATGTCACTCTGAAGCATATTAATGTTGTTTTTTTACCCGCAAACACCACTTCCCTTTTGCAGCCTTGTGATCAAGGAATTATTTGTGCTTTGAAAGCATATTATCGCCACGAAATGCAGGCACGATTAATGGATGAAATAGAGTGCACACAAAATCTTAAAGCTAATGATTTGGCCAAGAAAACTAACGTTCTTGATGCGGTGCACCTGTTAACAGCTTCCTGGAATCGATTTTTCTGCTCAAACGATCAGAAACTGCTTTTGCCTACGCAGGATCTTGCGAAAAAAAATGACCAGAAATCTGAAGAAAAGATTGAAATTCCTTCGGATATGACCCCTGAAGAGTTCGAGGCATGGGTGGAAGTAGATCAAAGCATCCCAGTAGCTTCCACATTTACAGAATCTGAAGTCTGTCAGATTGCCATAGGAAAACAGACTAATGATGGAACTGATGAGTCCGATGAAGAATCTGTTTGATATTGAGCCCTCTCCTACAAGTGCTGAAATGAGACATGCAGTAAAAGTGTTGAAAACGTGGAGTTTCAACACCGCTCTGATGACTTTAAAAAAACATTATGAATACGAACAATTTATTAATAACCTTCTAAGAAAAAAATTGTAGACAAACAACCATTGATAAATTTTTTTTTTAATTATCTATACAATTCTTGTGTTTTTAAAGCATAATGTTACAGTACATAAATATAAGGTGAGTTTTTTTCCATTTTATTTTTGAAAATTTAGTACGTGTAAATTAGAGTGGGGGGGCAGGGGTTGGCATGGTTTTAAAACCAACTGGTTTTAAAACCACGGTTTTAAAACCATGGTTTTAAAACCAAATGGTTTTTTTTTTCTCAAAAAAAACCAATTGGTTTTTTTTTTAAAAGAATAATTTTAAAATTCTGAATACTACAGATAGAATATTTTTCTGATATCTTTTTAAAAATTATCCTTAACCGTATCAACAATAAGTTTTATATCAATCTAATAGATACCTTACTGTTTTTAACATTATTAAAAAATTATTAATGGAACTTAAAATTATAGGCTGCATTTTTTAATTTTGTTTTCTAAAATAGAGGTTTTTGTGATTTAAACAACTTATTTTTAAACCTTAAAAAATATCATTTTTGAACAACTTATCACCATTATTACTGATGAATCTAAGTGCAAGATTCCACGTAAAATGTAGTAAACAATTAATATTGTATTATATTATATACTAAATATAAAAAAATAGTATCTCTCTATAAAATATTAAAATTGAATGATTTCAATGTCCACATAAGTATAGCAACAATTGTTTATTTTCTTTTTTAATTACTTTCAGAAGGAATACTGATTGTTATTTGAATATTTTATAATTAATTTTATTTATAAGTATGTAACAGTAATTATAAAAGGATTTTTTTTTAAAAACCTGGTTTAAACCAAAATAACCTGGTTTAAAACCAAAAAAAACCCAGTTTTTTTGGTTTTTTTTCAAATAAACTGGGTTTTTTTTCCAACCCTGGTGTGGGGGGGGGGATTTATCTAATTTTGCATATCGTTTATTGTTATCAATCGTTTATTGTTATCAAAATCACGGTGTCCCAAACTGATCACATTAAGCGGAGTCCACTGTATTCTTTATTTGTTAATGAAATATTTAGATTAGTTAAAATATGTGTTAATTTAAAAAAACGTTTTGCTATGTCACTTTCTTCAAACATTCAACTATCAATATACGTCAAAAAATAGTAAGGCTGTCTCAGCCCCCCCCCCCCCTCAGAATATACATTTTGTATGGCAAAATTATTACATACGTAGCTCTAAACGACACATTCGACGTAGCTCTAAACGTGACGTAAGCTGTCCTCCCTTCGCAAATAAATAAATCATTAGCTTTTAAAATGAAATGTCGTTAATTTAAATATACAAGTACAACGTTGTGCTCTTACCAAAACATAGGAACTAAATTAATTTGGCAAGCCGTTACGTGATCTTCCTTCTTCACACAATGACACCCTCAATTATTGAATCGTTTCTTTATACAACTAGTCCCATTAGTGGCGTATGAAGACTTCCTTCAAGGGGGGGGGGTTATAGACATAACTTTGTATTAAAATGCCTAATATTTAAGCTAAAAAATGAAAATTTATGGGTATTTTGTTAAAAAATCCAATTATTTTTTATTTATTTATAACTTTTTTGGTTCTTATGCTTTCAGAGCTCACTTTCTCAATTTTTTTTTATCATAGAGGTATTAAAACTGAATTAGTTTCAACAATACTTCAATAATTAGCAGTAGTTGTCAGTAGCGTATATATAGGCTTCCATTTCGAGGGGAGGGGAACGATTCGGTATTTTAAACTTTATTGTTCTAAAGCTAAAAGAAAAGTTTCAAAATACCTCCTTTTTAATAATTGCTTTACATTTCTTGAGGGGGCCCACCGCCCTCCTCAAACACTCCCCTAAAGAAAGGAAAAACGAAAGGAAATTCATGACGAATGTTGTTTGCTATCAGAGCTCAATATTTTCATTTTGTAGAGCTCTGTTGAATTAGGGAGATCGGGAAAAACAAGTAAGTATAATGTTTTCTTAACATAAAATTCAGACAAAATCATTTTCAAAAAGTTATAAACTATAGACAAAAATGAGCTCAAGCATAGGAATACTGGTAGCTGTTTATTAGTGCAATAGTTTTTTTTCTAATTAAGATATCAATAGTTTTCTCTAATTAGGATATAAATATCCTTAAATATGAATGTAATGCAA